>JAVKLF010000161.1:3719314-3733418 GCA_034783495.1 Millerichthys robustus | reverse complement strand
AGACAGGAAGGCAACGCCGGGCGAGTTACGCCACTATCTGCCAACGGATCGTGGATGCCTGGGCTCAGGTACCGGTCTCAAGTGTCGTCCGAGCTTTCAGGAAGGCTGGAATAATCATGGAACAGTTACATAACAATGAGACCGACTCAGATGATGACGGGAAGGATCCGGGCAGACTTGATGCTGAAATGGCCCAGCTGTTTAACTCCGACACTGAGGAGGAAGACTGATGGATTTATGGAAGAGTTAGGAACTGAAAATGTGAGTGTATTGTTTTGTACTTTATGTGTTACAACTGAACAATCCATCCACTATCTGTTACCCGCTTCTTCCTTTCAGGGTCACGGGGGTCACTGGTGCCCATATCTAGTTGTCACTGCGAGGGTCGGGGTACACCCTGGACAGGTCACAAGTCCATCACAGAGAGACACAGAGACAAACAACCACTCACTCACCTAGGGACAATTTAGAGTTACAAATTAGCCTAACAGTCATGCTTTTGGACGGTGGGAGGAAACCGGAGTACCCGGAGAAAACCCACACAAGCACGGAGAGCACATGCAAACTCTAACCACAAATGTCCCCGGCTGGGATCCGATCCGGCGACCTTCTTGCTGGGAGGCATTAGTTATACCAAGTGAGCCACCGTGCCGCCCACAACTGAACAATGTTGAGAGTTATTGTGAATTACGGTAATTAAATAAAGTTTAATTTAAATAACAGTTTTGTTTCGCTTAATGTGCCTTTACAATAGGAGGCGCTTTATGTATGAAAATAGACCCGTTCATGGATATCGGGCTTTATAATCCGGTGCGCCTTATGTATGAAAAAAAAATGGAAGGTAGATCTGTTTATTGATACTGCGCCTTATAATCCGGTGCACCTGAAAGCACCAATCATTTTGCAGTTGCTACCATAAGCCCCGCCCCCATCCCAAAGCACTGACTGACTCAATGTGGCCTCCTGCTGCATAACCCAGCTGCAGTCAAAACAGAGACCCGCTCCAACCTCACACTGTAAATAAATCATGCATCACTTTCTTCTCTGCCAATTTTTATGTTGTCTCTTCTTGATTCATTTTGATTACAATCTTTACAAAGATGACTTTACTGTTATAGTATAAAATGTCTGATTGTGATTTGGCTTAAAAAAAACACCTAAAAACAAAACAACAAAAATTAAAAGCTAGGACAACTTTGCCTGAGTCTTTTTTAAGGTCACTTATGTTAACACAGCTAAATTCCGTTCCATGCCTGGTTTGGTTCTACTAAGCTAATTTCTGTAAGCTCAGGTCTGTGCGGGACGTGACTGGCTCCATCTGGCCAGAGGGAGCAGAAACATGGACTGGGTCTGTGCTGCCATTTTACAGAACTATTAAATGAAAGAGCCATGTGTTTCAAACTGTTTACAGTGTGGTTTGGCTCAGATTTGATGAATCAGACTGTGTTCAGTTTTTAGCTGTGCAGACTTTCAGAAATAACTATAGGTACAAAACATAAAGTTGGATATTGGGTTTTATCAAGAGGCTCACATGCAAAGATGAATATTTGTTTAATTTGTGTCAAAGCAAACACATACACCAGTCACTTAAAATGGCTGTTTTTGCTAACTCTGAGAAATCTCCCCTCATTTTTCTATTCATTAATTGAAACAAACTTCATGTTTGTAGAAACTGTTGACTGAACAGCAGCTGAGCAGAAACAACTGTACATCTGCCATAAACTCCATTCAACTTCCAAGAAATGCTATTCTGATAAACAATATTCAGAAATGAATGACTTCTTCTTGCTGCAAAATTTAAACAGAGACACAACACCAGATTTATAGGTAAAGCTCAGCCGTAGACTGATAACATAGATGCATTCATAAAAACCCCGTTTATAAATAAGTTATTTCTAATTATAAACTCACTTGTAGATGCCGCGGGCCATGTTTTCTATGTACTTGGCTTTATCCTGCAGACCACAATGATAATGGTACGTCTTCACACATGCCTTAATTTCACAGCCGATTGTGGCGCCTAGCTGACTGCAGAGTGTGCATTTCTAGAAAAATGAAGAAAAGAGCGAGTAACAAAGTTAAACTAAAATGTAACAAAGGGGAAAAAAATATAACTCAAAACCTGCTTTTGTAGTAATATTCCCACCATTCTTTTGCCCCTCTTGATTTCCTGGATCACTGTTTTCACATCAAAGTTTCCAAATTCGGCCCGTGACGTTGTGGTCAACTGGACTGTCCCCGATGAGAAGAGCTGAAGAGAGGAGGGTAAGAGTAAGAAATGCAGCTTGTGGTACTTTATATGTGTAATAACCCCACAGGCTACACAATCCTACCATGCACTTGTAGTGTGCAGCCACTTTCTTGGAGTTATCTGTATGCAGCACGCCTCTCATTTCATTTTCTTCCTCACCAGCGTGGCAAAAACCACAGCGCTGGCCGCCGTCTCCCACGCCGGCTCGCAGAGGTGACCTGTCTCGCTGAAAGACACCACAACTTTTTCAATATGAACCAGGTTTATCCATCATGGACATTAAGAGTTTTAATGATTTATTTGGTTTGGAAGTTGAAAGCCCCCTCCCCGCCTCGATTGAAGGACAGTTTTTCCCTTTTGACCAAGATGGCTTTTTTAACACCTCTTTCAAACCATCTGTTCCACATGTCCAAAATCTGGACTTTGCTATCATCAAAAGTGTGTCCTTTATTTTTGAGGTGCAGGTGGACTGCTGGCCCTCCTGTCCTGTGCCATGCGTTTGTGGAGTTTTTGTTTTGTTTCTCCAATGTAGAAGTCCTCTCTGGATTGGACTGCATACACAACGCAGCTCAGCTAAGAATTTGCACAGGCATGCCCAGGAGAGAAACCCAGACATCTCTCTCCCCAGCAACACTTTCCAGCTCTGCCTGGGGAACCCAGAAATGTAGAGAGGTGATACACAATCCCTCCAGCAAGTACTGGGTCCACCCCAGGGCCCTTTCCTAGTGGGACATGCCCAGAAAACTTCTAACATTGAGAAGGCATCATAATTAGATGCTCGAACCAACTGAACTGACTACTTACAACATTAAGGAGCTTATGCCAAGCATCATATGGAGAAATGAAAATAAAAAGGAGGCCCTTTATCTGATGACATCATCAGCCAGGAACTGATCACTACCGGACCTGCGGAGACTGCTCACAGGAACTTGCCATGCCAAAACGTCTGTCCCAGATCAAACTGGACCTGCTGGTCATGGAGCTGGACCAGACCTCACCCCTGCCCAACCCCTATGAACAAATGAAATTGAGTCTATGTCTGCCCACAAATACTGGCCCCACCCATGGCCATGAGCCCTTCCAGGTCCGTCTCTCCTCCTGTGAGAGATGGACCTGGAAATCCTGGGATTCAGCAGCTGGCGAATCAGAGGCATGAACTGAAGACAAGATGATGGCCTGAAAGTTATGCAGAGACTGAGGGGGAAGTGATTCTTAATACGCCTTTGTGTCTTTAAAAGCTTTTTCTTTTTAAATAAAAAGGTAAATATAAGAAAAAGACCTCATGCATCAGTAAATTTTTATTCATTTGAAGTAATAAAATTTGAGTTAGTCTTTGTTGCAAGAAAGAAGGAGTCCAAGTTTATCTTTTTCTGCATAATCATAAACAAGAGTTATAATCTTGTGTACATGCAGAATTCAGAGTTTTATTTACTGATTTACATTACTGGATTGGATGTCAAGTGACCTTCGCATACCACACGAGCAACATTTTAATGCATTGAGCTCGACATTATGCAGTGTAAACACACAATACATGTACACAAGGCACTCAGTGTTTTGCTATAAATTGCAAAAATTATCACAAGCAGTTTACAAGAGAAAAAGGGGATTAAATGTAACAGGTAAATAATACACATATTTATAAAAATCAATGATTTGAAGTTTAAATCTGCACTGTGACCGTCAAAAAGCTTCAAAGTTATTTGTTAAAACCATTCTGACATCAGCAGCGAGTCACCTGCGGCAGATGACAAACATCGACCACCTCAGCAGAAGCTGTAAACTCCTCCAGCTGCAAACACAAGTCATGTGAGATGTCAGCAGTGATGCATTAAGCAGGACTGAGCACGCCTTAGAAACTGCAGCGGGTCAACTACTATGTGCATCTTTGCATAATAATTAGAAAAGATTTTCCAATCAGAGGGTCATCACATTGCCCGTTTGCACATATCCATTCTGCAGAAACACAAGCAGCATCTCAAGTTCACAAAATAAGTCCTGTAAATTTATTAAATGGTAGTCTGGCCTTGGAGCAGATGGGTGTTACCACCTTAGTAACACACAAATACAGCTATGTAACATTTTGTGTGAAGGTTTTCTTATGCTGATCATGGATGCTTGTAAATGTATATTTTTGTACTTATAAATTGAAATTGAATTTGATTTTTACTTGTTCATTTTAAGTAATTCAACATTTACAAAACACCCCTGACATAAAAATAATGTCAAAACAACATAAAATGGTCACGCGATTGCAAAAGTCAGACTTAAAATAAATGATTAAAACGACTCTCAGCATATGCAACAGTAACTTATTGCCGATATGAACAGGTTTAGACGGGGAGTTTGTGCCGTCACCTGCTGGCTGGCTAACCAGGCTTAGCCACTGTCCCAGTAGTGGTGGTTTGCTGCATGAGCTCCTGTCAGACACTTCTATAAAGATATAAAGTACAGTGTCTTCTACATGTTCAGCTACTGAAGTATTAAATCATTTAACTGGGACAGGTGCAATTAACAATTAAGAAGGATTATTAATTAAGGCAATTGACATAAAGCTCCATAGAAAGTGAAGCCTCATCATAAACGACTTTCATCGGCCGAGGCTGGTTGGCTGGATTAAAATAAATAAATCCAAGTACCTGATACAGATAAGAGCTGTGCAAACGGTATCTGAGGCTCATATCTGTTTAATAAATATATGAATGACCATCCTGTAGGTCTTCATGTACTCACATAAATGCAAATAAAACACACAAGTACATGTTGTATTAAATCAGTTACTTGTTCTTAATTTTTGCAATCTGAAGCGTTTGCAATTTCCCCAGCTTTATTATGAACTATAGTTTATGAAAATCAAGTTAGAAAAAGCAACTTGATATAACTTTTTCTACAGGATGAAGCCGCACAAGAAATCTAAGTGTCCTGTTGATGCTACTTGATGCATAATAATATCACCTGTGTGCGCAGGTCATTATGTATAGCAAACAACTGATGATGTCCAATCCAGTAATGTAAATCAGTGGGTTTTTATGGGTTGTTTCACTGCAGATTACTACTCCTAATGACACTTGAATTTCTTCTAGTTTAATTTTGTTAAGTCTTTTAAATTAAAGTAAATTAAAGTATGTAGCCTTTAACCATTACCTAAGTGGTAAGTCATCTTTTTAATTAATTGGTTCTGCCTGTGCAAGATAACAAAAGTACGAGCTGAGGTAAACTAGGGTTTTAGGTGTACCCCCTTCCTGTCCAGTTTCATAAGCTTCAGACAAGAGTGATAGGGAAGACTTGGGTCTAGCTGGAGACGCTTACCCAATCAACTAGTGCACGTACTCGCTGAGTCCCCGAGCCGCTCCTTGCCTAAGTACACAGTGAACTGCAGCTTCTCAGCCTCATTGCATTTAGACAATTTCAGTTTGAATGTGTTTCAATGTTCCAATGTGAGAGCTAAATGATCGCCTCCACCAGCATACATCCACATCAATGCATGAATGTTATCTAAAGAGCTCGGTGCGAGCTACAAGCATTGAATAAGACTCCTGGATAGGTGTCGAAACATTTTCAAACAAGAATTGATCCAAGTCCGGTTGCCTCCGATTCAAGCCTGTTTGCTGTTACCTAAAGAATGGATTCATCTCTATAGAATCATTTATTCAGATTAGTCTTGTAGATAGCTGTGTGCGTGTGTGTGTGTGTGCAAACGAGGGCACAAATTGTGTTGTGAATCACTTGAAGTAGCCTGGCTGACTATAAAGGCTGTATGAAAGTATAGTCCATTTACCCTATATTTGAGCTTGTGTATATATATATATATATATAATGTTGAATCTATGCAGATTGGAGAAAACCTAAAACAAGTTCAATGTAGTTGGCCCAAACCATTGAAGTTGTGTGTTGTAATCAATCCACCATGCAAAAAAGAACGATTCAGATCATTAGAAAGCTTGAATTAGTGTGACACAACTAGTCTATGTTAACTTCTAACTACAATTGTACATTAAACAGAAATCTTTTAAGAATGTATTTACGTGAGAGGAGCTCTCTTCATCTGCAGCTTGTGAGGAGGAGGTGGAGCGAGTTTCTTCTGACTGGCCACGAGATCCAAACTTGGCTCTCCCCTTCTCAAACCTCCCCCTGCCTCTGCTTTGTGGTGGCGAGGAGTCGTCAGAGTCATTGGCTACACCGCCCTCTTCATCTGACAACAAAACAACAATTACACTCAAGACCAAAAGTTTGGATTTGAAAATAAAAGTTAAGGAAACCTTCAGCCATTTTTATCACCCTGTTTCCTGAAATTCTCCAGCATAAGACCTTTGGTGTGCTACAACTAGGTCTTGTTTTAAAAAGACATACTGAAAACTGTGCAAGTACTACTGAGTAAAACACTGAATAGTTGTTTCATTTATCTGAGTGTTTTTGTTTCTATGCATACCAAGTTGACGCCTGTGTTATAAAACATGAAATTCAAATTAATCTGACATCCTTTGACAATCATAGAAGCAGTAATTAAACAGCCCAGTTATTTCACTTTCATATAAATTAATGTTAACAAAAAGCAAACAGCAGGAGCATCAACCATCTACATGCTGCACACACACATACACAGCAGACAACAATCTTTACCTGGGATGTCATCCTGAGACAGATCTCGATGTTTGCGACAGTAAACGCTAGAATAAGAAACAAAAGAAAAATACATTTATTGAACTGAACTAGGTGAAGCAGTTTCCAGCAGCAGCTCAGGTTTCTGTGCGATGTGTAAGTGATAAAATGTAACAAATGTCACGTAAGGCAGCTGAATGGACCAAAACAATTTGTTTTAATTGCTGAATGTTGCTGTGCGGGACTTGGACTAAAGTGACTTACAGATAAATCCCCTGTGAAGTATTTTCTTTGACCTGGGCTTTGTCCTTCACAGCACAGTAATAGTGATACGTCCTCCGGCACGTCTTGATGTCGCAGCCGATGGTCGCGCCCGGTTGGTGACATGAAGAGCACATCTGAGGAGAGAGACCCAACTTTAAGAATCAGGAAATTTAAAGTGGATTTGCTTATTTCTCTCCAAAGACAGCAGATCTAGCCAGCTGATAATATTCAGTTGGGAACATTTTTAATATGAAACGCATTAAAATGTTGTTGTGAAGAGGGAACTGTGCTTCCAGTGAAGCTCTGCAGGGTGAAGCTCTCTGTATCGGTCCGTCTACAGTTTTAACTTCACTTATGGTCACTCTGGGTAGTGACCCAAAGAACAAGATCTCTAATACAGGAGGTTGAAATGATTTTTTTCTGCAGAGTAGCTGAGCAGTCTGTTTAGAGATAGGGTGAGAAGTTCTGTTATCCACGAGAGACTTTAAGCAGAGGTGCGGTGCCTCCACACCAAGAGTAGCCAGTTGAGATGTTTCAGCCATCTGGTATGGACCTCTCTAGGGAGGTGTTCCGGACATGTTCAACTGGGAGGAGACCTCGAGAGAGGAAGGGGAGACTTTATCTATTGGATGGCCTGGGCACGCCTTGGAATCCTCTCAGAAGAGATGGAAAGAGATGTTTGGGCCTCCCAGCTCAAACTGCTGCTCCTATTACCCCACTCCAGAACAAGCAAAAGATAGAAAGAAAATCTAAACAGAAAGACAACTCTGCATTACAAGCTGGGGCTTACAAAATAAAAACGTTTCATTGTTTATCATGCAAGTAAAAAAACTGTATGTACTGTCTTTTAGTTTGACTCATCTATAAATTAAATATATTTAAGTTACCACCAGAAAATGTGAATTATGAAATAGGATAGAAATTTATTAAAACAATTTGTTTCATGACATGTCTTTAGAAAAGTACTACAGTGATTATTAACATGTTTTAGCTGTTATTTAACTCTAAGTGATGCAAAATAGTCCCAAAAGCTTCAAAACTGTGTTTCTTTTAAAAAGCCTTTTGAATAAAAATAATGTGTAAAATTATCTTCAGGCTACAAAACTTTATGATGTACATTAACATAGATCTTGGTATATAAAAATAAAATAAAAATAAAGTAGCCTTAATGTAGCCTCTGATATCAGGCTGAGAATGAAAAACCTTTATGCTTTGAAGCTTTGAGTAAAAATGTGTGCATCTATGTTAATTGCAATCGCTTAACAACAGTTACGGTTCACCCTCTGTTTCCAAAACTATGTTTCAAAATTAATATTTAATTCATAATTACGGTTTAAAAGACAGAGATCACATAAAACCACAGAGCTGAACATTACAAGCCCTTTGTTACTAGAGTGGTTACTTACCAATTTGTTTCCCCTCTTGATCTCCTTTTTTACATCTTCAATGGAAAATCCTCCAATGTTTTCACTGTCTGAGTGTGACGTAACTAGAGCTGAAGAAAAAAGCTGCAGAGAACAATTGTGAAAGGATTTAACAACTGGAAGTTTTCCTTTCCATCACCCATTTAACTACAGCTGAAGCAGCTATAAAATAAATAACTAAATAAATACATGTTTTAAATCATTTACAAATGTTGGTGTGACATTAGTTTGAAATGTGTATTGTTTTGTATTTTAGTATTTAGAATAGCTCTGGTTTTGTTTGATTGTACAAGCTGTACTATTTACTGCTTTTTGTACACGACGGGTTGCACATCTAAAAACTGTGCCTGAGGGAGGTCAGGCAGCGAATCTGAGAACAATGAGCTCTTCTCACCATGCACTTGTGATGGGCCGCCACCTTCTGGCTGTCAGACACCAGCAGCTGACCGCACTCCTTGTCCCGGCTGGTTCTGCAGAAGGCACATTTGGGCAATCTCGCTGCGGCTCCTTTCCTCTGCCCCGACATGACCAAAGTAAAAGGCTCTTCTGTTTGTCCGAGAGGCTAAATAAAAAGAGCATCAGCGGAGAGAGCAAAATCAGCTTTGAAATAATAAATGGATTTGATGTTTAAAAGAAAAGAATTTACTGTAATAAAAACTGCTTTCCATTTTAAAAAATTTAACACATTCACAACACACTGATGTTTTTTTTTTTATTTTATGTAGTTTAGGATCACAGCTCAAATTCAAACCCTTTGAATAAAAAAAGCAAAGATTTTACTAATATTAGCTGTTACTGTGATCATAACATGCAGTCACTTCGTCTGCTAAACATCCCTATAAGATTCAACTATCTAAGAGAACATATTTGATTCCCCCTACCTTTAACCAAAGTGAAAAGGTTTGTGTTATGAAATAATAAATAAACCACTGGAAATGAGCCACCTGAGCTTCTTTTACCAGACACAGCCGGAAACTAACCTTTGGCTCGATTACCATATGAGCAACTTCAAATTGGAGCAGTGACTCTCAACAGAGCAGCTGTGTCCTGAAAACTGCACGTTTACCTTAGCAAAATCGGATGGATCAACACAAAGACAACTTAACTTAAGGACTACTGACACTTTAGAGCTTGTGGATTTAAAGTTGACAAGGTAATGGATCATATTTACAGAATGATTTACTGTACTGTAGGTTTAAGATCCTTGGTTTTCTTGAGTCAAAATGACCCACAAGGTCTTCATTTCAAAACTGAGGCCTAGTGGGTCACTTTAACCCATGGGCAGCAGGAGTTCATTAGTGAAGGTGAATGTGTATTTATGCATAACATGTTGGTTCTTTGAAAGATGGGTGGTTCAACGTTTTAATGTGCCTTGGTTGAAGGTAAATCATGCAATTTAGTCCTAATCAACAACATAGACAATTAAATTGAACTCATTTCAGTGAAACTTTCATTAGTATTTAGTAATAAATCTTTTTAAAATAGCAGCATTGGAAAATGAAGGTTTTAGGAGAAGAAAATACATTTTAAAAGATACCTGAAAAGCACAAAACATGAGGAGAAAAATGGGCAGATGCAATGCAACATGGGTTTATTTTTCATTTCAGAGGCACAGAAGCTAAACTTTCCCAGGAGAGTTTTCTAAAAATGTTGCAACATGTTTCCTAATTTTTTTTCTTAAAACATTATCTGTAAAAAAGATAGCTAGTTTTAGGCCCTGTTACTTGTTTGAAAAGAGAAAACATTCATCGAGACAAAGTGGGGCTATTTGAATTATTCTTATTTTAATTTGAGGCATTTCTTCTATCTGCAGTTTATGAAATCGATACAGATGATTTACTAATCATCCTGACTAAAAATGAATGAAAGACTGGTTGCAAAGCTAGCTCAAACCTGCAAATATGTGCTGAAACCTGGAGAGACGTTTCTGTCTAAGATTCCTCAAATAACGTCAGGATTGAAGTCTCCCGTTTTTACTCGTTCACAACTGAAAGAGAGTGCATTAAAAACCAAAACAGCAGCGTGCTACGACGCCTTGATTGAGAGCCATTACAGCCATGATAGCAGCAGGGCCAGGATTTCACTGCGGCGGCGTGCGAACACACACCATCCCGTCCGAGTAAACAACAGTAAACAACAACAAATACCCTTATTTCTGCCCATGAAACGCTTTCATGGCACATCATTTCACTACATGGCGACACAAAAGAGGATCTGAGCCACAAAAAGAGTGAAATGTAAAAGAAGTGCTGCAGAATCCGCCCACAAAGTTTTGAATTAAAGGGGGTGTGTGTCTCCGTCTTCTCCAACAAACTAACTGAAAACTATTTTCACTAAAAACATCTCAACGCCGCGGATTTTTCCCCCCACAAGGCCCAAACATGCAGGAAAATAAAGGTCGCTGGTGGGAAAATGTGACTGTTCGACATTAATTTCCCAGTGGAAGACGGAAAAAACTACGAATATTTCCCTTTAAATGCGGAGAATTATCATGCGAGGCGCGGGTCTTTGCAAACCGTTTCGAAGTAAAGAGCGCCATACGTGATGGATCCCCCAGAAAAGAGAGCAGCTCGGTTCGTACAGCAGCGTTCCGGCCTGAATCGACGACAGGCCACAAAACGCAGGAAATATCACCCGGTCGCGGCCCCACAGCTCACTCCTTACCTGCTGATATTATGTTAGACTGTTGGAAATGGACAAAAAAGTGAGACAAGTATCCCGGAGAGTGTCTACGTTTCTTTCCGTCCTTCTGAAGCGATTCTCTGCTTTTCGCACGAGCGTCAAACTAGCCCAGACAAAAGACAAGAGCACTTCCGGGAGGGACTTTCAAAATAAAAGTGAGCTAAAGACAATTTATTTCATAGTTTAATAAACGCAATAAATCTCACCACAACAACAAAATTAGTTCAGGCAATGAACCTTCATCTAGTATTTATATTGTCATATACAATCCATCCATCCATCTATCCATTGTCTTCCACTTAATCCAAGTCGGGTCGCAGGGCCAGCAGCTTGAGCAGGGAGGCCCAGACCTCTCTTTCCCCAGCCTCCTCTTTCACCTATTTTGGGAGGATCCTAAGGCGTTCCCAACCCAGTCTCTCCAGCGTGTTCTGGGTCTTCCTCCCAGTCGGAAAAGCCTGGAGCAACTCCCTAGGGAGACTTCCAGGAGGCGTCCTTAACAGATGCTCAAACCACCTCAACTGGCTCCTCTCAATGTGGAGGAGCAGTGGCTCTACTCTGAGTCTCTTCCGAATAGCTGAACTTCTCACCCTATCTCTAAGGGAGAGTCTAGCCACCCTGCGATGAAAACTCATTTCGACCACCTGTATCCACGATCTCGTACTTTCAGTCACTACCCAGAGTTCTTGGCCTTAGGTGAGGTGTAAACCGACCGTAAACAGAGAGCTTCACCTTACAGCTCAACTCCCTCTTCACCACAACAGACCAGTACAGAGTCCGCAAAACTGCAGAAGCTGCACCGATCTGTCTGTCAATCTCGCTTTCCATTCTTCCCTCACTCGTGAACAAGACCCCAAGATACTTAAACTCCTCCACTTGAGGCAGAACCTCATCCCCAACCTGGAGAGAGCAATCCACCCTTTTCCGACCGAGGACCATAGACTCAGATTTAGAGGTGCTGATCCTCATCCCAGCCGCTTCACACTCTGCTGCAAACCTCTCCAATGAGAGCTGAAGATCACACCATGATAAAGCTAACAAGACCCCATCATCAGCAAATAGCAGAGACGGAATCCTGAGGCCATTGAACAGGACTCCCTCTGCCCCCTGGCTGCACCGAGAAATTCTGTACATAAAAGTTCTGAACAGAATCAGTGACAAAGGGCAGGCCTGGCGAAGTCCAACTCCCACCCTGAAAGGGTTCAACTTATTGCTGGCAATGCAAACCAAACGCACCCATAATCTCATACTCATGGAGCACCCCCCGCAGTGCACCCCAAAGAACACGGTTGAATGCCTTCTCCAATTTTACAAAACACATGTAGACTGGATGAGCAAACTCCCATGACCCCTCAAGGACCCTAGTGAGGGTAAAGAGCTGGTCCAGTGTACCACAACCAGGACGGAATCTGCATTGTTCCTCCTGAATCTGAGGTTTGGGCATCAATCAAACTCTCTTCTCCTGCACCCCTGAATAGACCTTACCAGGAAGGCTAAGAAGAGTGATGCCCCTATAATTGGAACACACCCTCCAATCCCCCTTTTTAAAAAGGGGAACCACCACCCCAGTTTGCCAGTCCAGCAGCACTGCCCCTGATGTCCACGCAATGTTGCAAAGACGTGTCAACCAGGACAGCCCCACAATTTCCAGAACCTTAAGGAAATCAAGGCACATCAAATCCACTCCCGGAGCCCTGCCGCCTCTGAGCTTTTTAACTACCTCGGTGACCTCAGCCCCAGTTATGGACAGATCTACCCCAAATTCCCCAGGCTCTGCTTCCTCAATGGAAGACGTGCCAGTGGTATCAAGAAGGTCCGGGAAGTATTACTTCCACCTCTTGATGACATCCTTGGTTGAGGTCAACAGCACCCCACCGTCACTGAACACAGTTTTAGTAAAGCACTGCTTTCCACGCATCAGCCGCAGGATGGTTTGCCAGAATCCCCTCGGAGCTGACTGAGAGTCTTTCTCCAAGGCCTCGCCAAACCCCTCCCACATCCGAGCTTTTGCCTCAGCAACAGCCAGGGCTGCAGCCCGCTTGGCCTGCCGATACTCCTCAACTGCCTCCAAAGTCCTACCAGCCAACAAAGCCAGATGGGACTCCTTCTTCAATTTGATAGCCTCTCTAACCGGGGTGTCCACCACCAATTTCGAGGATTGCCACCACAAGAAGCCCTGACAACCTTACGGCCACGGCTCAAAGCAGCTGCCTTGACAATTGAGGCACGAAACATGGCCCACTTGGACTCAATGTCCCCCGCCTCAGCTGTGAAGCGGTTGAAGTCCTCTAGGAGGTTTGAGTTGAAGATCTGTCTGACGGGTTCTTCTGCCAGGCGTTCCCAGCAAACCCTCACTACTCGTTTGGGTCTACCAGGTCTGTCCGGCAACTTCCCCAGCCATCTGATCCAACTCACTACCAGGTGGTGATCAGTTGACAGCTCAGCTCCTCTCTTTATCCGAGTGTCCAAAACATACGGCTGCAGATCAGATGATACGACTATAAAGTCAATCATCAATCTACGACCTAGAGTGTCCTGGTGCTACGTGCACTTATGGGCATCCTTATGTTTGAACATGGTGTTTGTGATGGACAAACCGTGGCTAGCACAGAAGTCCAACAACAAAACACAGCTCGGGTTCAGATCAGATCACGCCCCTCCAGGTCACATTGTCATTACCCACGTGAGCATTAATATCCCCTAGCAGAATGAAGGAGTCCCCAGCTGGAGCTTCTTCCTGCACCCCAGCTAAAGACTGCAAGAAGGCCAGATACTCGTACAGCTATTTGGCCAATAGGCACAAACAGCCGTCAGAGCCCGTCCCCCCACCCTAAGGTGCAGGGAAGCTACCCTCTCATCTACTGGGGAAAACTCCAACACACAGGCA
>JAVKLF010000161.1:3703245-3716638 GCA_034783495.1 Millerichthys robustus | reverse complement strand
TACTGTATTTAATGTTAGCCGAGTTGAAACATGAAATGTGTTTAAAAATTGCTGCATTTTGCCCGTTGTAATGCTCTGTGGCTTGCTAATGTTTTTGCCAGTATCTGAGCATGTTTGTCTGCAGTCTTTGCAAAATATTTCATGAATGACTGGGAAGATTGTAATGAAATTGAACTTACTTCTATAACTGATTGTTCGGAGTTGACTCAGTTCAACATGGCCACTGCAGCAAATCAACACTAGATATGGCTATTACTAATTTTCCAGATAATGGCCTAAAATTTGGTACAGTAGTAGCTGAGAGTCATCCCCATTACATACTCAAAGTGCTAACTGATCATGTGAGAGCTAAACTTGGCCTTTAACTATAGGAGTCAACCATGTTTGTCAGCAACACTTCTCACGAAACACTGATTGAATTTTTATGAAACTTTCAGAAAGTAATTATTAGATATACACCTACAACTGATTAACTTTTTAGCATTCAAAATGATTCTAACAAAACACAAAAATGTCTAAAACTTAGTCAATTTTACAAATAATGACAGAAAATTTGGTGTGGTAGTAGTTGAGACTGACCCCCAAAATGTATTCTGAACATTAACAAATTGTGTAAGATCTGTCTTCAATTATTTGGAGTCACCTTTGTTTTTCACTTCAGAAGAAGATATCCTATTTACTGTTTTTTGTTTAAAAGAAATGCCAGGAAATAATCTTTAGCGTGTGTGAAATTCAGTCAGGTATACAAACACTGAGATAAAGTATAGCTAGATTTTGCCTGACATTATTTTCATGATTTAACCTGGCATGAAAATCAGCAGGCAATATGCAATCATTAAGAATGTTAGACCTTTAATTACTTATTTTATTGCATGCATAGTCTACTATGGCTTTTAAAAAACATTTGTACATTATATTCCTTTATTTAACCAGGTGAACCCCGTTGAGATCTGGATCTCATTTTCAAGAGGGGCCTGGGCAATTATTTTTTTAGTATGTGATAATTATTAATTTTAGTTTACTGAACGTTTCTGTTATAGTTTATGCAGCCGTCCGTCGTTGTGTAAGCGGATACAATCAAATGTGTAACGTAGTTACAGATGTGTAAACAAAAACTGATATTAGTGTAATGAACAAAGAAGATGTTGATTACATTTTCTCCACAAACGTGAGGACATTTAAGTTGTCCATCATCTCAGATACAAGGAACTTATTTTGCTGGTTATTTATGCATCACCTGGCTGAATACCTGCAGTGTTTAAAACGCTGTCCCCTATTTAGTCTACCCTACAGTGACCACAAAGTACTGAGTGAACATTTTCAACACAACTCAAGAGTCCCAAATAACCATCCAGTTATAATGTGGAGTTGTTTTGTCTCTCCAAAAAAGAACTCATTTTTATGTTAGTGCAATGATTCACAAACATTTCAGGTCATTTCAGATTATTTGATTTCCCATTTGGGCTTGTTTTTGGTTGTTTTCCACTTCAGTGATCATATTACCGTACTTGTTAATTCCTTTATTTAACATTTTATTTTGTGTTCTTGAGAAATTGCTCTTTATATGTTTTTTTTTCTGTAAACAAAGATGGAAATGATTGTAGTAAAGTAGACTACTGTTATTGCACTATGTGGTAAATGTTTTTGTTTTGTTTGTGAAACAATTTTTTTTTTCTTGCAGGATATTTGGATCACCCATCTTCAGTCATGCCTTTTCCTTTTGGGAAGTCGCAAAAGAATCCAGCTGAAATAGTGAGGAGTTTAAAGGACAATGTTGCGTACTTGGAGAAGTTGGAAGCTGGAGAGAGCAAGAAGTGTGAAAAGGTCTGAACTAGGTTCAACTATGAAAGAAAATGTCATGTTATATCAGCTGAATTTCATTTTGGTTGACTTGACTTTGGTTGGGTTTTTATTCAGGTTGCAGAGGAGGTGTCCAAAAATCTTGCTTCCCTGAAGGAGGTACTTTCTGGAACAGGTGATAAGGAACCTCAGACTGAAGCTGTAGCTCAGCTTGCACAAGAGCTTTACAACACCAATCTTCTTATTGCACTTATTGCAAACCTGCAGAAGATTGATTTTGAGGTGAGGAACCTTGTGTCTCTTTAAAAACTTGTGTAGAAAGTATGAATTTGTAAAGACTTAAAGTGTGTGTGTGTTAATGGGGGACAAGAGCGTCTGTCCCTAAAGCAAACATATTTTCACATCACCCATTTATCCGAGTCATTCTTTCACAGGGCAAAAAGGATGTGGTCCATTTGTTCAGCAATATTGTGAGACGTCAGATTGGCACTCGCACTCCCACCGTTGAATACATTTCTACACACCAACAGATCCTCTTCATGCTTCTGAAAGGGTAAGTTTGCCTTTTTTAAGTTTACAAGAATGTCTGAGTTTGATCACTTTCATGTCTTAAACTCCAGCTCAAACTTAGTCAGGTGCAAGTGTAAAACCATTAGAGTTGTTGTTGTGTTGGGAGAATTTTTAAAATGTCCTTTCTGGTAGCTCTTCTTTTACCGTATGCGTTTCAACAACTCCCAGAGGAGCAGGCAGGAACTTGTTGTGTTCACCTGTGGGTTTCACATGCTGATTGAGAGATAGAAGAATGCTGGTTTTACAGCTCCAAAAAAAATAATAAAATCCCCAGTCATTTCAGTTTGGTTGCTGGAGATGAACAGAAAAAACTAACAATGAACACCAATTTAGTAAATGAATATGCCATTATTTTACTCCCTTGCATTTTAGGTGTAAATTTCTATTCACCTGCAGACCTCAAAGAAAAGTTAAAGATAAGACAAACTAACACTCTTTGACTTACCAGTTTTTCTTTTCAGTTAAATCTGCTGTGCTGTTTTGTGCAAGTGGTCTGTGATGAATTTCACATCAGATGTTTTACTTAACTTGGACCCCACATGTGTTTTTCTGCACAGATATGAGAGCGCAGAAGTGGCTCTGAACTGTGGGATGATGCTGAGAGAGTGTTTGCGTCACGAGCCTTTGGCCAGGACGGTGCTCTTCTCTGAAGATTTCTTCTGCTTCTTCCGTTACGTGGAGCTCTCGACCTTCGATATCGCCTCCGACGCCTTCGCCTCATTCAAGGTGCACATTTTTCGACATACATTTCTAATTGCTGCACCAAAATACAAGCAGTTTTTAGTTCATTGGTTTCTGTTTTTCACCATCAGGATCTGCTCACAAGACACAAGATTATGTGTGCAGATTTCTTGGAGAACAACTATGACAGGGTGAGTTTCCTGATAGGTTTTTATCTTTTAACGAAACTAAACTCCTTTTATTCAGTGCCTAACAAGCCTTTCAAATGCCCACCAGGTGTTTACGGAGTATGATAAACTTCTGTATTCTGACAACTACGTCACCAAACGGCAGTCTTTGAAGGTACTCGCAAACACTGTTCTGTTTTGAGTAACAAACAATTTTTATTTCTAAACCACGTTTGCTTTTTAGCTGTTTTCATATTGATTCAATTGTTATTTTTCAGCTGCTTGGGGAGCTTCTTCTGGATCGACACAACTTTACTGTCATGACAAAGTACATCAGTCGGGCCGAGAACTTGAAACTGATGATGAACTTGCTGAGAGACAACAGTCGTAACATCCAGTTTGAAGCATTCCACGTCTTTAAGGTGCGCAAGCTGTAAAAATATACAAGATATTTGTATCCATGTGTACCAGCTTTAATAAGAACTTGAAAATTTTGGACAAAAATTTGAATGGTGCCAAACTTCACTAAATCCTAATATGCACCCAGTTTCTTCTCTAAAGCTCATTAGGATCAACAGGGTAACCACACACCTGTATCTGCCACTTCCTGACCACTCAATAGAGAGGCAGAGGAAAATTTAAGCCTCAGTAAGTCTAATTAATAAGTCTTGTGAACATAAATCAGGAACTCTAAGAGGCTTAAGTGTCTGGTTATCACACACCAGTTTTTAATGCATCTGCAGTGTTTTAAGTAGGAGATATGACTAGTTAAAATGAGCCTTTACTTCCAGTTTCAAGTTTAAATCTCAGAGTTCAGATTCAATGGAAGTTGGTGGAAATTTTAATACTGCCTCTGGGGGTATTAAGAGAAAACCATAGAAGATAAAAATACCTTTCATCCATCCATCCATTATCTGTTACCCACTTCTTCCTTTAAGGGTCACTGGTGCCCATACCCAGCAGTCACAGTGCGAGGGGCAGGTACACCCTGGACAGGTCGCAAGTCCATCGCAGGGACACATAGAGACATTCACTCTCTCACTCACACCTAGGGACAATTTAGAGTTACCAATTAGCCTAACAGTCATGTTTTTGGACTGTGGGAGGAAACAGGAGTACCTGGAGAAACCCATGCAAGCATGGAGAGAACATGCAAACTCTACCCAGAAATGTCCCCGGTCGGGATTCGATCCGGCGACCTTCTCGCTGGGAGGCAACAGCTCTAACAGCTGAGCCACCAGGCTGGCCTTATATATAAATACAGTATACCTACATTTTGATATGTATAAGCATTTTAAAGTTTGTGGTACTAAGAAGAGTTTGCAAAGAATTAGGAATGTTTAGGCCTTTTTTGTACATGAAGGATCTTTAAAAACATGTTTTTAGATGATGATTTTGAAAAAGTTGCGGTTGTTACATTTAGGTTTGTGCTTGTTGAATCCGTAGTTTCCATGCCAGGTCACCAGCTGGTGGTGTGATTGTTTTATTTCAACAACACACACATACAGGTCAATCTTGAGCATGAAAGCAGTCACATCCAAAATGGTGAATACATGAATGTTTGTTTATTTGAACCGAGGATAAGGTTGGTCTGCTCCTACAGGTCGAAAAAGGTTGAGCAGCGTAAACGGCACTCTATCCGCCATCGTTACTGTTGTTGATTTATTTGTGCAAGCTCAGGAAAAATACTGACTTGGGCAGCATGCTATTGAAAAAACTGACATCGCAATATTTTTTTCTAAACCTGCTATATATACATTCTGATATGAAAAAATACAAGAATTTTCAACAAAAATTCTCTTTTCCTTGAGTTCTCCTCCAAATCTGCTTATCTTCCTCGTTTTCAAGATCTTCTTTGTCTTCCTCCACAGCTCGAGAGTTCACCGACAACACTTCTCTGAAAAATGTTGCAAGTAATGTCCCAGAGTTTCACAACAAAATGAAAGTTTTACTTTTTTATACTAAGCTGCCCACTTCGTCTGGTTGAAGCAACCCATAGAAATAAAAGTCACAAAACGCGACGGTTTAGTGCAATGACTTGTAGTTTAGTTGTTTAATCCCTAGATAACACGTTAATTTAATTTGTCTCCTACATTGCATGATCTGCAGTGTGACTATTGAGCACACATAAATTGTGACAACAATGGTCAAACAATATATCGTGCTGCTCTACTACTGACTGCAACCATCAGTAGTGTGCATGCACTATTTCACACCAATACAGGGTGTTTCCAAAAACCTCCAATCTGAGACCTTGATTCAAAAAGCATTGGTGTCAGAAAAAAAGATACCGTAATTATTGTGTACACAAACAACTGGAATGCACCAGAAAGGCTGCGGTTTCACTTCAACATGCCCTTTTGTAAACAGAGCCTTAGACTGGTCAAAAGTTAAAATGTATGACATTACATTGAACATTCTGTGGTAAAGTCTTCAAAAGTCAAAAGACCTGCATTATATTTGTGCAAAATCCTTCAAAGATATCAAAATATCAGTTCAGGTATGTGGTTGGGTATGTTTCAAGTCATAAAACTCTGATTGGTTTTACTGTAAAGTCTGTTTGAGTTGTGGACTTCCAAAGAGACCTGCGTTTTTACACTTGTTTTACTAAAATCTCATGTTTGCAGCAATTTTTTTTCTGTGTTTTGTGCCAATTTTATCTACATTGTATAATGTTCTGCTACAAAAGGTCATCGCACACTACTGTCAATTGAGCTGTTTTGATGCATTTTTTGTATGAGTTTATCCAAAGCTGCAGAAGTAGCAAAAACTGCAAAAGAAATGGGAGTATAATAACAATAATAATAATAATAATAATAATAATAACAATGAGTCTTTAATGCGTGTGCATTACCACCCTTTAAAAATGTCACTTTGGTTAATGTAGCCACTTATTTTAAGAAGGAAACTTATCAAACATTAATATTTGTTTTTGTGTTGCATTTTATAAAGGTATTTGTTGCAAACCCCAACAAGACCCAGCCTGTGCTGGACATCCTGCTGAAAAACCAAACCAAGCTTGTGGATTTCCTGAGCCACTTCCAGACTGACAGATCGGAGGACGAGCAGTTTTGTGATGAGAAAAACTACCTGATTAAGCAGATCCGGGACCTGAAGAGACCCACAGCACCTGAGGAAACTTAAGACTGAAACGGAGGACTGCTTCATCAGGTGGTAGATTATAATGGATGTGGTTTGGGCTGCAGAGGGCTGAATGAGTGTAAAGAAGAAAAACAAGCATTTTAAGAATAAAATTTAAGTAAAAGCAATAGGAAATAAAATGTTACTTCCTTTACCTTTTCGTTTAGTGTTAATATATAGGTGATTGAGCCATCGAGATGAGTGGGCCAAGAACTGTTACAGAAACCACAGTGCTTCTTATTTAGTAATAATAAAAAGGCCTTTACTCCATTTATGTAAAGTCGGACCTTAAACTGTTACTCTTTCACAGACAGTTTCTGGCAAAGACCAAACCAGTAACGAGTTCTGTGGTGTTCTCAGTTCTTTGTTAAAGATTTTATCTATACTTTAGAGATTGAATTATTGAGAAGTAAAAATATATTATTTTTCTAATGTATCTTCCAGGTAAACTGCTTACTCTCAGTGCTTCAGTTTGCTTTAATATTTGTCTTATTGTGCGTGTTTGTACCGGGGCACAAATAACTTTTAGAGATGTGGCCTCGGCAGAGTGACACGAGGGATCTAATTGGCATGTGGGTGGTGATTGTTTGCGTGGTTGTGTGTGTTTTTGTAGAGGTCAGACACGACCCCTGCAATGCTGGAGTTGCCGATGTGTTAGCCATCACAGGAAGTGTAAATCAAAACCGTTGAGGAATCAATAAACTCTGGATTTTTCTTTTTTTTTTCCTGTGCCCAGCAACGCTTACAAGACTGAAATGGAAACAAAGAATTGGATAATGCTGCAGGGTTGCAGCTGTCCATTCAGGGCTGGAACACACATCCGATTGATCTCACAGGAAGCACTCCATTTCAACTTTTAGTGGTTTAACAAAACATCAGTTCAACATATTGCTCAAATGAATGCCTCTTCAAAAACTTAGTCTAATATGTTGCATTCATTTTGGAGACTTTTCTTTGAGTATTTTCAGCCTCTCGATCTGGTTTATGCCACACTGGACAGATGTTGAGTTTTGTGTCTTTTTCTGATTAAATTATAAGAATTGATTTAGATAGATTCACTCTGTGTATCATAATATGGGTAGGTCAGATGACATTATGTTGACGTAACAGATGGAGCATCAAGACACAGTTTTTAAGTCCTAGGACCATCAATTTTAGCTGTCAGAAAACGTACAAATCTTTTGGAAATCACAACAGGGCCTTCTTCACTTCTTTAAATCAGTAAATAAGAGGGCTACTTTTGAACCCCGTGGGAAAGTTATTTCAAAAGACACATTTCTGATGCATTGAGAGCCTGTTAAGATCAAGATGTCAGAAATAGGACCAGCGCTGCAGAGATTGCCTAATGAAGAAATGTCACTTTATTTGGAGCCACCAGACTCCGCCTGACTGTTACAGTTGATTATTACAGCTAGTTGGATTGTTTGGTTGTCAGAAAAAAGACAATTCTAGCAGGAACATAGTGAATCGATGTGAAGTGTCTTACTGCTGCAACAGAATAGTAAGGAGCAGGAAACCAAACTTTCCCAAGAAATCCAGCTATGGAAGGAAAAGTGGTTAATGAAAGTGAAGAGGACAGACTTTTCAACCCCTAAAACGGTGTTCTGTTTGAAACCTCTGCTGCCACAGGATTATGAAACAGGTTTTATGGTTTTGAGGGGAGTAACAACACAAGGCTGAAGGACGGGGACCACCGTCAGTTCACACCATGATACAACAGAAAGCTCAAGTGGCGAGTCAGCAGAAAAGTGGAGCGTTAATCAGACGACCGTGTTCTTAAGTAGTATCAAGATTTTAATATAAAGAAAGACCGTGTCATTGGGAATAAAACAAAATCTTCACGTCCTGCTTTTATGTCAGTTTCAGACTCTGTTTGCTGTCTGACAACAAAAACACACGAAAGTGAGAGCAGCTTTGTTAGGATTTCAGTCACATGAGCTCACGTTTGAGCTCGACGCTGTGCTGTCACTACGTTCTTATTGGGCGGCCTTGGGTTCTGCTTTCATTTGGGTTTGGGGTCCCAGTGTGACGTCATCATTCTTCAATAAATTTGAACACAGTGTCAGGTCTTTGGACTTCAAAAAAAATTTGTTCAGGTGTTTTTTGTCGTTGTGGAAAAAGACATGCAAACGGCAGCGTTCACAGGACCTGGTTTGTTTTTTGAATTTGCGTCTCACATGCATCACTGTTTGCTTTAAAGTGACTCAGTTGCAGCATTTGCCTTCTTCCATTGGTACAAACATGCTCATAGTGGATTTTATAAATTCAGTCCAGTGTTAAAGTGTAGGGCCTTGGAAGTTTTTCTAGTGACTGCTAGAGATGAGGTTGTTCAAAATGCTCTCTCTTTCACCCCTTTTAACTTGACCCAGATATATTTTATTTAGTATTTTAAAACACAGCAGTGCTTGTATGTGTGTGTAGCCTATAAATATGAAATGTTGTGATCTGAACTGGGACTGACTGCTGCTTCAGTATCTTAACCAGAAAGCCTGATTTTTAGACCCAAATGTTGTCTTGGTAGGTTCAACACGTGTGTTAATTTATTCTGAATTGCAGTGTGGTACCTTTTTATAACAAATGTTGCCTTATTTAAAGATGTTATAAAGAAAAGTAATGGTCGTTTCTAAATGTAGGCCTCCTAATTTGTTTTAATACTCAAATTAAGAAGTCACGTTGCAGTTTTATAAAAGAAAAGTTGCCACCTGAGGGCGCTGTTGTCTGCAGCTGGCACCTTATGTTAGTTGTACAACGCTTTTTAAGTTCAACTTACCTTTCCTCCTAAAATTTAATGTACAGCGTGGTTCAAAAGTCTCATTTCTTTATATTTTACTTGAAAAATTAGAAATGGGTGCAATGATTTGTTGCACAAGCTTGTAATGGAAAATAAAGACAAAAAGGCTTTCTAATTAAAGTTAATATTTGTTTGGCCACCTTAATTTTCCTTGCTCCATCATTTTCAAATTTATATATATATATATATTCTTAAATTTTAAGTTACAAGAAAAACTTACAAATAGTTCTCCAGATTTTAAAAGCCTTTTCAACGCTCTCTTGTTTTCTTGAGCTCCGGACTCTGGAGGCTCATCAATGACTGGTGTATTTTTAATTTTTTTATAATTTATGTTGATTTTTATGCAGGTATTATTTTATTGAATTGGCAGTAAAAAGATAAAGAAATTATCAATGCACTTATCACATGCATGATGTTTTGAGTAATTAAAAGGGTTTTTTGTTTGGTTTTCATCATTTCATTGATTTGTGACTGAAATGTGTGATACAGCCTCCTCTGTGTAAAACAAGAGGCTCTAATTATCACTGTCAAGTCATTTCTTTACCACCTCTCAACATACAGGGTTTTTTTTTCTCATTTGTTTGCTTTTACCAAATAATAAAAAATCAAGTTTGTGTAATTTATCTTGTAGAAATTATTCAGGTAATTTCTGAGGAGGCTTTTTCAAACTGTTAATGGTCCAGATGCATTTCTCTAGTTTTGGGTCTCTGCCCTGTTCCATTTTTCTTCAACATTCAATACAACACAACACAACATAATTATAATTAACAGTTTGTCTTGAAATGAAAATATAAAAGAGAAGACTTTTGTACAGTGCTGTAAATTGCTGGTAATAGTATGTAGATGTCAGTGTCAATTGTTAAAGATGAGTTTCTTTTTTAAATCTTGTTTTGAGCTTTTTTACTTATGCCTTATCTTACTTTTTTCTTTTTCTGCACTGAATGTTTTGGGTTTTT
Organism: Millerichthys robustus; assembly: GCA_034783495.1. Taxonomy (NCBI): domain Eukaryota; kingdom Metazoa; phylum Chordata; class Actinopteri; order Cyprinodontiformes; family Rivulidae; genus Millerichthys; species Millerichthys robustus. The sequence continues at coordinate 3,706,532 of JAVKLF010000161.1, read as the reverse complement.
TTTTTTACCTTGGGAGCAAATTTAATGTACATAATGTTATAAAAACAAATTTACGTGTAAAAGGAACCGTGAAAATAAAGTGGTATGGCAGTTTGTGATGTTTTTGTTAGGGCAGGATATCGCTCTATCATTCTAATGAGCAGAAAAATGATGCCAATTTTTTTATCTGGTTTCAACCTTCATCTACCTTCACTTTTCATTTGTAGAGAAGCTGCAGTGAATCAATAAATTCTTGTTAAGGGGATTTTTAAAGCTTTTCATTTAGCTTTTCAGATTTTCAAAGGATTCTTTGAATTTGTTGAGTGGTAACATTATCCTCAATTGAAAGTGGATTTTTACACAATAAAGAGAATGTGAAGGCAATATTTGAAATTTTTCATTGCTTTTCTCACAAAACCACATCTTTACGAAAAAAAATCTTTCCTGCTGCTCCAGCTCCTCACTAGTTGCTTGTTGTTTTATAAATACAGTCAAGCAGGTTTAGAAGTTTTAAACCATTTTCTGATTAAAAAGTGGCTGTTATAATTATTTTCTGGTTATTAATCCAAACCTTTTCTTTGTTTTCCCCAATCTGCTCTCCCAGACCAGTATTTTGATTTACTGTTTGTTGTCACCAATGTGTTCCTTCACATAAATAAAGCTTCAGGACCTTTTGATGACCATCCTCCTCAGTTTTCAACTTCTCACAATAAACATCAGATATAATTCTGTCTACATTTATGTATTATTCCTAAAACTGGTTGTATTGCTATAAGGTAAGATGGTAGTGGTCCACTTTGGCTTTTCTCCCACTTGAACAAGTCATTATTAAGTTATGTTTGCACAAAACTTCTGATTTTGAAGTTGCACGTGTATAAATAAATACTAGCCATTGCTCACTTTACCGTTATGATTTACAACGTGTTTTATGTTTATACTTTTATGTAAAAAAATCCGTACACTTTTTCCTCATCATTTCTCAGGCTCACAGACAACATGAGCAACATTATGCTAAAAACCTCTAGATAAGAATTATATATCTCTGTGGCTTTATGTTCACACTGCAGGTCTTAGTGCCCAATTCAGAGTTCTTCGTCACATTTTAATTTAAACATGACCAATATCAGACTCCTGAGAAAACAGTCCACAGCCCTGAAGTGGCCTGCACGGACAGCAGGATACTTGACATCACGCACAGCACGATGTGTTTACAGAAGTTAAATGGATGTTACATGTTAGCATTTGTGCACTGCTTCTGAAGACAAGTTATTGGGAAGATTAAAGGATCTGCTTTGCTTGTTTTGTCCAATATTTCCATTTGATCTCACTGCTTCCTGCCTAATCAGGGGTGTTCCAAGCCTAAATGATGTTAGTATTGATAATAGATCAGTATCTAATTGATTCATATACAGTACTCCTACCTCAATAAGTTGGATGAAATGAGACATGACCGTTCATACTGTGGTTACTTTGAAAAAACGCAGCATTTGGAAAAATATCAGGTTTATTATATTTAGACTGTCATAAAAAACATCAGATTTTGGGTCTTTTTTGTCTGCAGTTTGAAAGTAGCCTAAATGTCCCTCTAAAAGACTAGAGACCTGTCCATGGTGTACCCCGCCTCCTGCACAGTGACACAGATGGGTGCCTTGATCCAGAAAAAAAATGAAAAAAGATCAAGAGGATGGAGGGATTCATACTGGAATGAAAGACAAACAAAATCTTCTAAAAATCATAGTAATAAGCTACAGACATTAGCATTAGCTATAATGAGCCTGTTGTTGACTCTGGCAACATTTTCCTCCCACTGATGTAGTGTACAATGTTTGTTCACTGCTTTTACCAACCAACAAATTTTTAGAGCTTTTGAATGAATTAAAAAACAACGGTTAAAATTTTGAACAGCACTATAAAATTGCTGACTCACTACGTATATAGATCACTAGAGAAAATGAGTGAACAAGTCATACCGAGGTTACTCAAAGAGCTATCTATGACAGGTAAGATACTAACTGTATGTATTATCTGAACTAACCCTGTTCTTTGGTTTTGTGTTAAAATGAAAAGAAAATGTGCAAAAGTATCTCCTGACATCCCTGACCAGAAGCAAACCTTCTCTTAGAGTCAGGTTTTATAGGAAGAGATAAAAGTGAACCAATCAAAAAAAAAAAGAGAAAAAATTGAAACAAAGTAGGTTAGAGTTGAAACAGAGAAGGAGCTCAAACCTCTGGTGTGTACATGAGTGGGGCAGGGTGGGTGTGGGCCGTGCTGCCTGCAGGGCAAGCAGGAGGATGTGTGTGGGGGGCAGGGTTTTACAGGGGTGAAAGGTCACGAGCCTCATGGGCTTCCTTGACCAGGACGGGGGCTTAAATGGCGGAGCGAGATGAGCTGTTCAAAACAACAAAAAAACCTTCTCGTTTGTTGAGTTTCCTGTTTTATAGCTCTAGAAAGAACCCGGGTTTTTAAATCTGATACTAAGTATCGACCGAATGCCTTGAGAGGATTTCTTTCTTTCTGTGTGGACATCCTGAGAGCTCCTCCCGCCCCCACCCCCACACAAAGCGGAGCAGCAACAACCAAAAGATGCTCCCCGTGATGCCACTAAACTTTTTTTTTCTTTTTCATTTCGGAGCTTAAAGGCTGGGAAAGAAAGGGACCAACAACATGTCAGGAGGTAAGCTGACATCACGACGGGTTCATTCATAGTGACCAGACTTCCTCTCATTTCAGGTCAGTGAAGATGTTTTTAGGTCTGAGCGACTTTAACACGGTTTGTTTTTACGAGCAGAACTCAGATGTATGTGTTAGAGTCACGGTGTGTTTAACTCTTTATGAACTCGCAACAATAATCCAAGTTAATCCCGCTATTTGAGCACCTGGAAGTGTTTCTGTTAATTAACCACGTAATTACGTCCCGAGTCCATTTTATTTATTGACGCACGCGCCTCAATAAATAAGCTATCTGCCTGTTGGCGCCACTTTTACAAACCGTGCTCTCCGAGTTCCTTTATTAAGTAAATTTAACTTCACGTCTTGAGGTGAGCACTAATGTAGGCAGAATGAAACATGGCTGTTTATAACTATATAATATCGAGCTTTATTTATTTAATTACAAGAGAGCCTCGTAGGTTTTTTTTAACTCCGCCCTCGTGCGTGGACAGGACGGCACGAGACATTTGTGGAAATTTCCCACCGAACCTACCCGTCAGGAGGAACAGTCAGAACGCTTTCAACATTTATCAATAAACAAATAATCGTTCCAAAACGTGGAGGGTTTATTCAGTTTTTCCAGATATGTTATCAAATTG
>JAVKLF010000161.1:3594198-3604678 GCA_034783495.1 Millerichthys robustus | reverse complement strand
AAGAAAACTACCACTTACCGATCTTTGTGCAGCTTTAAATACCAGACAAATTTGGAGGTTGTTCCTTCTCCTTTTCTCATCTTCTATTTTGAAAATGTACATTTTGCATTTTTTGTTGATCATTTCATAGTTTGTGTACTCAAACAAAATTACTTTTTTATGGAGCCTGGGAGGGGACAAAGGGGATTTTGTTTTTTTTGTGGAAGTATTGGAGTTTTGTGGAGTATTTAACCACTCCCTGTTTTACAATGTCTCCATCTGATCATTGTTTGTGGCTCCCCTGTGTTACACTCTGTTTTTGCACCTCTACTTGCTGCCCTGCCAGCTAATTCACATCCACCTGATAGACTGGCTGTGCCACAGCTCACATACATAATGGGGAAAGACAGAGAAGGTCTGCATTTATACAGTAATATGGATTGAGTGAAATAAATGAATGGTGCACACCTTTTAAGTGATAGATGTCTTAATCTTTAGATTTTTCAGTAAAATATCAAGTATTTTCAAATAATCAGGCTCAAGTCTAATTGAAGTTCTGAGTCATTGGTGTAAAAGTCCTAGTCAAGTCACAAGTCTCTGAACAGTTTTTCAAGTCAAGTCTATAGTCTAAAAAAATCAAAGACTCGAGTTTAAGTCATGTGACTCGAGTTTCCACCTCTAGCGTTAGGCTAAAGAAATTAATGGAAGTCAATACATGGCCCCAATAACAATAGAAACGTGTGTGTGAGATCGCTTTGATCAGCGTTACTGAGGTGAGAGCAAAGGATCAACAGATTGTTTTGTTTCATCTCTGACTATTTCTTTTGCTTTTACAAAAATAAAGGAATTCACTTAAAGCCTATCCTCCTTTATCCCGCCATCATTTGTAGCATGGAAGTAGACATAATTTATGCCTCAAATTGACCATCATTCATCACCATTACTATATTCATGATTTGTCAGTCTTGATGTTTGTTAATGTTGGCACTGACATGCAAAAACATTATATTAAAAATCACAATGTCTAAACAGGAAACTTTTTGGAAAGCAAATGTGAAAACTGAGGTAAGCACTCATCTGCAGGCCGTTCGTACCCAAATACACTTAAATATATCTAAATATACCGTGGAACCTCCAGGAAGACAGAAATACTTCTCTGCTTATGTTTGTTGCATTATCCCTGATGATTAAAAAGCCTCTAATTACAAGGTTAATATGCACAAAATAATCATCAGCTAAACTTTGCATAATGATTAAAATTATTTAAGGATTTTGTCTGATCTTTCGAAAACGTATGCCTCAAATTTATTGTAAATGGGGATATGGTAAATATTAAAAACCTACAATGGATTAGTAATGAAGACTAGGGATGAGTTTGATCAAAGCTGTTTGAGTGTAATCATCAGAACTACTTTTAAATGTTGGTTACTGGAAAAATAATCACCTTGTAGCTATACATTTTGTAACTGTTTCTTTAGTTGGAGACACATGGTCTCTCCTGTTATTTGTTCAGCCAACACTAGATGGTGATAAACACCGTCTGTGGAGTGATGTAGCGTCTCGTCCATCACACGCATCTCTAATCACTGAACCTCCTCAGGGTGATTCACCATGAAACATTTATCCCCCCCCTCAGGTTTCCTGGACCAGGCCCTAAACGGGTTCTTTCTGCCTCAGAAACTAAAAACAACAAACCTCTGGAGCCAGTCATCAGCCAGATCATCGACAAACTCAAACACATCAACCAGGTGAGCCTCACTTTGGATTCAAAATATTTTGGTGTGAATCTTTAAATGAATTCTTTCCCCCTCAGAGGGAGTTTAAAGGTTTTAGTTCTACCTCTCGGTCCATGACAGGACAAGTGAGTAAATGTTTTGTGCGTCGGTGAATCTTTCTTCTCATCGTGTCACCTGTATTCAAAGACAAGACCCATCTGTCTCATCTGCAATAATCAACAGCCCTTTCTTTTCTTCCACTGAAAAGAGAAGGTGGATGATACAGTTTTTGCTTGCGTGCGTTATCTGTCTGTTAGCAAAATACCTCATAAACCTCAAGACATTGTTTTTTAGAATCGTAAAAAGTGATCATTAAATGTACATTTATAACTGAATAACTTTTAAACTCAGTTTTTTTTTTAATTGGCTGCCATAACTGCAGCAGTCTTAGCAAACACAAAAATGGGTACAGGTCAGTCAGTTTTATACGGAGCTACTGTCATTTTGTTGTTTTTATTTAATCAAACAAAATAATTCCAGTCCAAAAACTCATTTGCAATCAAACAAAAATACATTCTAATTTAAAAACCCATCTGAGATCAAATTAAAATAATTTTCAATCAAAAAATAAATTTTCGATCAAGACTTTTAAAAGAGCAATGTATTAAATATATTTCAAAAGTTTACACGTTTACAAAACCAACTTTCCATTAAAACCCAACTGTTTTATTTACTAATTAAAAAGAAATTTGCTTGTAAAGTAAAAAGTTTTATTTGCAAAACACGATATTTTTACACATCAGAAATCTTTGATTTTGGACTTCAGTCCTTTGGTTGCATTTCTCAAAGCTTAACTTGAAATTTCTTTTTTGCCCTTTGAGAACATCAACTTACTGGGCCAGACCTGTGATGTAAGACATGTCCCTATTGGTTAGTGTGGACTGAAGCCATGCCCGCTGTAATCGTGGCCTCCTGAGTCCCGTATTCAGTGAGTGTACTTCCCACCAACAAGTGAAAAGAGGCAGACAGGGAGTAGTAAGTATAGCTTCACAAATTTCTCGACATGTTACACCAAGGACTCAATTGCTATTTAAAGTGGTACATAGAGATCAACTTCACAGTCTTCAGTGTTTTAGTAGTTTGATACAGTCTGAAGTAAACCTGTTTTCCAATGTTCCTGGACCTAGCTGGTCTGTCTCTCTTGTGATGCACTTTTTGGTTATATTTGTGTTTTTTCTTGTGTTTCTCAATGTCTACATTCTGTGTCCTGACCCATTTCAGCTCCACCCCTGCACACCTGTTCCTCATGTGTCTCCTTCAGGTGTTTTTCGTTGTAGTAATAATGTAGTAACCCTGGACCTTCCTGACCTCCTAAGCTATTAAACTGTGTCTGGATCTCAGGAAATTTAGAAGATGCTCTTCAGTTTGGAGGCAAACATGACATTGCTATGCTCTCAAGTGCTTCCCCAAATGTTTTTTCTTTTGTTGCAAATTTTGAAATCATTGAGACATTCTGTTGAACCCACACCACGCCCAACATGCCCCGTGAAATTTTATACATACACGAGGAAAGCATGCAAGATCCTACTAAAGACACCATCCAAGTTTGGAACCTAAGACCGAAGAGGAGGCACTAGTGCCAACTGCTGATAATATGCAATACCAAACGTGCAATGGGATCTTCCCTCCGGGGACCAAATTCATTGAAAATCGTCACAGAAGGTTCAGGCTAAAGCACCAACCACCTGATGTATTTTTCACACAACACTCACTTCTCTGATGATTGGGTGTTTTGTTTTTGTGGGTTCATGAGTGATCAGCAGCAGGGAGTCACACCCAACCTTTGGCCAGATTTCATTGTAACTCATCTTTATGGGCCGCTTTCCACTGTCATACAGAGAAATCTCTTTCACTTCAATATTCTGTCACTTGCTCCTGATGATTTCATCAATTTTACACACCTGGTTGTTGAAGTAAACCGACAGTGCTAGATACTCTGTATAAGACTAGGACTGCTCCACAAACCTCATAAGTCATAAAAACTGGGCTTATATATTCTTTTGTGATGGATTTTGGACTAGTGGACTAGCTCTCCTTCAGTATCATTAAATAAAGATGTCTTGTGGATGAATGATGTTTCATCAGAGCTCTATGGATTTGCAGAATCCATGCCAAGCTATTCATGACGGCCCGGCCCTTGCTGAAGTCTTTTTTTCCCCCTTCAGTTTGTCGCCCAGTTGGTTTTTACTAAAAGGAAAATTTGATGTAGCATGTTACCAGAGAGGCAAAAAACAAAAAGATGCTTTATAATTCTGCTAAGTGTTTACTGACTGTCCACAGTGTTTCATTGCCCAGCTTTGCTCACAGACTGCATGCTGTAAACATCCTTTGAGGGCACCAAAGAAAGTGATGTTTAGTTAAAAGCAGTTTTACAAGGTCTCCGCCTCCCTCCCATTTGTTTTATTTGTTTTTTTTCTCTTCCCATTTGACAGACCACCAACTTCAGATGAAGCAGGGCTAAAAGCAAATGAACTAATTATGCTTTTGATGTGAGAGAGTGGCTCGCAGATAATTACTTTCATGTTCAATTCTGTGTACGAGGGCAGGCCAGGAGTTACAAATATGTGATGTTTCTTTAAGCCCACCAGCTGGGTGTCATGCTGGTTTGATAAATTGTGATTTTTAGTATTTTGGTGTTGCCCAGATAATTTATCTGTTTGTATAAGTGTTCAGAATAGCAAGATTACCAAAATGTATATTATGTGTACTATACATAATATACTATGGCATTTTCTTTCCTTTCTTTGTGGTCTGGTCGCAAAGGTAGCAGGTCCAGGAAAAAAGAAATCAAATGTCTTTCTGTCAGGGTCTGTGTGTCTGCTTTTGTTTTAGAGTCTGTTTAGAGCCTTTTCCAGTGCCAGGAGGTGATTGCCGCAGCTGCGATCAGGGAAGGCCTGCATAAAAGGGACACCAGTCATTCTTTGCTGGATTGTTACCCTCTCAAGGTAGCGCTCCACCCCTCCCAAGCATTACCCTGTGAATTGTATTAATGATATTTGAATATCCTCTCGCAGTTTATTGCATCTACATACCTCTTAGTCTCACCTGTTCTTCGAGCCTCCTGTGGTGATGTCCCAAGCTTTCGCCTCCTCTCGAGCTCACCTGGATCACCGCTTTGTCATAATTGGAGCCACTCCCTCTGCACGACCTGTCTGCCTACATCACCCCTGCAATCCCTCCTGAGCAAGACTGCCGTCTCAGCTCACAGACTCCACTCAGTCCTCCGACACGCAGCCACTTGCCTCCTCCTCACTCACAGTAAGAATTCACCTCCGGATAATCCTCTCACTGTCACATCCTGTGTTAACTCCTGTTCCTCTCTCTGGTGTCCCGAGGACCCTCCGCTGATCTCCGCCCCAGTCTTAGCACCTTTCATATCAATAAACATCCTTTTTCTGTTCAAGTCTCCTGAGTATCTCTCTGCATGTTGGCCGGAACTTTAAAAACCATGACACTTTCTTCTTAACAAGAAATCATACTTAAAGTCTTGTTGGATCCCGATGGTGTTCCCAAGCCAGAGAAGATAAATAACCTGTGCAGCAAAGTCTGGGCGTCCTCTACAATGTTCTCCTAGTTGGACAGGCCTGGCAAACCTCCACAGCAAAGCCTCCTGGAGGCATCCTAATCAGATGCCTGAACCAGCTGACTCTCTTTAATATAGTGGAGCAGCGGCTTTCCTCCGAGCAGCTAAAGACGGAGCTCCTCAATTTATCTCTGTTTGGGTTTTCAGACTGACTGTATGTCCACAGCATATTGCCATGGAGTTCAGTGCAAAATAAGAGATGTTCTCAAAATGTCTGAGGGAACAATAATTCTGATGAGTAGAGAACTCCTAGTTTGAATGTGGTGCTGCTTGCCAGAACATTGCTTCTGTATTGGTTGAAAATAAACAAATGCATTTTAGCAAGCCTAAGTACTGCCCTTCCTTGTGAGAGTAAAAAAATGTACAGAATCACTATGGATGAATGTCAGTTTGTATGGACTGTTTGTAAATTACACCCACCCCCCCTCCCCCCATTTTAAATGTACACATGTACACAGACATATAGAGAAAATCTCACAGATCAAAAGAAAAAAATAAGATTCACATTTATTTTATGTCTCAAAGCCAGCCTGTAAGAAAATGCTGAGTTCACGCCCTCCTCCTCCTCCTCTCACTGGACTGTACCTGCTCCGCAACCTATATCACCAACACCCACCCCAGAAATGATCCAGAGACAAGTGTGATGTGGTGTGGTTCTTCCAGTCTTGGTTTAAATTGTGTGACCAAAGGTGAAAGTTGGAACAAAGATGAACCAATAAATGAAAAACTTTCAGTTTCAGTCAGTTCAGTTGCTTCAGACCAAAGCAACAATGAGGTCCCAATCTCTCCACAGACGGTACATCCATTCATCATTTGTGAGCAAGACTCATCATTCCGCCTTTTTCATCTATAGAAAACCATGGTGTCGGATGTAGAGGAGCTGACTCTCCAGGGCTGTGAACATCCCTAGTGCATGCTGAAGATCAAAGAGCTGCATCACACCATACACCATCCTGTCATGTTTCCTTCTTTATTATGTGCACATTTTCTATTTGAATAATCCAATATTCATTTTTTGTTAAAACAGAAAACATAATCAATATTTCTGTCAAAAGTGATGACCCGCTTTCAAACCCCTAATTATCCTCAGACCAATCTGTAAAACAAGGGTCTACACTCTCTAACACTGCTGAGGATATGAGACCCCTCAAAAGAGTCTACTTTCTTCCAGCTTTAATCCCCCTGCTGCTTCGATCCTGCACTCCTCGATGCCTTGTCAATGATGACCCTGTAAAGCAGCGGAAATGTGTCATTTCTCACGATGTCGTTGCTAATAAAAATGTCTGCAGATACACAGACCATTTTGGCAGGGAGACCCTTGCTTTTGTGCCTCTGTGAGCCTAAACTCAACACCATGAGAAGCAAAAGACTGTGAGCCGGTCGCCTCAGCTAGTAAAGCAACGTTTTCTCACGCCCAAAACAGTTGATGTCATCACTGATCCTTGGCCAAGCCTCTGCACATAATAGTTGAGTGAGGAGAAATCGCTCTCCTCTTTGTTTAACACTTCTTCACTTGCAATCCTTAAGCAGTGAGGGGCACTTATGTGCAGTGGAATGTTATTGCTGTCTGGCCATCTCCTGCATGGCCACAGGAATTTGTGCAACAAATTCCCTGTGTGCTGCCCTGTCTGTGTGCCGTTACTAAAGCTGATAGACGACTTTAACCCAACATGCTCTGATATTAAATCAAAGGAATTCTTTGCTGCGTTCCTGAGTGTGAACATGGTTCTCACATAATTTGATTTTACATGAAGCAAATTCTTGTGTGGTGACACATACATGCTTAATTCAAAACCTTTTATTTTGAAGATGTGTTTTTGTTCTGATGCGATCAGTTTGTTTTCCTGAACATCTGTTTAACTTCCCAGAGGATCAAGTTTCTCTTCTAAGCATCTAATCTGGCAGGAGATACTGGGGCTAGTGGCAAAATAGTGCAATTATGTGATTGGCCTTTGATTACAGTGTCTCATTTGTCAGATGAGTTTGCCATTTGTGGGGTAAGACCTCCGAATGTTCAATCAGCCTCACTTTAAGCTACACGCTACTCCTTATAGAGCTGCATTTAGAATAGTACTGACCATGAAAAGTGGATGACTGTGTCTGAGTCTGAGTGTGTGCATGTGCGTGCGTGCACACAAGTTTGTTTGTCGGTTAACAAAATATCTGATGAACCACTGATTTATTGCATTAAAACTCTCAAAAAGTAAATGCATTCCTACAATGAAATCCTAGCATTCATTGTAAGAATGCAAATTGCACACTGTGTTTCATACCAAAATGTTAGGCTAAGATCATCATAAAAGGATAGTCCAGTCAACTTTGAAGTTATGGTCTGACATCAGTCAACATAGAGAATTGAAAAATAAGCAAAATTCTTTGTCCAGGCTAGGTTAATGGCTAGTCAAATGAGAGTGTTTTAAAAATAACTCTCAGAAACAGCATACTGGTGTGACTTTAGACTAGAACTTATAAACCTTTGCAATGCTATACGTATGCTGGTAGTGCTGAGCCTGTAGAATGCATTAATCTGCCCGATCAGTCAATCAAGTCAGACTGAAAGCTTACCTACCTAGTAGATGATTACATTTCAGCAAGGTCAGTGCCATCAACAAATACACAGTTTATCTATTCTATACATGCATGCATTTGTGCAGTTGAGAAAACTGCAACAAATTAAAAAAGAGAGTCATTTGGATAAAGAGTTTTGCCCCTTTCTCAATTATTTAGTCTGTATGATTGATGCCATATCTGATAAAGTTGTTAACTGTTACGTAGACGGCCTTTTGCGGCTGGATTTCTGGTGAGAAATATCACTTAAGGCAGAATAAAAGTGGACGTAGCAGTTACTTTATTTAGGCTCAACACTATTCAGCCTAACGGTATCAATGTAATGGTACGTATTTAATTGAAACCCAAAATGCAGACAAACACACACGAGGGATCAAGAAAGCAAAACTATTTATTTTAAAACAGAAAACAAAAACAAACAGAAAACGTAGGAGGGAGACACAGGAAAACATACAAGAAGCGCAGGATAATACCTTGGACTCAGGACTGAGGACTGAGGACTGAGGACTCAGGAGTCAGGACTCAGGACTGAGGACTCAGGAGTCAGGAGTCAGGACTCAGGACTTGATCACAAAGAACCAGGACATGACAATACAATGCTCCGGTGCTGGGGCAACACAGAGGGCAAACATTTAAAGGGAAGGCTAACGAGGGAAATGACAAACACCTGGTACAGACACTGAAGAACAGGTGACTGGGAGAGGAGGAGCTGCACACCAAGACAAGGGACAGGAAAACAGACCATGGCAATCAAGCCCTCCTCCTAGAAGACACAACTGCAGATTTAAATAGGCACAGCTGATAAAAGGACTAAACCATTCATATGACATTTATAAACTCATAACTTCCATCTAAAACTTACATCACACTTTTCCATGGTCTCCCCCCGAACCTATAAATGGTGTCTGAACCCCAGGGAAGTATTTGTCCAAACACCCTGGAGAGGCCACAGAAAAGACAGGTGAGTTACTTTTAGCACAACTTCTCCTGCACTCACTTTTAACAGATTTTACATCCACATTTGCTTAAGATTCACAACAGTAGACCTTATTTGCTCTAAACAACAATTCCCTTTCCACAGACAACCATCCCACTGCTCAATGAGGAGCAGCTGAGCAGAGCCTGAAACAAAACGCTACATGCTAATCCTTAAAACACTCAATAAATAGCCAATAAATAATAAATCTTCTTGTGTGCAACTGATCCTTTATGTACAAATACATGTTTAAAGTGCAGTGCTAAATACTGTGTTTGTTAAAGTACTAGGTAAAGTGCTTTTATTAAAGTGCAAAGTTGCTCTGAAAGTGCTATAAGTTATTTGTATAAATATAGGTAGTCCCAGTAATAAACACCTCTTCATTACAGTAACAAATTGACAAAACGCCCCTCCAATTTTGAATTGTGCCTTTTATGTAAGAAATTTGTAGCTGTCTTGGTCAAACTTTTAAAAATAACATAACATTGGCATCGAACTAAACAAACACTAATAAAAGACCTAGCATTTCTTGAAGAGGAGTGGTAGGCCACAAATCACCCACCGCCTTTCAGATTAGAATTTTAGACTAAGATCATCTCATATTAAGACAATAGTCTAACTGTTTTGGTCAAATCTTGACTAGGGATGGGAACCAAATTCGGTACTTGTATAGGTACTGACCGAATTCCGTTAGTACCACTGAGTACCAACTCACGTAAAATCAAATGGTACCATGCTTTGGTATCTAAACTCATCATTGTGACACTGAGGGAGTGGAAGAGTGGGTGATTTTCCATGCCTGACATGAACACAGCATTGCACACACAAGAGCGTAATGACATCATGTAGCCATTGGTAAAGTCAACAAAGCAAGCATGGCTGACAGAAAGCTCTCAAAACTATGGTTCCACTTTTCAACATGTTATACGCTCGCTAAAAAAATTATAACTAGAAATGCAAGCGGGAATACTTCTAATCTGAAGCACCTGGGTAAGGACAAGATTTTTCTCAAAGCTGAAGAATGCACATTTTTCAACAGTCTCAGATCTACATCTACAATTCCTGCATTCAGCCCCGTTACCACTCTTGCATTCATTAGCAACTCGTCTGTACCCAGCAACATGGGAGAACAAATGTTTCAAACATTTGGTTATTATTTTAAAAATGCTGAATAGTTGTAATTAAGGGTTTTCATGTTGAAAGAATTTGTTAAACAACTGAGACAATTAGACACAATTAGATTGTTGTTTTGATATATTCATTAGTTTATCTACTGAGAAATAAATATGGTAAATTGAAAAATTTTGAGATTTTATTATTAAATAAACATTTATTACCACATTCACACACACAAAGTGACGGAAATTGGTACCATTGAGTACCGATACCAAATCCCAAAAACCGGATGTTGGTACCGTATTGGTTTGAATGTGATCGGTACCCATCCTTAACCCTAACAGTCTCAGGCAGCATGGTAACGTATCTTGCTCAGTGTTTGTGTTGCGAATGACTCCTAATTACCACCATGCACGTGGGACGTGGAATGTCACCTCTCTGGTGGGGAAGGAGCCGGAGCTAGTGTGTGAGGTTGAGAGGTTC
>JAVKLF010000161.1:3574978-3594098 GCA_034783495.1 Millerichthys robustus | reverse complement strand
ATGGATGGATGGATGGATGGATGGATGGATGGATGGATGGATGGATGGATGGATGGATGGATGGATGGATGGATACCACCATGCAAAATTTTAGCTCCATATCTGTAACAATGACTGAGTTATGGCCACTGACGTGGTGAATAATACCAATTAGTTGTAGTGGCCAGCTTGTACTGGATTGACTCCAAAAGTTATGTAGTTGTAGATGTACATTTTAAATATTTTTTTTTATCTCTAAACTCTGACTAGTGATTCATGAGATACTTTGCTAACAGAGTTAACTCCAACAGCCAATGTTAATAGTTAATCAGTTAGTGCCCAGGGTATAAGTTGGGAATCAGACACACCAAATTTTGGTTAAATATGAACTGAATTGATTGAGTTTATGTTTGCGGTTGCTTAGATCACTTTGTTGTGGCAGCCATTTTGTATCAAGCATTTTGTCCAACCCACTGAATCTTTTCTGAAAGCTTTAAAAAATAATTTGCGGTTCTTAAGACATTTTGATAACAGGACAGACAAATATTTTACATTTAATAATAAATGTGTATAACTGATTTAAACGTGGAGTCCGTCACAAATAATCAACGTTCGCAAACCCAAAAATGTCTATGATTTAGTTTTACATGTATTTAGCCAAAGTTTGGTGGTAATGGCTGAGAGTCCTTTCACACACGCTCTGACTGCTAACAGATCAATTCATCTTTGTTTCAAACTTTTATGATTCCTTTAAATAATTTTAATCTCATTCTAATAATATTATGCTATATTATTTTTCAGGACAACTGAACCTTTTTTTGAAAAGGACGAGACAGAGAGGAGGGCCGAGAATGACCGGAGCCAATAGTCGAGTCCAAAATTACAAACTATTCTCATATTGGATGCCAGAACTTTTATTATTTTAACTCCATCCAATTTTTTTAGCTTGCTTTTGTCCAATTTTTTTTATCTCGGCATGTTTGACACCTCTTCTTCCATCTTCACAGCTGTGCTGAGCTGTGTATGACACACTCCAGCGCTGTTGCCCTCTTACCTCCCCTCCCTTCCCCCTCGCTCTCCCAAACGCTTCCCAGACTAATTGAAGCCAGAACCTGGGAAAATCCTGCAGGTAGGACATGAATCTAGGGCGGAAAATAAACCAGACCCCAAGTGCCGCAAATTCCATTACGCAGCTTCACTTCCTTTGAGCTGCCGGGAGCCCTGAGTGTCGTGTGCAACCATTTGACACAGTGCACGCTCACACAGAACATACACTTCTATCATATAAATCACATGCTTAAGCTTTTTTATCTGCACACTCGCAGTAATCTGTCTTATACACACAGAAGGCTAAAACTTTGGCTGGATCATGTTACAGCTCATATACAGCAGTGATTTATAGGCTTCAATATAAAGCATCTTGTTGAAATCCGTGAATGAAGCAGCGGCTGGTGTTTTCTTTTACAGTAGACATTAAGAGGAAGCTGCTGCAGGACAGACCAGTGTGCAGCCGTGCTCACAGTCAGACTAATGAGACACTGTAAGTGTCAGACTGGGCCTGCTGTTTTGTAAACGAACACTCGCTAACCTAGTCATTACGGCTGCTCCAGTCAAGAAGACTTACCTACGTTTGATGTTATTTACTGAGGATTTTTTTTTAAGCCTTGTTTAATACACGCCTTCAGTGCCTCTGTTCTCTCGCCCTCCTTGGTTTATGTGTGTGAAGTAGGGCTGCGCTGGATGTAGGGGAGGAAAATGGGTAGCTTCTGTATTTGTGAGCAGGAATAAGTCATGAGTGTTCTTTTAAGTAAAGTGTGACACCTGGTGTAAACTTCTGAGAAAGTGCGCAGGGTGAGGGGGCGGTAAACTGTTACTGTGCCACGTGTTTTCCTTTTGTTTTTGTCAGACTTAAGGATTTTAAAAACTTGAAGCGTTAAAGCAGTATTTCACTGGGCTGCAACTGCTAGAGAGCACAGTTGGTGAAAATTGCTAGACAAATGGCAAATTTTGCAGTCTCACTGAATTCTGAATGTTTAACCATATGATCAAAGAGCAGTTTGGCTGCAGTGCCGTTAGTTTTTATAATTAAGTATATGTTTGTACACATCTTGCAAAATTGTATTATTGTGTAAGAAATTCATGTTCAGAACAAACCCTGTGATTAAAGCGTTCGAGCTGAACCAGGACCGATTTCAAACGATTGAACATTTATTTGCACATGTAATAAGTTTAATTTAACCTTCAGCTGAGTCCAGAAAGAGACCGACATGGGGGTCATAAAAATCTCTATCTGGCCACACGTCACAAAATCACAACAGTTTTATGTAAAACAGCGTCTTCAGCAGAACTCTGCCCCAAAATGCAGAGTTCTGCACACACAATTGTTCCTTTCCTGAGACAAAAACAAAATGTGTTATTTAGGCAAAGGCAGTTTAAAAATCTAACCCTTGCACACAGTCTGCAACAAGAAGGCCTGTTGTTATAATTTTCCGTTACACTCATACATACATACATTAATACATTCACATAATCTAAACTCAGAAGGTTAAACAGTTTATGTGAAATGTAATTAAACAGTGTTAAAATTCTAAATTATTGTACAATTGGTTGTGCACAATATTTTGTTATCCACCTCTGACCACATTTTACTGCTTCGTCTCATTTTGTATCCACCTTGGAAGCCACCCCTATGTTTATGATTTAATCTACTACACTTTGGCATACAGGTTGCACCGGTTTAGTTTGTAACAACCAGACTTATCATATTATTTTTGTTGATTTACTTTTCCATACATTTTTTTGCAATCTTGTTACTTTTGTTGGCTGTTTTAGCCTTTCATATATCAAATTGGTCAACTCATTCAGAATTTAAATATTTAACTTGGTTCAAAAATATTTTCACCATAGAAACAGCCTTTTTTAAATTCACACAAAGCTGTTGCCCACTTTGCAATCCACTTCGACATTCTCACTTTATGTTTGATTTCAAATGCTGATGCTAGTTTTTTTAGCTATTCTTTTTCTAGCCTGTTGCAACCTTTTAGTATTTAGCAAACATTTGGCTACTTTCAGCATTTTGCCATTTTGACCTGTAATTAACATTTAGCTAATTTGAGCATTTAACTAGCTTTTTGCTGTATTGGATTTTAATGAGCATTTTGTAACTTTTAGCTAGCATTTTGTAAAATTTGATTTTAGTTAGACTTTCACTTTTTTGCCTTCTAGGCATTTTAATGTTTAACTAATAGATTTTCTACTTTTGGCCTTTGGCAAACATTTGATTAAGTTTAATTTTAGCTAACTTTTGAGTTATTTCAGATTTATAGCTAGTATTTTGTACTTTTAACTTTAGCTAACATATTGCTACTTTTGGCTCTTAGTGTATTTAGCTTTTTTATTTTTTAATTCAATGATTTAGCTACTTTTAGCTTTTAGTTTGTGCTAAACTTTTAACTTTTCTCTAGTTTCCTGCAGAGCAGTTCACATGTGTTTAAGGCAGTTTTAAAAGGCCTGCATTGTCACAGTGACATTTTTAGGACAAAATGTGTTGCACAAATTTTGTGAACATTTTCAAATTTTGATTTACGCGAGGAAACTGATTACCCCGCAAACATTGTGAGACGTAGTGAAGATTATCTCATGAATGCCATTCACTAAGTCATGGCCCTTTAGTAAGATAGCACCTTTATGGTGGTATAGGCTACCTTAAAACCCCAACTTTCAGACACCCACCATTTCCCTCCACTTTTTCCTCATACCCCCATGTCCCCTGCTGACTGGGAGGTCAGACAGAGCATGTAAGGGGCCTTTTCCTTCCAATTAGTCTGTCTGTTAATGAGGCCTAACCATCTCATCCATTCCTCCTTACTTCTATATCTCCACCTCCCTATTCTTCCTCCACCATCAGTCCTGAAGAGCATTCCACCCGGTTGCTCCCTCCACCACCACTACACCACTGAGTGTAATTACCACACAGATGTCTTCCAAAACCCCTGCAGCTTTACCCAGAAACTTACTTCTTTGACCAAGAATAACAACATGGCATAATTTTGTTTTGTTGATTTTTAACCAGTAAATGAGCGAATAGGGAGGAGATATCATTTAGTTGACCTGTCAGTGAGGAGGAACACAACCAGCCAAGTCTTCCTGTTGCTCCTCTGCTTGGTCCCAGGCTTGTTATCACCTGTCACAGTAACATGTTGCTTTCTAGCAGGATTCCCTCCCCTGTAGAGGTCAGGGGTCTCACTTCCTGTTTCCTGTCTCTGCTGGGTCACGAGTGGGTCTGCCCATGAGGGTCAGGGATGTCCTCTGTTCCTGTCCTGCCTTTTGTTTGGGAGCACAGGGCAGGAGAGGCTCCTCACCAAACCTGTCAAAATGTTAATTCTTCACAATTTTATCATTCCCCTACATGCACGTTTATCCTGTTTTAAGGTCCATCTTGTTCTGATTTGGGGCAATAAATGCTAGGCCTTTGCTACAAATTTACACACACAGGTTTGTATTTCTATCCTTATTAGGAACGTTCATTGACTTCTATTTATTTCCAGTAATTTCTACAGCCTAACCCTGACCCCTGACCCTAAACCTAACACCACCAGTAAATACCTGACCCTAAACCTAGACTAAATTAAATTAGTCCTAAACCAGACCCCCAACCCCAAAATGGAATCCCACCGTATTAGGACCAGTCTTTGGTCCTCATAAGGACTACTGGTCTTGACAAAGTAGGTGTGTGTACCAGAAATGGTCCTAAAAAGGTAACAAATACAAGAACACACACACACACACACACACACACACACATTTATTTATTTATTTATTTTATCTCCCCCTCTCTTTTTTGGCTGTCCTAGCTTTTTATGCTCCTGCAGTCACAGGTTGATCCACCCTTGTTTATAATGTTTAAACCAGCTGAGTGTCCGGTGACTCCCGCTAGGTGTGATCATGAGACACGCAGTGACCATCTGCTGGTGTTGGGACTTACGGTGTCTTAGCAACCCATGACTCTGGAAACCACGGTGATAACGTGTAAAGCAGACAAACAGTAGACAAAAAGAGATTGTTTGAGTGGAGTAATCTGATTAAAGTACCAGAGGCCTGTGCAGGGAGGGGACTTTTTAAATTGTTAGGCTCTCGTACACACAATCAGGCAGATTTACAGACTTAAGTCAAGATTTTCATCCATCCATCCATCCATCCATCCATCCATTATCTGTTACCAGCTTCTGCCTTTCAGGATCACAGGGGTCACTGGTGCCCGTATCCAGCTGTCACAGTGCGAGGGGCAGGGTACACGCTGGACAGGTCACAAGTCCATCACAGGGCAAGATTTTCACTTAGTCTATAAAAAGATTACAAAATGGCTGTCATACCAGAGATATTACAGATGTTAACCCTCTGCATTCATGTGAATGGCTGGTCTGTAGTGTTCATACAGAAGAAAATAATCTGCTTCTGCATATACATCTGCATCTGGTTAAATTTTTTTTCTCTAAAGCACTACATATTGTGCAATATTTTTAATTTAAATTACTGGGAATAGCTGTTGGTGTCAACAGTGTGTGTCTGTTAGCAGAGTATCCCATGAACCACTAGACCACATGTGTCAAACTTAAGGCCCGCGGGCCAAATGTGGCCGACCACAGCATTTTATATGGCTTGGGAGAGCTTCAAAGATATATTAATGTCTTTAAAAAACGTATGCTGCTTAAAAGCCTGCCTTAAACGTAAACTATTTCTCTCATAATGCTGGTTGATTATTTAACCCACAAAATGATGGCATCCCACCACTAGGTGGAAGTGCACAGCGTTCAAAAGTAGCTGGAATCCATTGAAAATTGCTGTGTAAAATCTCCATTTAGCTGCATTTTTGCCAGCTGCTTTTAATGTTGCACAGTTGCACTGGGAAGTGATAATTTCCCACCTACAAGTATTACATTTTAAACTGGAACGCCCCTCCGGTGGGAATTATGTCAGAAAGTGGGAGAGCTCAGAATTCAAGATGGAAGCTACTTAGCACAACTTAGAAATTAGTAAAATCCTGTGACTTTTACTTTTCAACAGAAAAATGACTTTTACTCAGTCAATTTTCCGAATATTGATGTATTTAATGTCTAATAAGAGCTGATTGTCATCCTCATCATGTGCTCTGAGCAATAACATGTCTTGGGATATTGCACTAGATAGGACATAGGTCATTTAAGAACCTAAAAGTTTTCATTTGCTTTGACAGATTTTATTAAAGTCGCTGACAGCAATATCTAAACATTCCTCCAGAACTCTCTCCAAAGTGAACAAATCTGTAAATAGATTTATGGGTTTATTTAGAAAAGGTGGAGTGGACACACGCCCAGTTTAATGCAGGCCTTTTTTGCCTCTGTGTCCTTTGTTTCTGTCTAGAATGAACTTGAGGAAATTAATCTTGTCTGAGGCTGGGCTCCTGTTGCGTGACATTCTTGAGTGTGGACAGATAGAAGAGGACAAGAGGGAGAGGGTTGGGCGGTGGGGGCGAGTAAAATAAAACAGGCAGAAGAATGAGACAGCACTCTTCAGATTTCAGACTCCAATAAAAGTTGAGCGAGGAGAGGGGCTGGGAACGAAGGGCAGGCTGCTCCGACCCAAAGGCTGCAGAGGAGCTTTCCATGACTCACTCAGTGGAAAGATCTTCCTGTCGCTCCTCCGCCTGTCTCTGCTCTCCTGTGATGTGCCTTGTCCATTTCCACTTGCGTGCCTTTTCTCTCCAGGCTCCAAGTTACAAACAGGGACATCTGCCAACATCATGGAAAGACAGCGGCCCGACGGACGTTTGGGGATTAGCTATAGGAAATGTCATTTCCTTCATTTGTACAAACAGGAGAAAAAATGTCTGTACTGAGAAGATCTGTGTTTGTCTAACATGTTGACCTAAGTGTTAGCTCCCACACTGATTCAAAATATGCTGCATTCTAGGTTTAAAGGGATAGTTCAAATATTTTAAAGTGGGTTTCTAAAACTGGTTATAAACAGGTAATACTTGAGCTGTTGCAAATAGCTTTACAGACAACCTCAGTTTTGAGAAATAACCTTGAAGTCTGACAGGGTTTGTCTGTGCAAATTCTCAGTTATTCAGGTCATCGCAACAGCAAACAGGCTTAAGTCGGAGGCAACAGAACTTAGATCAATTCTTGCTTGAAAACGTTTCGACACCGATCCAGGAGTCTGTCAGTTCTGGAAGCTTGCAAATCAATGACCCAACAATTGCTGTCCTGGTTTGTTAGGCGCTATTGTTTGGTGGTTTGTTTGTTTGTTTGGTAAATGCATGCTCAAATATCCAGCTGCTCAACAGATCACAAACTAGTGCACACTTCAGTCTTGTGTATGAAAATTGTTTTGTTCAAAATTGTGTTTTGTTGTTTTGTTCAAAACGGTGAATCTGTTTTGCTTGTGAGTGAGAGAGGGAATGGTTGTTCGTCTCGTTTGTCTCTGTGTCCTTGTGATGGACTTGTGTCCCCCGCCCCTCGCTCTGTGACTGCTGGATATGGGCACCAGTGATCCCTTTCACCCTAAAAGGAAGAAATGGGTAACAGATAATGGACGGATGGATGTTTTTTTGTCAAATCTGGACCCATTTCTTTTAATTGAGAGAACTGTGCTCTCTTAGAACATTTTCAGGATTGCTAAAAGGAATTCTAATGGGGGAAGACATGCACACAATCAGACAATTATCTATGATGTAAATAAAACTGTGGCTTAGTAAATTATGAACAAAACAAAGGTTAAAAAAGGTTATTGAACACATCGCCTTCACTGTATTCTCTTTAAACATATGATAATTAAGTATTCTTATCAAGATCAGAGCTGTGTTTTGAGTTTAGCTTTACTGCCAAAGGAAATAGTTTGGAGTTTTTAAACTGTTAAAGAGCAATTCATCTTATTGCCTTAGTACACATTTCTTTTTCCCATGAGAATAAAGCACAAAGATTAAAATGCCAGTGAAGTCCAATTTACAATTCCAGAGGGCATGAAGTAATAACTGATAACTGATGTGCAGCGTTATATTTTCTATTTTGCATATACATATGAAGAGAAAATGTAGATAAATAAGAGAAGATAAATGTGGATAATAAATGGACATTACTATACATGTTTAATGACTACCACTTTAAACTTTTAGGTTTGTTTGTTTTTAAAAGAAGATAACACAAGTACATGGTTAATCCAGTGCCTACCCAATTAAATGGCTATTATTTACCAAATAAGCAACTTTTTTATTGTTAAAACTTGAAATCAAATTTTCTGAATATTAACTCCATGAAAAAATGTTTTGAGATAATAAAGCAAATAGGAAGTGGGATCATGTTCTCACAGCCCACAAAAGTACCTGTTATTTTTAGTTATTTAATTATTTGAGTTGTTTTAGTTACTAAAACTCTTTACTAAAGCAGCTAAAAGGTAGCTAAAATGTTACATTTGATCCTTCATAATAAAATCCCTGAAGTGGTGCATTACAAGGGCAGAAATAGAGATATATTATAAAATAATATATTCTCTGCCTATTTTATTTAGAAGTACTGTATAAACTGTAACCAAGTATTTAGTATTTAGTAAACCTACATTTTAGCCACCCCTACCACCTTTAATTAAACAAGAAGGTACAGATATTTAGAGCAAAAAGCTTTAAATATTACTGTTTAATTTTTTTTAATTTATTTTTTTGTTTAGCAGTTGGTAATGTAATGTCAATGTTTACTCCCTTCTACCTCTTTTATTCCTTGCTTTTGATAATGTTATATTTATTGTATTTGGTGCTGGTCAATTTGTATTTAGGAAAAATCATACGTGCCCAGTTTGTGTTTGGCTGTATACTCTGTAACCCTCTTTTTATTAGCTGGTTATTCTGACTGTAATGTATTGCAATTTAACTGAATCAGCTGTTTGTTATTGAATTGGATTTATGATTTGGAGTTGTTTTTTTCTCTTTTGTACAGTGCTCTGTTGGTGTTATATGAAAAAATGAATTGAATTATAATCTGGTTTATCTCCTAGAGAGGGGAAAAACAGTTCATTGTCTTCACTTTATAATCACTCATACTGTCAGTAGTTTCTTGGCATAACAGGGCAACACATGTAATTACATGATGTTAGGTTAAATCAACAATGACATCTGATGATTTCTCCTGGTGAATATTATGCTAAAAAAACTTAGGTATTAGTATTATTGATGCTATTTTCAGTGTTTTGTGTTCAATGTGAAGGTTTGCCCACAGTTGCAGTGACAAATAATGTATTTGTTTCAGAAAGAGATTTACAGACATTTGTTCTGGAATGAACAAACCTTGAAAATGAAAAAAAGTTTTGTTACAGGTCATGTAGTTTTTATATGACCAGCATCCATCTTCCTGTCAGAAATCAAACTGTTGTCAGTGTCAGAAGGAACTACACATTCATACTGTGAACTCAGTACAATAGTCAGTATCTCATTGGTATCCCAAACGTTGTTATTAGAGCAGCTTTAAGGCAGTGCCTGACTGAAAACCTGAGACTTGGGCCAGCTTTGTGTCATTGTGTTATTTGAAAAACAGCATGTGACTGTCTGCATTTTCTGCCTTCAACCCAGAGCAATTAAGAAAAGCATCAACATCAGATGGCAAAACCATGGTTATAGTAATCAGTACATGTTTGGGAGCTTAGGTTTTGTAGATTAGATTTGTAGAAAAAAAAACGAGTCAAGACATTGATAGAAACATTCAGAGCAGCAGATTCCCTCAGGGCTGAGTCACGCAGGCTTGTCCAGACATGTTGTGTGCACAAAAAAGAGGACGTAACCCAGGCCCTGATCCCAGTTCTACAGACAGACTGGGGGCTTTTTCTTCTCTCCAACTGCTGTCTTAATTTCTTATCCTCTGCCTGTCACTCATTTAACTCATGGAGACTTTTGGACGTAGGTGAACCAGCAGTGGCTCATGTGCAAGGCAGATTGGTTTCTGAGGCTCAGCTGCAGCTGTCGCGTTGACCCCATGTGAAGTTCGTGTCATGTGTTTGGAGGCAGTGACAGACTTGTGGTTTCTGTGTCGCTGTCTGGGCCAGTCTTTGCTGAGCAATCTGCCACATGTTCAGGCTTTGTGTGCAGTGTCTGAGTCAATGTTTCTTTGCTGTAACTTGTGTTTTTTGTGTTACAAGGAGGTAAACCATGTGGCCTGTGGGATGCCTGTTTTTGTTCTGATTACACGTTCTCTGCATCCAACTGTTTTATTTTCCCAAGTCTCTCTAAGTACAATCGTTGAATCATAAAAGTCAGTGTTGGAAAGCGTAAAAGCACCTGACTTTGTTTTAAAGTTTTACATGCCAAGCAATTTTTCTAAATTATATTTTTCTGTTTTTGTTTTACCCTTTTTTTTCCTGTCTTGTGGTAAATCTTGAGGTTCTTGGTCGATCACGCAGCAGCTCAGCTATGGTAAAGGCGCAGCATCGATTTCAAACATACATCCCACCACTCCCTTCTGCTGCAGCCATAACAGAGGGAGTCAGTGGGCAAAAGCCACAACACTCTGACAGAAACACCAGCCTGCCACTGCTTTATGGAGAGGGACAGCTCATTTAGGCCACAACCTAGTTCTCATTTTGCTCTTTAGCTCTTAAATATAAACCTTTCAATGGTGTTTAAAAATTTCCCTTCATACGTTTCTTGTCAAAGCAGGTATGGTCTATAAGTCCTAAATTCAGTATGCTGGAGCTATGCCAGCATATTGGTTGTCAGTCATATGGTCATCAAAAATAAAGTGTTATGAATTGTGTTGGAAGTACATTGTGTTTCATAGACAAAATAGAAAATGGGAACATTTCCAGATAAACTACAATGAGAATTTTCAAACAAACAAATACATTTTTGAGCTCTAGCCGAGACAAATGTTAAAGTAGAAACATCTCTCAAAGTTTTATTGGGTCATACAAAGTTAAAAATTACGGTACTGAACTGGCATTTTGATATCTTGAACAGACGTTGTACAACTGCAAGCTAAATTGTTTGATTTTTGAAGATTTTCTCAACAAATATTGAACTTATAATGTAACTTTTTAGCTGTCTTAACTTTTCAAAATGTTTGCAAATAAAACATTACATTTCTTACACAGTTTATGCATCAAACTATAAGCATTTTATGCTTTATTTTTATTGTACTTTCTTCATCCAGTTTGTTTGTTAATTCTAATGGCTTTGGCTTTCTCATGAATCAACGTGCACAGTAGACCCATCCCAACTCTCATTTCCTTCCATAGTATCTGACAGTTTTCTCTTCAAAATTAGATATTTTATTGACTGGAATACAGCTGCTGGTGACAAACAGCAGTTGTGAGGGAGATTCCATACTCTCAGAATGTTTGCAAGGATTCTCGGTTTCCTTGCATGAATCAAAGAGTTTTGCTTTTGTGTAACAGGACTTTTAAACATATTCAAAAGATTTGCAAAATCAAATCTCTCTCATCATATTCCCTTGATGGTTGTAGCCATCACAAACTTTGTTCAATTTAGTTTCCATGAGTCAGAAAGTACAAGAAATGTGACACAACTGTGGGAGGGTTTTTGTTGTCAAACCAAACCATTTGAAACCAAACTGTGACAGACAACAAAAGCAGGGGACATGTAAAAATAAGAGAAACGCCTCTCTTTGTCCATCTCTGTTGTACCAACAGACTAAACTCGTCCTGCTTACATCTCGTCCTATTGAGAGAGCGAACGTGCCACCAGCATTCATGTCTTCTTTTCATCAATGCAACTAATAAGAGAAATACCAGATCCTCCTCTGACTCGTCATCCAACAACACATGCCTCTCCAATGTCTGATAAAAGTGAAAAAAACAAGCTCTAACTATTTGCATTGTTGTTCATACGCTGAGATATGCACAATGACTGCGGCAGAGATAGTCTTGTGGGAGGGCAAAAAATGAAATTAAGATGATTTATCCCTCATGTGTTCTCCTTGACTGTGAACACTCCGTGAGACAAAGATATCCCAAATTACATAATGACAGATTTGTTGTATCATGTCTTGTTGAAGTATAAATCAGTCTTTAGGTTCACTTGAGCAGGTTTCTGTGTCAAAATGTGTACTCCAGTGCTGCCAGGGGGGTTCCAAAACCAGACAAGTATGGCATGTCAATGGTGGACTATATAATAAAATGGTAAATAGACTGTACTTACATAGTGCCTTTCTGTCCGACCAGGATACTCAAATCGCTTTACACTACAATTTATGCCCTCATTCACCCATCCACACATCTATATGTGTAAAATAAATAACAGCTATACAAGGGAGCCAAAAGGATGTCACAAGAATTGTGGGGGCGTTTCCAAAGTGTCAGATGTTGTCATGTCATCAACTGTGTTTCATTTTTGTGTCAGTCCCACTAGTCATCAGCTCGAAACCCTAACCCTAGCAATTAGTTGTTCGTATTAGCTTCTGCTACAGTAAGTTTTTACTTGTTTAGATGTTTAGCGGTCTAGTACACAAGTACACAATCTTTTAGTTAGCTTGTGTCCACCAATGTTGACAGGTAAAGTGTTGCTGAACCTATATTTGTGGTTGAGATATTAATGTTTACAATATTGTATGAGAAACAACGCGTTTTGAAACATCACTCTAATTTGAAATGGAAGATTGGAATTTACAGTTTGCATGCAAGAACGTCATACCATAATATTTTCTACTCAGACAATCATTATCCACCCTGAACCCAAAATCCAGGCTGACTGCTCCAAGCATAAACAGTGATAAAAGCTGTACTCATGTAGTGTTTATTAGGGCTGATGTCTTTTTTTCTGTTCAATGGAGTGAGCCAAACATGCAAGTGCACACTAAACTCTGAAACAAGACCCAGCAGATGTTGTTGCTAGTTTTCCCCTCTCTCCTCATTCCTTTTTTAGCATTTGTGCTGAAATACATCTGAGCCACATTTTTCTCCCTCTTGCTTTACCACTATTTGCATTTTAACAAGGATTGCAAGGCGGCCCTCCTCACCCAGAGTCCAAACAAGTTGCCAAGATACAAACCATAAGAAGGAATTCCAGGACCTCAGTAAATCTTTTTGTGGAGGACTCTGGCAAATGCAGACAAGCACAATGCTGTCAGTTTAGTACACTAAAGTCCCATACATCATGAGAAGAGTTTATTTTGTGGGAGATAACTGGACATTTTTGTGACACCACAAAAGGGTTCAGCTCTTTCTGCAGATTGTACTTCACTGTTTGGACTCAAAAAAAAGTGGAAATGTTGCAATGATTCTACACTCTGCCTGTGAGGTACTGTTTAGTGACCGGGCCTTCAGAAATGTAGTGGTCATCATCCATCTACGGCCTCAATGTTGGAAAATCAATAGAAGTTTGTTGGGCAGCCTTGCTGGGAACAAGTTAATGTGTGTTTCCACTTTACACTTTAGAGTTTATGTCACTTGCTAAAAAACCAAATTGACCAGCTTGGGTCAGCAGGCAAAGGGGAACAGGGTTTTTTATCTAATGACTGATGTATTTAGCTCTGGGGTATTCATGCCTTTGCTCTGTCTCTCACACACAAATCTGCTGTCTGAACCAGGCAGGCATTGCCTCTGACCTGAGACGAGTCACATATGAGTTCAATTTTCTCCCACAGACAACCCAAAAAACAACCACCATTTACCAAAAATGCATGCTGATGTATGCAGATAGGAAGGAAATAAATAAAAACTAAACAAGCAGGAAGCGGTGTGGTTTAGATGAAATGATGTTTGGAGGGCAAATGGCTGGAATTTAGCACATCTGTTACTTTGGTCTAGCTCTAAATCATGTGCAATGTTTTCAGAGCCAGAGCAATTGCTCAAAGCTTACACAGATTTCTTTATTTGAGTTTAGAGCACAGGATATATTCCTCTTGTTAAGAGTG
The DNA here is from genome assembly GCA_034783495.1 of Millerichthys robustus. Lineage (NCBI taxonomy): Eukaryota > Metazoa > Chordata > Actinopteri > Cyprinodontiformes > Rivulidae > Millerichthys > Millerichthys robustus. Next base: position 3,580,230 of record JAVKLF010000161.1, on the reverse strand, counting down.
ATGATGCAAATGTATTAGGATGCCTTTATTTTTCTATTGGATTTGTTTTGATTTTTCTGTTTCTGTCTTTTCTTGCAAATTTAAAAAAAGCAAATACAAAATGTATATTACATCTCTTCTTAAACAACCTTTCTGCTTCACTTCCCTGTCGGTTTGTTGTCTTTGTCTCCGGTCTTGGTTATGCCCGTTTCTTGATCCTTGTCTCCTGCCTGTGTCTCATGTCTCCCATTCCTGCTTGTGTCTCCAATCCTCGCTTGCCACCTTGCTTGTCACCCAGCTGTTCCTCCCTGGTTATTTTTTGTAAGTTTCTGTATTTAGTTCTTTGTTTGCCGCCACATCAGCCTTTTCTTTTAAATAAATATGATTTATTTTATCCCTGCGTCTCCCTCGAGTCCATCTGCACCTGAGTCCTCATCTCCAGCGCACTCTGATAGGCAGTTTCTCTTCTTGCACTGTTCCAATTTTCTTCTGAAAATTTGTAGTTTTTAAAATTTATTTTTGGTCTTAAGCAGTAAAATTGTTACAAAGAATAAAATAAATACTCTGTTTCATATTTTAATGGCTCAGAATTTCACCAAAACCATTACAAACAAACTGCTGTGTCTTAATTGGGCAAAAATAATTTAAAGCTTGTTTATGAAATTGCTTTACAGCTCTATGATAGAGATAGAAATATTATTTATGTGTTGATTAGTTTACCACAGTTCTTCATAAACAAATTGGGCATGTGTTGCTTAACATTAAGGCTTTGGAAATTTAGTTGTGTGAACATCTCAGGCAAAACAGTTTCTACATCTAAGGCCAAACTAGATTATACATGCATCCAGTCTGTGTTTATGTTGGATTGACAGTGTTAGGAGCTTATATTTGGCCATTTCATTAGATTTTTTGTCCACAATAAGACTAACGTGATTCATCCATCCATTATCTTAACCCGCTTCTTCCTTTAAGGGTCATGGGGGTCACCAGTGCTCATATCTAGCAGTCACAGTGTGAGGGGCGGGGTACACATGTCACAAGTCCATCCCAGGGCCACATAAGACAAAACAAGACAAACAAGACCTTCTTGCTGGGAGGCTACAGCTCTACCAACTGAGCCACCGTGCTTGCCAACGTAATTCAGTGAACTAAAAAAGTGGAACTGTAAAAAAAATTAACATTCTCTTTTTATTCACCTATCTTAAGACAGTCTGCTCGTACAGATGCAGTTTCTTGTCCGAGCTCTACATTTATAACTTTTCATCATAGAAATGTCAAACCGCACAGCTGAACACCTCATGGGTCAAAGATTATCCTTATGGATTCCAAGGTATCTAGGCCAAAGGTCAAGATTACAGGTGACCCCTTTGTTAAAACTTTTCCAGTGTTCCAGTTTGATAACCATTGAACATAAAATGTCATACCCTTTGTTTCCTACTATCTATCTATCTGTCCATCTATAACACAGGGAGTTGCCCTTGGTGTAACTCCACAAATGTTTAGGATAGAAAATGCCATCAGACTGTGGCTCCACATTGGATTTTATTTTTTAATTGGACCACTTCTACCAAATAAATTTAGAGTACCAGTAGTACTCATAAAGTCCACTACTCTAACCATAAAACAATTCGATATGTTGATAGTCATCAACAGGTAAGGGTTTTACATTTCAACTAACAGCTGCAGATTTAGATTTGACTTGTCTTTAATTGAACTGTTTGTCAATTTACACCATAAGCAATGTCATTATCAGATAACTTGAACTTTTAGCTGAACACAACCATGCATACATTTAAGAGACACGTGTATTCAGGATTGTTGCGTGATGGGATTCATGCTTGCGAATTTAATTACACTTAGAATTTACTGATGGGTATATATTGTAACACTGGCCCAATTTTTATTTTCTTTATTTTCTTTTTGAGTCTTTCAATTAGTTTTTTTTTTCTTGAGCAGAGTTTTGTTGTGTTGCTGCACTGAGCCAAGCACAGAAGACAATATAAAGCCTGCCAGTAAAAACACAACTGGACCAGTCTGCTTTACCCTTTGGTTTATTTTTCTACCAGTAAATTACACGGACCAAAAACCACAGCCCTTTGGACAAAAATAACAAAACTGGCAAAAAATAACAGAACTGTTTTCCTGACAGTGATTATAAGAGTTTGGTAAATAGCAACACTTTTAGGTCCTTTAGCTGAGTTTTTGCTCGGAATTCCCCACATAGTCCTGTAATCACACAGACCATGCTGAGGCTGAGGCACAGCTATGATAAACCATTATGGTATGCAGACACATTCTGTCTGTGCTGTCTTTTTAATTTCTAACTTTAATCAGTTCCTGTTTTCCCACCCCACAGCTGCTGAACACAGTGACAGTATCAGAGAAGCGCTGGCGAGCCCGTTCACGAACAGGTGGAGCAAGCGAGTGGAGTGATGAGGCTGAGGAGGGATTCACCAGTGGTGACTGTGATGATGAGGACGAATGCGCCGGGGTGTCGGGGCTGGGGCCGCCACCAAGACGCAAACGTTTGCGTATCTTTGCAGGTTCGAGACACAAACTTCACCACGTTATAAATCACAGAATTTCTTACACTCGATAATTTACATGTTTTGAAGTGGTGTTTTGTGTGGTGAACAATTAATATCTTTCCTGATGTAGATAGCTATTAGAATCACCTAAGTTTGGAGAAAAAGATTGATGATGATAATAATAATAATAATATTTATTTTAAAAGGTAGGACAATTGAGAGCCAGTTCTCATTCATAATTACCTGGCCAGGAGGCAGCAACACAGATAGACATATAACAACAATGATAAAAACACAAAACAAACAAGAGCTAACAGCTAATCAAGGTTAGACTAAGACCAAAGTGGATTGCTGTTGTTTGAAACAAAAAATCTCAAACATTATATAAACTTTTACAATTTTACTATAAACACTGAACTATTACAGCAGACATAGTATGATATCCCTACTGGAAATGCCTGGATACGAACTGCTACAGCTTGTTATTACAGCTAGTTAGCTTAATCTTCTTTTTCTTCTTTTCGGAAGTTCTGTCTTCTGAACTCACCACAGTGAATCCTCCACCTTTCTCTGTCCTTCAATAACCTTCATGTCCTCTCTTACTGATTCCATATATCTCTTCTTTGGCTAATGATAATGTCTGCAGCTTGTTTTTATGATTTTTCAGACTTAATAAAAATGCTTTGAGCTATGTTTTTTAATTAAATGTGTTTCTGATTAAGCTGCGGACCTGCATTCAAAGATATATATACAATAGATAAGAAATCAGTTTTTAAAAAAATCTTTTTTACTTCAAAATATCTGACGTTTTTTGTTTTTTTTTAATTAGGAGACAAATCTGTATTTATTTTTATTTAAATTGTCCTAAATTGGATTTATAAATCTGGTAGTGAAAAACTGCCTGTGCAGAAATCTTAACATTTAAAACCACTAAATAAATCAGTTTCTGAAATACAGGCAAGTGCATCAGTGAATTTGGCTTTAGAGTCAGGAGATCTCAGTCTGAACGCTGGCAGTGAATGCAGCAGAGAGTTGTTTACAGCACTACTGTACATGTTGACACCTCTGTGACACTATGCTGCAAGAGATATGAGACTTCTGCAGGTAGCTGTCTGCTGGAACTAGTAACCTCACTGGCATCAGGCCAATAAAATACAACAAACAAACACAGCAAATGCCAAACAATAAGCAAACAGAAAGAAAAATGCATCAAATTGTTATAAGAAAACAAATGAAACAAAAGAAAAACAGTAAGAACAAGAGATTGGATGAGCCAATACAAAGCCAGCACAGCTGAGCAAACATGGCAGTGGGAGTAGTCCTGCAGTTGGAGATGTTGTGGATCACCTTTTGGTTTTCCAGGCAGGAAGTGAAAGGTTTCACTCAGAAATCCTGCAGGGCCATCAGTTCTAGCAGACTGGGCCGTTACAGTCTGATGGCCTTTGTTGGCTCTGCTGTTAGCTGCTCTATGCAGAGTCATTACACTGCCTCCAGGTTCACAAGCTGTTGCAAGCTCCATTTTAGACTTTTGTCTGATCTGTTGGAGTATCATGAATTAGACATTTGTGCTTTTAGTCTTCACGGTCCTCATGCGTGTTTGTGTCTGCAGGCACATTCACCCACGTGTCTTGTTTGTGCATCAGACCTTTGTATTTGTAGACCTTGAGGAGTCCCTGCTCTATGGCACAGATAGCCACTGATAGCCTGCAGTGACCCAGCAAAATGCTGACCTAGCACGGCCGCTAGGAACCCTTTTAGTCAAACAGGGGGCTGGAGTTCAAAGGTCAAACTGCAGAGCATGAGGCCTAATGGGCTGCCTGTCTGTGCACCGTTCCACTGAGATGGACGAGTCGGATCTGGTTTCACATGGTACGTTCACACACACATGTACATCGCACACAAAGCGTGTGTGTGTTGTGGGGTGGGGGGTGATGGAAACCACAACCACAAGGTGCAGACAGGGCGAACACATGGCTGAGACCCCAACACAGCCTCCTGTCAACCTGCTGACCACACAGAGGACGTTCCCAAATGGGCCTAATGATGGATCTTCCTCACCCCATCCTGAACGCGGATTCCTTCACCTTCTGATAGCTAACACCAACAACGCACTCTCACACACACATACTTCCCTTCCCAACCAATCCAAACCCTGTTAAACATTCCCTGCAGCATTCCAAGCCAGCAGAGCTATTCCAGGATAGCACACTGTCCCCCCATCCTCTCTCTCACACACACATGCTTGCTCACACACACACACCTACCACAACAACCAGGCTGGGTACAGCTTGTAGCGAATGCATCAGACTCTTATATTTTCTTCAAGTTAAAAGCTGCAAAGCAAGTTCAAAATAATAATAAAAAAACTATTCTCTGACTTACCCTGAGCAGAGATGGGTGTTTGATTTCACAGTTAGAATCAGAGCAGCTGTAATCTGTTATATCTTCGGCCATGTGACAGGGTTAAAAACAGAAACTAAGCTGGTGATGGTGAGATGATTAAATGACTTGTCACTTGATGCACTATATGCACACTGTTAGAAGCAAGCTGATGCAATCCCATATAAGATCAGCTGATTCATTAGCCAACATTAGTGTTAGCCACCTAAAGCTATGTAGTGACTAGATAAGCATTAAAAATACTTATTAATTACTCTACACCTTCTCATAATTTGATTACGAGGAAAAGGGGTTCTTCTGAAGTAATTAAACCTTTCTCTGTGTTAGTAAATTCCTCAATAAGTA
>JAVKLF010000161.1:3510324-3524016 GCA_034783495.1 Millerichthys robustus | reverse complement strand
CTCAGGTATGAACTAAGTTTAGGTCAGGGTTAGGGTCAGGTATGGACCTGTGGGGTTAGGGTTAGGGTCAGGGGTCATGGTTAGGCTGTAGAAAATAATGGAAGTCAATGGTAAGTCCTCACAAAAATACCACTACATGAGTGTGTGTGGGTGTTTCTTGGTATGTGTATTGCTGAGGTTATTTTTGGAGTGATTGGGGTACAAATGACTGTGTGTAGTGGATGTGTTGGCTGTCTTGCGTGAAGAGGGGGAGGGTCAGAGGACACAACCTCTCTCAGAGGAGTTGCTGTTAACCCCTGACCTTTCTGGTTAAGCCTGCAGGGTGGTGGCTGGCAAGGCAGGGATGGGGACACTTTGCGGTCTGTCTGGTTTAGGGACACATGATGGTAGGCAGAAAGAGGGGGTGGTGGTGAGGTGTCTAATCTGTTTTTTGTCGGTGAGGCGTTTTCACCTCCCCCACCATCCTTTCTTTGAGAACAGTTTAAGAAACGGGACAATGTCGAAAGGAAGTGACTTATTTTATGAGCCATTTAAAGAGGATTCTGGTCCTCCACCCCTTCACAAAGTACAGGCAGAGTGGCAACACAGATCAATTGAATACCATGACACACAGTCACATGTTTGTTTGCAAGATGCTGCTCTCTTGTGTGGACCTCAATAAAGGACAGTTTTTCTCTTGTAAGTGTTATGTGAACAATGATGTGGGACTTTGTCTTATTGCTTCTTAAATTACTTGGGAAACTTGGGGGTTGAGGGGCCTTTAAAGGGGACCCTGTGAATGAGAGCCAGTTCACCATCACACAGGAGTAGTTAAGGAAGACCAATGCATCAAGCTTTTATTTTTATAAAATAAAAATGTGAGACTGAAACATGTCTTTGTGATGTTCCTTTTCATAAAACCTGTTACATTTTTCCATACTTTTGTTCCAACAGAAGCATTTCTTTCCAGTTGGTTTGAGAAATAGCTGCCAAAATGTTTTCAAAAAGTATGCATTAACATAAAATTTTCTTTTCAGAGACTTAATCCTTTGGGCTGACAGCCTGACATTTGTACAGAAATTCCTGTGAAATATTGACTTTTATTTGTGGACATTGGTAACTAGGGCAATTTTCCACATGGATATAGCCTTTAGATTATACACCTTTGCTGTGGGCAAGTGTGGGGCCCAGCAAGAGGAGAGACTAACTGGCTGTATCACCTAAAAGTTCAGATTGTGTGTGTGTGTCCCTGTAGCTCCCATCATACAAAGAGCTGAGTGTCGGCGAGCAACATGATGTGTGAATGTGTTTTGGTTGGAGCTGCCAACTGTGCCTGGGTATGTGTGCTTGCATGTGTAAAGGAGGAGAGAGTTATAAGTAGAGTCGGTGATGGCTGGAAGCAGAAAGATGAGTCCAAAGAGTGGATTGAGGAAAAAGGAGCGACTTGAGGCTTATTTGGACTCGATCCCAGACAGAAGGGTCCAGTTTGTGGCGCCATGGTGCATCCCTCATTCCTCCCGTTTAGATAATTGTACTGCATTGATTCCCCATCAGACCCAGCACATTTTTTAATGTTTCAATCAAACTCCTCAGAACTCGCTGTGCTCTGTTAACATATTTTATAACTGGTTCACAGTAAAACACGAATATCAGTCATTTGTTGTAACTTTTCTACTCCCAAACAGAAAACTTGTTTCGATTCTGAAGCAAATACTTAAAATGAAGCCTTTTGCAATGAAAACATTTACAAAAAGTCAGAAATCAAATGTTCATAAATACTTTTTAAACTTAAAATTTATTCAAAAGGGGGATTACACAAAACAGTTGCATGCTAAAGCAACAGCCTCCTCGCTAACTGCTAACTGGTAAACCTAGTTCACTGATACAAAAACTACACATCTGAATTAAACAGTAAAACTAGACCTTTTGCTCATTCACACAATCATAAATTAACACAAACATGAAATCTCCATCGCCTGCCCCTATTTCGGAGCTCCTGTACTGCTGGCTTTTTGAATCTTCTATCCTTTCATTATCTTAACCCACTTCTTCCTTTTAGGGTCACGGGTGTCACTGGTGCCCTTAGCCAGAAGTCATAGTGTGAGGGGGCAGGGTACTTGCTTTTCTAATCATTTTACTCAAAATTCAAACGCATTTAAAAGTCAGTTTTTTAACGAAAGCTGTATGAAACTGTTAAAAATAAAGAACACTTGTTTTTAAAGTAAAGAGCATGTGTTGTTGCCCCTAAAAAGCTACACAGTAAGAAAAGTGTGACAGAATGACAGCATACATATACAATAAGACAGTTATTATTGTTGGACATTATCTATGACATTGAAACAGTTAAATGTTGTTTTAAGGATCCTAGTAATTTTTCAAAAATATTCTTAAATTTAGGATGCAGATCTAAAGCCACACCAACATGTTTGAACTCAACTACGTTTTGGACTTTGATCAATAACAAAAAGATAATTACAAAGTTCTTTTGGTTGTAAAAAATAGACAATTTTGATGCAGCTCAGAAATAAAGAATGATTCTTAAACCACTGAGACAAGACCATCATGTTCCTATTTTGGTGTATTTCTGGTTACATAATTGATTTCCAGTTACATAATTGATAACATCATCTGCACACATTTGGAGCTGAACATTAGAATTACTAAAAATCATTAAAATACAAGCAACAACAATGGTCCTAAAATACAACATTGTAGAACTCCCATTTTGCAATTTTCAAATGTCGGTTTTGTCCCATTACCTTGGACATGTTCTTTATTTCTAAATTATAAAGAGAACCGATGGAAAACAATTTGCAAAACACATACATTTTAAATTTATACCAAAATGTCTTATGAGTCATGATTCCAAAGGCTTTTTCCAGGTCCAAAGGTATTACTGTGATTATTTTGCTGTGATCCAAAGTTGTGGCAAAACATTTCAATCAGCAGAAAGTATAACTGGAAAACCAATTTAGAATGACATAGTGACATCCTGTGAGTGATCTCTTTCCTGACAGAGCATTTTAAGGCAAAGGTTTTTTCATGTATTGATTTGGCAGAAATAAATGTCTAAGAGGAGGGAGAAAATGCTTTATGTGCTGTCAACCTAAAGTAGTACAACTTGTCCGTGCACACAGTCCGTTAACACAAGCTGGTGGGGAAAACTAAACAAGTCAGTTGGTGCTGAGATGCAATGAAAGGATCTCTGTGTTCTCCCATAATTCCAACAGCTACATTTAAAATAAAACATTATTCCAGCTGCAACTTTGCAATTGTCCTGTGACCCTCACTTTAATTGAATGTTAAACTCCTTCCTGACAATGCATTTGTCAATGCTGACAAAATGCTGTGTTTGGTTTAATCAACGACTGTCTTTAGGTAATACCGGCATTAAAGCATGAAATATTAAAAGCTCATATAACTTGCATGTTCATATGGTAAAACGTGCTTTGAATGTTTCTCCAAATATGTATCATGAGACAAAGTTCTGTTTGTAGAAATGTTGAAACTCCATGACCTAAAAAGGATCATGTTAGGAAATCATTTGTTTGAAACCAAGGATTATGGAAAACCATGTGCTTCCAGTGTACCTGCTTCAATTTGCCCAAGGCTGATGTCAGACTTCTCACCTGCAAAGTGGATGAAAAGATAATCCTTTTCTCTTAAAAGTGTTTTTTAGAAGAACACAGCACTCAGAAGAAACTTCAGCAATGAACCATCAATCAGGACTGAGGAGTGCCAGGATAAGAGCAGCACTCTCTAAAGTGGTCAGCTTAAAATTGCTTTAGCGGAGTGTTGCAATTAAGTGTTGTGGAGGGACTTTACCAGCCAACGTGTGTTTGATTTGGTGAAGAGTGAGCCTCTTATTTTTAATTGTAAAGTGTGTGTCCCTGACATTCCCTAAGCTGATTTTTGTCTGATTTTAAAATAACTGTTCTTAGTCACACAATGATTAGCTAAAAAGGGCAATCTTTTTGTTTCTTTCAGGAGCATCGCTGAAAGTGTGCCCGCAGGGATTCTCCTGTTGCACGGTGGAGCTGGAGGAGAAGCTGAGCCAGCAGAGCCACACAGAGATCAAAGCTCCCGTGTCCAAGCTTAGCACCAGCTTACAATCCACCTTCAAACAGAGGCACGACCACTTTGACAGTAAGCAAACGCACTTACACGAATACTTTCGCCAGCCAGAGTTTTCCAACCACATTGATCTATTTTTTCTACAGCATAACATGTATTTCACTATTTTGACAAATGGCTCCACCTGCCATTGCATTGCCCATGGCAGAGACAGCCAGTCTGTATCTGCTTGGCTTGTCTACCTGTCCCTCAGTGTCTAGCTCTTTGCCTTACCATACCTACACCAGCTTCCCCTCCTCTCTGGAGAGATGATGCATGCCTCCAGACAGACCACACACATCTTCAGATTTTTGTCTTCTGTGTACTTCCCGTTCCTCTGTGTGTAAGCACATGTGTGTACGCCTGTAAATATTGGGATCAGGTTTCCTCTTGCTGACAACCAGAGTGCATGGGAACGTGCAGTCGTGCTGACTCACAGATGAAGAGGGTCAGATTTGAATACCCCACTCCCGCCCCCCAGCCATCTAACTGTACCCCTTCTGCAGCTCTGCAATGAAGCCTGATAAAACCGAGCAGAGAAGATGAGGACCCAAATAAATTGACCATCATCTGATCTTTAAAAATTTGGAATTTTTTTGTTTGTCAAAGGAGGTTACTTGCAAAGTTTGGCACAGTGGTGTGTACGCATACGTTTCTGTGCGTTTGCAGTTCAGAGATCCTGAGATAAAAGAAAGGCAGCCAAGGATAGTTTGTAACAGGGAACGTGTGTATTGCAGCCAGATGTTAAGAGGAATGTGACGTGCTGGAATGCAGTGGCTGCTCAGTCTGTCCCACCCCTCTTTTTCTCTTCAGTGCCTTTTATACCCATCTCATGCCTCACTCGTTAATACCTCCTCTTTTTACCTCTCAGACCACTTTATCTCTTCTCTTTTTGACTTTATGCTGAAAATTTCACAGTATTGAATGCTCTCCTGTCAGTGACTAAATGTGTTCACCATCTTTATAAGTCCATTTAAACAGATAACTTGTTTAGAAATATTTTAAGACAGAGTTAAAGTGATCCATTGTTCACTAATTTGTTCTTTTAAAATGTCCAATTTTTGACAGTGCCCCTAATAAGTTGTAAGAGCTGAAGAAATACGCAAATTTAGTTTCAAATGAAAGAAAACTGGGGGCTGTTACTGTTACAGTACCAGTCAGGTTCATGCAAGAAACTTGTTTCCAGGCTGTACAATGGTATTCCTCTAAACAAGGTGACACAAACTTGTCATCTAATAACTTAATAAACAAGTGGGTAAAAGAAGGAAATTTATCTGTCTCAACTGAAGTCTGGGAACAGATTAACAAATTACACTGGATGACCTCGAGCTCCAATACATGGAGACAGTTCTGTTGGAAAAACACTGTTCGATATTTTGTAACTCCAGTTCAGACAAAACATTGGGGCAGCGGAGACGCATGTTGGAGACTCTGTGGAACAAATGGGGCAAATCATCATCACATCTTCTGGGGTTGTCCGGTGATTAAAGTTTTTTGGGAGCAAATGTGTTCCCACCTAAATAACATATTTACTGAAAGAATCCCATGTAAATGTGATTCTATATACTTAGGAAACATTTCATTTGATAACTGGACTCTGGAAGACAAAAAACTGCTGTTAATGCTTCTTGCAGCAAGCAAAAAGACGATCACTAGAAAATGGTTAAAGTCTGAAGCACCTACAGTTGAGAACTGGGTCAATATTGTACAGAATATTTACATTCTGGATAAGTTATCTTTTTCTGTTGAAGGTCGACAGGAATCATTCTGCAGGATCTGGTCTAAATATACAAACTATGTAAATCAGTAATCCCTGTGGACTAAATATGTCTATCACATGCAAATACTGTTGTGCTTTGTATTGTACCTTGATTCAGGATTATGGATTTATTTTTATTTATTTGTTTTATTGTGTTTTCCCCTAACATAAGAAAAATCAGACCAGACCCTCCCCTATCCCCCATTCACTCTTCTGTTATGGATGTTTGGTTACTATACAAAAACCCTGGACCGGCTTATGTTATTCCTTCTCATACTTCCATTGTGGTGGAAGCTGGATTCTTCAAAGTAATTGTAACTCACCTTTCCAAATAAAAGATTAATTTAAAAAAAGACTCTCAATCGGCTCTGAGGAGATTCTGACAAACCATCTGGCTGCTAATGTTAAGAAAACAGCACTTCACTAACACTGTGCTCAGTGAAGGTGGGATGCTGTTGACCTCAAGCAATGATATCAATGGGAGGTGGAAAAAATACTTTGTGGACTTTCACGGTCCTACTGGCACGTCTTCCATGGAGGAAGCTGTGTCCGGGATTTTAGGGTTGGTCTGTCCATAGCTGGGGCTGAGATCGCCCAAGTAGTTAAAAAGCTCCATGGCGGCAAGGTTCCTGGGGTGGATAAGATTTGTCCTGGTTTCCTGGATGTTTTAGGGCTGTCTTGGTTAACATACTATTGCAAAAATGTGTGGACATTGAGGGAAATGCCATTGGATTGGCAGAATGGGGTGGTAGTTCCCTTAAAGAAAAAAGGAGACCAGAGGATGTGATTCAGTGATCTCTGCATCACTAGCCTTATCCTCCCTGGTAAGGTCTATTCAGGGGTGCTGGAGAAGAGAGTTCAATCCATGGTCAAACCCCAGATTCAGGAGGAAAAATGCACATTCTGTCCTGGCTGTGGAACACTGAACCAGCTTTTTATATTCTTTAAGGTCCTTGAGGGTGCTTGGGAGTTTACCTATCCTGTCTACATGTGTTTTGTGGACTTGGAGAAGGCGTTTGACTGTGTTGTGATATTCAGCTGTGACTGAAACAGTTCGCTGCCGAGTGTGAAGAGTTGATTGCTCTCTCTGGGTTGGGGTGAAGTTCTGCCTCAAGTGGAGGAGTTCAAATAGCATGGGCCTTTGATCACAAGTTAGGGAAGAATGGAGTATGAGATTGGCAGATGGATCAGTGCAGCTTCTGCAGTATTGGGGACTTTGTACTGGTCTGTTGTGGTGAAAATGGAGCTGAGCTGTAAGACAAAGCTTGTTTATCTGTCGGTCTATGTTCCTACCCTCACCTATGGCCAGGAACTCTGGGTAGTGACCAAAAGAATAAGACTGCAGATACACACAGTCGAAATAAGTTTTCTTCTCAGGGTAGACTCTCCCTTAGACATAGAGTGTGAAGTTCAGTTATCCAGGAGAGATTTAGAGTAGAGCTGCTGCTCTTCCACATCGAGAGGAGCCAGTTGAGGTGGTTCGGGCATCTGGTAAGGATGCCTCCATAGGTAGATGCTTCAGACATATTTGACTGGGAGGAGACCCTCAGGAAGATCCAGGACACCATTGGAGAGACTATGTGTCTTGTTTGGTCTGGGAACATCTTAAAATACTCTCAGAAGATCTAAAAGAGGTGACTGGGGAAAGAGAGGTCTGGGCCTCCCTGCTCAAGCTGCTGCCCCCTCAACCTAACTCTGGAAAAAGCAAAGGATGATGGATGGATGAAAAATCTGGTTGTATTAGGTCAGGTCATTTCAATGCTGTGATTTAAGTATTTTAGTTTAATTAACAAATGAAACCGCTAACGGCACATCAGCAGATAAAGATTATTCATTACACTGAAGCAGCAGGGTGTAATCTTTTTCACTCACAAACCTCACCTGAAAACAACAACAAAGAATTATAGATACATGAGAGATACGAAGGTTTATTGGGACTCCCAATGTTTTAAACAAGGGGTCTGGAATCTTACAATCAAAAGAGCCATTTCTGCTACTTGGCTCACTAATAATTGTGTCTGAAGCCACAAAACATGCTACATCTGTGATTATCAACTGGTGGTGGCAGTTGATAGTAAATGACATATAGTAAATTTTATCAACTCCCACCACCAGTTGTAGCATGTTTTGTAGCATATATTGTTTTAGGACACATTAGGACAAAATAAAAATACATATTTATGTAAACAAGAAAAATACTGTATATATTCATCCATTATCTGTTACTCGCTTCTTCCTTTTAGGGTTACGAAGGTCACTGGTGCCCATATACTGTATATTGTGTGTACCAAATTTAATAAACTACAACTTAACTATACAGGCATGTTTTTTTTTCTAAATCGTATTATTATCTAGTCTAGTCTTAAAGGTCTTTAAATGTAACCCTAATGGCTTTGAGAGAAAGATCATACATTAAGGCTGAAAGTTTGATTATTGAAGTGGCCATCAGACAAATGTTGGCTTATCTTACTAGGGCATAGACCAAACCTAAAATGTTGTCAGAATATATTTAAAAGTTTTTGAGTCTTTTAGTTGGCTGAGAGACAGTGCTTGCCCTGAGGACACAGTAAAACTCATCTTCACACTTCATTTCATTTCCTACCCATGTGCCCCCACTTTATCACTGCAGGCAGGTTGTTGCTTTCTCTGAACTGTTAGATGTAGGATCTCTTTACAAAGGCCTGCTGTGCTGGTCTATCTGGACTTTTAAGCCAGCTCTCTCACTAGATACCATAACAGGCTCAAATTGCTGTCCCATTATGTTCCGTTGTCACGTTGAAACAACTTTTCCCCCCCCCTCTTTTCTTTAGTTCTGGAGACTGGCTGTGGAAGAAGCTCATATGATTCAGTTTTCAGTTTTGAAGATAGATCTCAGCAATTACATCAGCTAGCCCCTCACAAAGAGTGTGACGTGTGTATTAACACAGCTGCAGCTGTTCATCAAAACCATTGCTATAACATACATTCACACACTAAACACAGTCAGGAAGTGGTGTATATGTTCAGGCCTGCGTTCATCATGCGCCTGGAGCGAAGAGTCATGGTCAATTAAGACCAGAGCCAGAAATAGTTCTCCCCTCTCTGTATTTTGTCACTGTGTGTTTGTCCTGGCCTCAGCCTGTCTGTCCTGCCGCAGTGACCCTGTCCAACAGTGCAAGTCCATGTCTGGGAATTAAGCACGTGGATTAAACCGCCCCCTTTTTTCCCTCCAGACACACACACAAACACACAAGACATCTATCTGAAGCAGTGAGCTCCAACAGCAGGAGGGACAGAATCCCATCCCATAAGAAAAGAGGGGAAAGAAGCTCAGCGACTAATTGGCACAAATAGGATGCAATTACTGCCTGGGCTGGGACTGGGAGGAGCAGAGTTTATAAGGCCACTGGTGGGTGGTGTGGAGGTGAAAAGGGAGGGGAAGCTCCTTGCAGGAGGAAGTGGGAGGAGATCGGTTGGAAGTTCAGCTCCTCGTTTCCCATGATGGATTGGAGTGAAGATTGCTGCTCATAATAAAGGCTCCTCTCTGCAACACATTGAAATGTGACAGGCGAGGTTGTGTGAGGAAGGGAAAGTGATATTGAAGGCAGGATTCATCCATCTTCTCTTTGAGCTGAAGGTCACACTCTCTGTTCTGTTCAACCCTTCACCCACATTCTCCCACTTGGCTGGCTGAGCGGCCAGCACTTTTTTTCAGGGAAAAAGTCTGGGTTCCTCAGCCTTTTGGCAAATGGCTGTGTGTCATAAATTGAATTTTAATGACATACCTGAGTAATGCTGCTCAGACCAAGAGCCCTAAACGCTGCCTCACTCTGCTGCCATCACTTATACACACATCCTGCACATTAGACTGCGCCTTCCTTTTTTATTTATTTATTGTGACTTGCGTGTTTGTTTAAATTCTGCTTAGCGTAGTGGCATCATCACTTTATTAAAAGTGAAAAGGAAATTAAATTTTAATGTTGTCAATATGCCTCTTCTTCTTCCCCCTCCTGTTCAGTCTCTATTCACTGACTTTCAACTTGTGCTACTATGACATTCCAGTGGTGGGGGTGGACCACTTTGTTTTAATCTCTGTCAGTGGAGCGTAGAACTTGGTGCCCTCTCCCTAGTCTGTGTGTGTGTGTGTGTTGGGAGCAAGGGAGGTCAGTGATGTTGGTGAGGTAAATGGTAGGGGGGGTGGCGGGTATGCAGTGTTTCCGGTATCCTTGGTGACACAGTGGGGATTTGGAGGTTTTTAAAAAAGCCCTCATCTTAACCCTCTGCAAGATGCCCTAACCCCTCCACCTATCTAAGTATTTTTTTTTTATTTGTCAGTCTGAAGTAGAAATGACAGCTCCACTTGGAGTGTGTGGGCATGTTTTGCTATCCTTGTGAGGACATTATTTTGACATTTTACTACACACTTACCAGCCACTTTATTAAGTACACCTGTCCAACTGCTTGTTAACACCAATTTCTAATCACAATCACATGACAGCAAATCAATGCATTTAGGCATGTAGACATGGTCAAGATGATCTGCTGCAGTTCTAACCAAGCATCAGAATGGGTAAGAAAGGTTATTTAAGTGACTTTGAACATGGTTGTTGGTACCAGACAGGCTGGTCTGAGTATTTCAGAAACTGCTGATCTACTGGGATTTTCATTCACAACCATCTCTAGGGTTTACTGACAATGGTCCGAAAAACAGAAAATATCCAGTGAGCGGCAGTTCTGTGAGTGCAGATGCCTTGTTGATGCCAGAGGTCAGAGGAGAAGGGTTCGTTGGTGGTTCGAGCTGATTGAAAGGCGTGCGTGTTTGAGCATGTTTTGCTATCCTTGTGAGGATATTTTTTGACTTTGTACTTGAAAAGACGTTTTGTCCTTGTGAGGACATTTTGCCTAGTCCACATTAGGGAAAACAAAATTTTTGGGTCAGGGGTTAGGTTTAGTGCTCAGGTATGAATTAAGTTAGGGTCAGGTATGTACCTGTGAGGTTAGGTTAGGTTTAGGGTCAGGGTTAGGCTGTAGAAATTAATGGAAGTCAATGCAAGTCCTCACAAAGATAGCGATACACGACTGTGTATGTGTGTGTGTGTGTGCGTGCTGGTGGCAGAAAGCATTCAGTGTCTCCCCCTGTGAGAGCATGGGAACTTTACATTTCAAAGCCCCTCAGTGGGCACCCAGAGATACTGCAGTGAGGCAGCTGTTTTGTCCACAAGAGTCAGCAGCAAAGGGAGGGAGGAGTTGAGGATAGATTTAAAAAAGTTAAAGAGATGGTGGTGGAAGGGGCCACAGTGTATACTCGTGTGAAATTTACGGTGAAACATTTTCAGAGACTCTGGAATTCTCATTTTGTTCAGATTAAAAAAGTTTGGGGGGTTTTGAGGGAGAGGAGGTGTTCATGGGCGAAGAGGCTTGGATTATTAGAGATGGTGGTGGTGGTCTTGGGGAGGGGGGTAGTGGACATTCCTCAGGATGAAGTAGGTCATTGTTCCCTGTCTGAAGTGAGGAGAGTTCTCTGAAGAAACTGATGAAGTGAAAGCAGAGGAGGGAGGGAGATGCAGGTCTATATATGCGAAAGGAGATGAGGGAGGGGAGGGGTTGCATTATTCAGTAATCCTATTGAAAATGCTTCTGAAGGACAGTCCAAGAGCGGTTGGCAGAAAAGAAAAGCAAATGGAATGTGACAACGGAAAAATGTCGTTGATGGTGGTCAATTTGAAGCACATTAATATGGAGAGACAGCAATGTCCACAGGCGGGGAGAGCGTCGCTGCTCTCTGAACTCCACTCACCTTCTTTGCTCCACATCCTGTAATGCTCCACTTTTGTCATTCAAGAGATTTTGTGTAAACTGTCTGCACGTTAGCACACACAGAGGATTTCAAAGTGTGACAAATCCCAGAGAGACTAAGCAAAGGGGTCAGTAAACAGTTCAAATGTGCAGCTGTGGTATACAGATGCATATTTGTACGATGTGATTCATAACTAATAAGCTATGTACTTTCCTCAACCAACCTCACAGAATCTATTTCATCCTTTTTATGAGGACACTTGTAAAACTTCAGAAGTTATTTAGACTCTCTTCAGTTTATCTAGAATTATGTTGCAGCCAGATGGTAAAATTAAAAATTATGCATAATTTTATTCATGTTCTTTACTTGTTGAAGCAGTTATAGCCTTATGTCTTGTTGGCTTTGATGTCACAAGCTTCACACACCTGGATTTGTTGCTTTTACTGGCATTCTGCTTTACATATTCTCATAACTTTAGGATAAAGACCAGTGATGGAATCATTTTCAGATTCTTTGAAAAATATTTGAGAGGGTTTATGTCGGGGCTCTGGCTGGGCCACCTGTTGGACATTGACAGAGTTGTCCCTAAGCCACTCGTGTTGACTTCACTTTGTACTTTGGGCCGTTCGTATGTTGGAAGTGCACCTTGAATTCAGTTTGAAGTCCTGAGCTATGGAACAGGTTTTCAATCACTCCTCTTTTCTTCACAGAGTTTTTCCGCGAGCTTTTGAAGAATGCAGAGGACTCGCTGCATAACATGTTTGTGCGGACATACGGCATGATGTACGTGCAGAACGCAGAGCTGTTCCACAAGTTCTTCGAATCTCTGACGCGGTACTACGTGTCAGGCAGCTCCGCAGTCAACCTGGACTCCATGCTACAAGACTTCTGGGACGACCTGCTGGAGAGGATGTTCCGGCTGGTGAATGTGCAGTACGAGTTCAGCGACACCTACATGGAGTGCGTCAGCCGGCACACAGACCAGCTGCAGCCGTTTGGCGACGTGCCACGGAAGCTCCGCATCCAGCTGATGCGAGCCTTTGTTGCGGCTCGTACGTTTGTGAGAGGCCTAGCTCTCATGCCAGAAGTGGTGAATAAAGTTTCTATGGTAAGTCGTTGTTTTTTTATTTTCATTATTATAGAAAAAAATCTTTAGAAATCAGTCTGCTTCCCATTACTTGAAAGATGTTTCTCTATCCCTCCCTCCCTTCAGAGTCTATGACTTCATGTCTTTCTCAGAAAAGCCAGAAGTGGTTGCAGAACTCAGCCTCTTCTAACATAAACTTCTCTGGCTGCTCTAGTTTGACATGTTTTTTTTTTCCATTTCAGTGAGTGATTCAGTGCTGATTAGATGATATCGTTTAGTTGGCTTATAAAGTAATGATCAGGATTTTTTCAACATGAAGACCATGTCTGTCTGTGAATGAGTTGATGTGTTTTTTTGCTGCTGTTAAATGAAGATGGGATGCTAACTGCCTCCTGCTTCCTCCAGGTCAGTGTGTCACCCAGCTGTGTCCGGGCAGCCATGAAAATGTTGTACTGTCCCTACTGCTCGGGCCAAGTGGCCCTAAAGCCCTGCCAAAATTACTGTCTTAATGTGATGCGGGGGTGTTTGGCTAACCAGGCTGACCTGGATGCAGAATGGAACAACTTCCTTGGTGAGTAGTCATATGTACACGTAAACTTCATGTAGCCTCTATTAAGGAAATAAAAACAGAAAAATATATTTTAGTTTTAGGTTTATCATATATAGGGCCCTATAATTTTGTTTTATTTTTTCTAAATTCCACTTTTTTTCCATTCCCCCCCCCCCTGAATTTCACATTTTCATATTTACCATATTTATTGACCTAACACAAGTGTAATTATAAAGTGACTGAAAAATAACTTAACAAATAATTAGCCACCGACATTTAATTGCTGTTATTTCACTTTCACGAATATAACAAATTGCTGTGGTTGTACAGAACTGTCTGTCTGTGGGGGCGGTGCTATGATCTGGGGTTGCTGCAGTTGGTCAGGTCTAGGTTCAGCAACATTGTGTGCCCAAAGAATGAGGTCAGCT
>JAVKLF010000161.1:3500086-3510224 GCA_034783495.1 Millerichthys robustus | reverse complement strand
AAGATCTTGGTGAAAAATTAATGCAACACTGGATGGAAATAAATCTTGTGACACTGCAGTATCTTATTGAAACAATGACGCAGCAAATGCGGGCTGTAAGCAAAGCTAAAGGCGGTCCAACAAAATATTAGTGCAACTTTTTTTTCTCTTTTTTCTTTTTATGGTGGCTTTTTTTTAGGCCAGGCGGTGTAGAATTTTACATATCTCACATTTAATGTTATCCTACTTTTTTTAAAGAGCAAAAAACATTCTTTTTGTGTTAAACATTGAATCTTAAATTATATAGTTATCCTTTTGAAAAAAATAAAACAAATCTATTTATTTATTTATTGTTGGTGTTTCAGTGAGTCTCCTGTGACCCTTTTTTGTTTGTGTGGGGAGGGGAGCCCATCCATGGGCATGTAAACAGGTAACAGCAGGTACAAGAAGCGGCAGAGGCCAAAATACATCATAAACCCATCGAAATTAGCAAATTCCATGAGAATTGACATATAGCAGAATAAAATCTCTATTATTAAAAGGCATGTACAAACATGTGCCCCATTCTTTAGTATATTGTATGTAAAGACAGAGGGAGGGGTATGTACATGTTGTTAGCCGCAGAGTAAATGCAGCTCTTGTTTTCTGTAAACACAGACCCTGATCTGTTTCATTACATTCAGGGTGCGGCTCATAACCACAATACTTGATGTTTTATGTGTCTGAGGGGACAAGACGGCTGCTGATATTGTTGGTTAATGGAGAAGTTTTATTTTTGACGTAACTGTGTTGCAGCTTTGTGTCACCGACTTATTTCACTATAATGAAATGCTTCCCCCTAGCGGTGATTTGTAGAAACAGCATCTATGACTGAAAACACAAGTCAAAGTCGTTGGATCCAAGTTCCTATGTTCTGATTTTCAGATGCCATGCTTGGTCTAGCTGAGAGGCTTGAGGGTCCCTTTAATTTTGAGTCTGTCATGGATCCCATCGATGTGAAGATTTCAGAGGCCATCATGAACATGCAGGAGAACAGTATGCAAGTGTCCCAAAAAGTGTGTTTCTTTTCAGTCTTTTTTGAACAAGTATAAAGTAGTAATAAAAAGGTTCAGTTTTACTCAGCACTCTGAATCTTTCTGCTTTCTAACAGGTTTTCCAAGGATGTGGGATGCCTAAACAAAGTACTGCCTTCCGATCCAAACGTTCTGTGAAAGAGCCAGGCTTTACCGGTCGTTTCCGTCCTTACAGTCCAGAGGCAAGACCCACAACGGCTGCTGGTACCAGTTTGGATCGACTGGTAAGGAAAAGATAAAGAACAGCGGACAGCTTTTAATTTGGAATTTCCTGTTTGTCTGATCAGGTCTTTTTGTGTGCATTGTTAGACGAACGAAGTAAAGAAGAAGCTGAAACATGCCAAAAAGTTCTGGTCTACGTTGCCAGAGACTGTGTGCGCCGATGAAAGGACTGCACCTGGTGATGACTGCTGGAACGGTACAGCAAAAAGCAGGTAAGACCAAAATATAAATTGTAACCATAATTAGATTCTACGTGTCATCTGTATTTTTCTGTGCATAAAGTCCAATTTTGAATGTACAGTGTGTGCAGAATTATTAGACAAGTTCTATTTGAGAGGATTCATTTTATTATTGAACAATTATGTTCGCAATCAACCCAAAAGACTCAAAAATATCAAAGCTTAATATTTTTGGAAGTTAGAGTTTTTGTTTTTTTGATTTGGCGATCTTAAAACACTCAAAATCCTTCCATCCATAGATTCTGTCAGTTGCTTGATCTGTTTACGATCAACATTGCGTGCAGCAGCCACCACAGCCTCCCAGACTCTGTTCAGAGAGATGTACTGTTTTTCCTTCCTGTAGATCTCACATTTTATGAGGAACCATATGTTCTCTATGGGGTTCAGATCAGGTGAACAAGAGGGCCATGTCATTATTTTTTCTTTCTTTTAGACTTTAACTGGCCAGCCACGCTGTGGAGTATTTGGATGCATATGATGGAGCATTGTCCTGCTTAAAAATTATGTTTTTGTTGAACGATACCGACTTCTTCCTGTACCACTGCTTGAAGAAGGTGTTTTCCAGAAACTAGCAGTATGTGTGGGAGTTGAGCTTCACTCCATCCTCAACCCGAAAAGGTCCCACAAGTTCATCTATGATGATACCAGCCCATACCAGTACCCCACCTCCACCTTGCTGGTGTCTGAGTCTGAGTGGAGCTCTCTGGCCTTTACTGATCCAGCCTCAGGTCCATCCGTCTGGCCCATCAAGAGTCACTCTTTTTTCAACAGTCCATAAAACCTTAGAAAAATGAGTCTTAAGATATTTCTTGGCCCAGTCTTGATATTTTATCTTATGTTTCTTGTTCAAAGGTGGTGGTTTTTTAGACTTCCTTATCTTGGCCATGTCCCTGAGTATCGCACACCGTGTGCCTTTTGATACGCCAGTAATATTGCAGCTCTAAAATATGGCAAAACTGGTGGCAGATGGCATCTTGGCAGCTTCACGCTTGATTTTCCTCAATTCATGGGCAGTTATTTTGCGCCTTTTTTCCCCCAACACGCTTCATGCGACCCTGTTTGCCATGAAACGCTTGATTGTTAGGTGATCACGCTTCAAAAGTTTGGTCATTTCCAGACTGCTGCATCCCTCTGCAAGACATCTCACAGTTTTTGACTTTTCAGAGTCCGTCAAATCTCTCTGACCCATTTTGCCAAAGGAAAGGAAGTTGCCTACTGATTAAGCACACCTTATATAGGTTGTAGATGTCATTAGACCACACTCCTCCTCATTACAGAGAACCTGATTCACTTAATTGGCTGTTGGCTTTCAAGCCTATATGGCTTGGAGTAGGACAACATTTATAAGAAGGATGATGTGCTCAAAATACTCATTTGCCTAATAATTCTGCACACACTGTATGTGTCTATAAGGGCATCTGAACGCATATATGTATTTTGCTTCTTCATTAATACCAGCTAGACTCATGATAACAAAATCACCAGACTACTTTTGACCTGTATGAGCAACAGATGTTTATTGTTCACAGGTATGAGTCAGTTGTCATTGGCAACGGGCTGGCCAATCAAGTATCAAACCCAGACGTGGAGGTGGACATAACAAAGCCAGACATTGTAATTCGCCGACAGATTTCAGTTTTGAAGGACATGACAAGCTGGCTCAGATCAGCACATAGCGGCAATGACAGGTCGTTTGAAACAGGTGAGGAAGTTGAGCTTATTTGATTTATTATTATTATGATTTTTTTTATGTCTAAATTTCTACATTTTCATTTTCTGATCCCTCTGTTTTTTGTTGTTGTTTTTTTTTATAAAGATGAGGAAAGCAGCGGAGGAGGAGAGAGTGGCAGCGGCTGTGACTCCCCACCATGTGACACAGATATGTACTTCCCCACCACACCAAGCATTAGAAAAGTCAAATCTGGTCCGGTGAGCACACCAGGGAGTGTAGGAGTCTCGTCAAAGGGAAGCATGGTGCTGGCACTCTGGGGGCTGGCCCTGGCTCTGCTGGTTCCTCATCTGAGATAAAACTATCCAAACAGAAAGGACCAGGATTATTCTAATTGAAGGGGAGAACCGTCAGAGAGACTTTAAAAAGACTGCCTTCGGGACCTCAGACTGTCTGCTGTTGGAAGGGGGGGAACTCTTTTTGATATTACAGTAATTCACTATTAACTTTTTTATGTTTGTAAGGACCTCAGCAGTATAATTTTCTGCCAGAGAAATCTACCTGCTCTCTTAGACTCTTGGAGCTTTTTCATGGTTCTGCTTGCAGCGTAACAAAGATATGAATTGTCTAATTTCGGCAATTTAATATCATTTTATTTGTGCCTCTTTTGGAGTAATTCCCATCTGATAAACATTAGGAACACGTTTGGTCAAATAGAAATCACCTGTTTTGGGACATCTTCATATTTACGGGGATGTTATTTTCTTCATTTATTCAGAGATGAAAGGAACGACAAAAATACAAATGAAAGTTAATGCTGCTATGAATGTTGATAATTCATAGCATATAGCATAGTTTTTGTGTGTTTGTTTTATTTGAACTCATGACCATTGAATTTTTGTGCATGTTTAGAACGTTTTGAAACCTGCTTCTTGCATTGGTCAAAGAGCAGTTTCAGAGAGGATAAAGAGCTGGGCTCATCTCTCAGAAATAGGAGGAAATTAGTTACAACACAGGTGTTTGTGTTTGACCCACAGATGGAGTCATATTCTGCAAGTGCCCAAACATGCCTCTTTTCTGCTATGAGCATTACAATATACAATCTTATTTAATTTCATTTCATCCACTTAAGCAGTTAAAAGGTAATGTCATACCTTGTATGTACTCTCGTTGTCGGTGCAAAGTTAATGGTGTTGAGCTGAGAGTGTCTGACAGAGTTGGATGTGTGGCAGGTGTTCCCCCTGCTCTGACCCCAGGAGAAGGCAAAGTCTGGAGTGCCCCCAACCCAGTTGGTGCTGCAGGTTTCAGTTTAGCACGTACTATTTTGATTCAATATGGTCTAACATGTTATTAAAGAGAAGATGGTGACATGGATGTCTAGAGCATTTCACATCAAACCAGAGAACAGATGGTTCAGATTCAGATGGTTTTTATACAGGGTTTTATGTCATGGAGGTGTAATGTTTTAGCTTATTTTTGGTATGAAGATATATATTTGGTACTACAATGGATTTTACTGTTATAGTTGTAGGTGGAAGAGGGCAGAGTGCAGATTCCCACCATCCCTGTCCCAAAAAGTGCATTCCTTTAACGTTTTAAATGGCCTGTTTAAGAGTAAATGAACTCAATTTGAATCATTTGATCTGCCTGTTCTTGTACTTCCACCCTTAGTTGGAAGGTTGTGATGTTATCCCATCTTTGGTTTATTATTAGCATCTTTTCATGGTAACAAAAACTGTAGATTTTGAGTACGGCTCTGTCTGCAAGAGTTCCCTGAAGCACAATGAACAATCCTGTTTATTTTGTTTGATAGTCAGGTCTGTAAGTTGCTTTACCTGACTTTTTTCATTCTAAAGTGATGCTGCCTCTCTTTGCTTCTGTACAGTAACTTGTGCCTGTATTTTAATGTGATTGGGGGAAAGAAATCTTTTAGAATTGACAGATTGTCCCAAATATTTTGCCCTTGTGCTTTTAGATGCATAATAAGGTTTTGAAAACTGTAATTTCTAAGTAATTTATTATACAGATCATATTTTAAATTTTTAATATTTTAGCCAAAATGGGGGTTTTAAAAGTCTGCAGTGTGAGTCTTCTAAACATTGTTTAGAAAACTTGTGGACACCAGATTAATGAAAACAAAAAACTCATAGTTTTGAAATTGACAGGTTGAGTTATCTTACATGACATTTTCTTAAGATTATCAAGTTCCACCTTTATGGAAAGAATCTGACTTTGAAGGATTTGATGTAACATCTATGCAAACCATGTAAAGGACCGAAGCCTTAAAATCCCAAAGCTGTGCTCCAGCAGCGTCAGTTGGCATTACTTCTGTTTCCACAAACATTTCTGCAATGTTGGTGTCACTTTGGAAGAGTTGTCTCGTACGTGGATGAAACTTTGAGCTCAGAGGAAACGTCTCGGGTGACCATGGTGAATGTTTTTGCATACAGGCCAGGGGCAGCGGCGTTTTCTAACTCGATGAGATGTCCGTCTGCTGAACGTTTAATTGGTTCACCGAACAACGCCAAGTCTTCGGACTTAAACATGGAGTTGGACAGGTGTTGGAAATGTTTTCACCTGCCTTTGGCCCATGGGAGCAGAAAGGACTCACTTTCTGATGAAAGAGTGACTGACTGAAAAAAATTGAAAAATGTGTAAATAGAGCACAGCCGTTTGTAGATGTCTCTAAAAGAGGCCTTAACAATACACCAGATTTTTACTTGCCAGAGTATCTCCTTAATGTTATGAAATAAAGACGATGAGATAGATGTTAAATTGTATGGAAAAAATGTATATTAAACATTTCTTAGTCTTGTGAAAATAAAGACTGCCAATATTTAAATGAGTGTGGACAGTTTGTTTTATTGTCACTTCTACTGGTATACTGGTCACTTATTGTTTCTTGCACTATTATAACAGTCTGTTAGCAAAATATATCTTAAATCACTGAATGGATTTTAATAAAACTCGTTATCAGTGGATGTACATCTATAACTGAGTCGATCTAATTTTAAGATGGCCTCCCTAGCCAACTGACCATAGAAACACAAAACTGGCAATAAATCAGTCAATATTACTTAGATTGAGCTAGAGTTTTACGTGGTAGTGGCTGGGAGTCATTTCTAACATACTATGAATGCTAAAAGATTGAGCGATCGCTATATTGCATCACTCTTAATGTTCTTTTTAAGAGCAGAAGTGAAGAACTCTGATTTCCTTTACAGGAATAGTACTGAACTGCCTGTTCAGATATGTGAATGATACCTGGGTCAAAATACAAGCTACAAACGTAGAAGTGTTCACCAAACACACCGATTCTGTTGACACTGACATCAAGTTTACCAGGGAGGAAGGTCATATCAACAAGCTGCCACCTCCTCTGGACTGATGTTACACAGGAAAAGTGATGGAAGCCTCAAAGAGGAGATGTGCAGTGATCTTTAACACTTAAAATCATAGCCCAATTACAGTACTGAGTAACAGCACAACACGTGAAACCTTAAACAGCGACCCAAACAGCACCTATGAAAAAAAGATCACATACCCGCAAAACTTGAAATTAATAATAATCAATCAGTCCTTCAAATTCTATCCTGTGGAAGACATTCTGTGTTTAGGTGGATTTTTTAAATACGGTTAAAAAAAAAAGAACACATTTCAGACTCCTTGTCAGCAGCCTTAACTCTGTTTTACAGCAGAATACTTCATAAACATCTTGCTTGTATTTTAGCTCATCATGTAGGAAACAACCGACGTCATGAAATGTGTAAGGACGGACATTACCTTCCCATGTCCGCCGTTAGTGGCACTCCTGCAGATAACTAGATTCATGCTTGTGTTTCTCCTGCAAATATACACAGGAGCTGTTAATGAACTCAATGGTTGACTGAGAATCAATACAGAAAGTTGTCACACTGTCATCTGATCATTTTCATGATGCCTATAAAGTTTATTCAAAGTGTGCCATCACGTCAGCTGTCTCTGAAAGTCAGCAGCAGGTCAAACAAATTCTAAAAGTATAATGGGAGGCAGATCCTTAAGTTATCAGACTTCTGTCCTGTGGAACCAGCTCCCAGTCTGTGAGGCAGACACCCTGTCTATTTTTAAGACTATGTTTAAAATCTTCCTTTACAATAAAGCTTATACTTAGACTGGCTTAGGTTATCCTGAGTTATTTCTGTAGCTATGCTGCTTAAGGTTTAGACTACTGGAGGACAAACTGATCAATTTTCTCTCTTTCTTCTTCTACTACTCTCCAATTTGAATTGTTTGCTGTTGTTTGAACTGTTAACTTTTAATTTATCTCAGTTATTTTTCTCTCTAGAAGCTCCACCTGGTCTGGGGTTCTGTTTGGCTGTGATGCCTTCCTGGAGGGGGGCTTCAGCTGAGATGATGCTGCCATCTACTTATTGTTCTTCTCCTGTTATTAACTTTTACTTTCATGAACATCAGAAATAATTACTCCATCAGTTCATCTGTTTGTTTTTTTGTGCATTTTATTCTGTCCTCACACTCAGAGACAATTTAGAGTTACCAATTAGCCTAACAATCATGTTTTTGGACTGCGGGAGGAAACCGGAGTAGCCAGAGGAAACCCACGCAAGTACAGAGGACATGCAAACTCGACCCAGAAACGTCCCCGGCCGGGAATCGATCCAGCGACTTTTTTGCTGGGAGGCAACAGCTCTACCAACTGATCTAAAGTTAAACTAAAGTTTAAGCAGAGTCCAGAAGCTGCTGAGAACAGTTCTATCGAATAAATAGCAGAGGGAACTTGAGAAACATTTTTTCAAAATAAAGTGGTAT
Source organism: Millerichthys robustus (assembly GCA_034783495.1). NCBI lineage: Eukaryota > Metazoa > Chordata > Actinopteri > Cyprinodontiformes > Rivulidae > Millerichthys > Millerichthys robustus. The sequence continues at coordinate 3,502,236 of JAVKLF010000161.1, read as the reverse complement.
CGTCTGCCAAATGACTAATAATAATTTCTTTACCTGCAATAATGAGACCTTTTAATGGGCTATATTTTATATGAGTAGATAAGAGTTGAGTACACAAGATGAATAAATTAGGGGAGATGGGGCACCCTTGACGGAGTCCCCTCTGTAAATCAAATCTCGGTGACGTTCCAAATTTTTTACTCTGATGGAACTGTTACATTTAGAATAAATAGTTTTAATAGCTTTGCAGAAAAAATGGCCAAAAATGCTCCAGAGTTTTAAAGATAATGAAATGCTCTAGTGTCAAATGCCTTATAAAAGTCCAGGACGATGATGAAACTGTCATCAGGACACAGAAAGGAGTATTAATTATAATACAAGTCAAATATTATTGGAAATATGTCTTCCTCTCATAAATCCTGATTGAGTCTCATCAATGAGAGGATGCAAAACACGTTTAAGTCATCGTGCAAGAATGGAAGCAAAAATTTAGCAGTCAGTGTTTGGTAAGGAAATGAGATGCCGATTATCAATAAACAGCAGTTTTAGGTTTTGGGATCAACATTATTAGGCCTTGTGTTAGTGTTGTAGATACAGTTTCTCGTTCTATGCTCTCTAAAATTACCTCAAGTAAAAAAAAGCAACTAAATCTTCTACAAATGTCTGGTAAAATTCTGAGGATAGTCCATCAACTCCAGTAGATTTGTTTTTTGTTTTTTGAGGTGTTCAATTGCGCAAATGATCTCCTGTAGAGATATTATACTGTCACAATTCTCTTTGTTGACTTCAGTAATGTGAGAGACATTACTACACAGAGTTAGAAAAAAGGATGCTGATTGATGACAGTATTTAGATTTATAAAGGTTGCTATAAGAGCTGGAGCAGAAATTTGCATTTTTGGGGAGTCATCGGTTAGCTCACTAACATTGAGACAGTGTATTAAGTTGAGTTTCACTTGACAATTTAATAAGTTAAAAAAGTAGGCTTAATTCAGTTCTCCAGCTTCAATCCACTTCTTCCTAGACCTTACAAAAGCACCTTTAGCTTTATTTAAAAAGATTTCATTTAATTTAATCTGCTCTGCTATCAAATCTGAACGTTCTTTTTCAGGCTTCTCACCAGGGTCCTTCTGAGATAAAGCTATTATATTAAAAACTACATTTTCTTCCTCACGTCTCTGAGTTTTGAAGAAAAAACTGCCATAGCTTCTCAATCATTGTGCAGCTTTAACTTTCAAGATCTCTGTAAAGGTAAAAATGCTACTCCCTAAAACACCTTTTACTGTACAAGTACAGTATTCCCAGAAAAGTGTCTGACAATTCAATGTTACAGTCTGTTTTTTAGCATCTCACCCTCCACCGCCCCAGTCCTGCCCATGTTTTTACATTTTACTAATACAGTAGTTACAGTCCATCTATTCAGCTCTGATTCAGCATTAGACCTTGATTCACCAAATAAGGAACTGTCTTCCGGTAGAATGCCTGCGAGCCTGCTTCGAGGGAGTTTCTCTTGTCTGCTTTAGCTGCTAACAATGTTCATTCTAGACAAAATTAAGATGCACAGAGCAAAAAGTAAAATGCATTCTTCACAAATTCCCCCTTTTGACCTCTGTCAATCAGAGGTCAACTAAATACTAAATGGGACCCAAGGCAAACTGGCTTTCCCGAGGGTTCTCAGGCAACTCCTCCGTCTGGGTCAGCATCTGGTAAACAGTGGGTCTGGAAGCAGTGCTTCCTTTCTCCATAGACGCTGTAATAAATTTCACCGTTAATGAGCAGATGCAAAGCACAGCAACATCCACATGGAATTAAAATGCCAAGAAAAGTGGTTAAAGAAACGAGAAGAGAGACAATTAGGGCCGTCCATTTGCCGAAAGCTTCTGTAAGTCATTCATTCAAAGGGTTATTAAAGACAGAATATTCATACATAGTTTTACTGAGTTCTCAGTCCTTCCAGTGCTCTGGTCACTGAGCCGTCGGGAGCTGTATTATTAGGGAATCCAATTTAGCCACCGTTATTCTGTCTGGGTTCAGGCCCTGGTCCTGATCAGGCCCTGGTTCCCAGGTAACAGGGTGGGCGTTTCACAAAATTGCAAAAAAATCCCATAAGTAAAAGACGAGCCCACATATTATTACTACAAAACAGGTCAAGCCCAGTGGTTCTTTTCCAGT
>JAVKLF010000161.1:3393450-3404173 GCA_034783495.1 Millerichthys robustus | reverse complement strand
GTGACGTTTTGCTTCCCGTGACCAGACTCTCATTTGTTCTGTCTTGCCCTCCGTCTCAGTCCAAACCACATGCTAATCGGCTCTCTGCACTGTTCGTTTGATCTCTGATGACACCCCCCCGCACCCCAGTTCATCCCACTGAATGGATAACCATTGTGAAACGTACCATCAAGTATCATCGTGCCTTCTTCATTTATTCCACCATATCTTACACTCTATAATTCAGCCAAGTTAAAAGCAAGAACACAAAAACAAACATTTGAATTGCGATAATTTGTTCATTCGCACATCAAATAAAATGTAGAAATGCAAATACAACTGGGGTAAAATGTAAAAGTCAGCAGTGTTACTAGCAGCTTCAAGAATGAATTAGTGACCAAGTAAAGTGAACATGTGACCAAACAGTTAGGCAGTAACTAACGCTCAAATACGCCAAACCTTCGAAAGGAAGAAATACTTATTGCTGCTGTCATGTTTACATTGTGATTACAGGGTTTTCCACAACTTCTGATATATCTGATGTGTTGCAGAGGATTTAGAAGGGCTGAGTATTCAAAAATTAAACAAATTAGACATAGATTCTCAGTTTATCATTATAAAAATTCAGCTATCTGAAATATCAGGAGTTTCAGGACAAGAAGTAGAGATTTCCTGTCAAGTTCTGTGAATACATTTTTCATACCCTTTATTTACTGAAGACTCACCTGGAAAAGCAAAAACAACTAAAAGTAAAGATGCTAACTAAATTTTTGTAACTGGATACACCTCTGGCAGAGATTGAACGCTGTTTTAAAGGTTTAGGCTGTGAAAGGAATCACATCTTTCGTGTTTCTCATTGTGTCCCAACAGTGTTTCTGCGCATCATTTGTGTGTTTCACGTGTTTTATTTAAACTCAAAAGTGAGGAAAGTAGGAAAACATTTTTTAAAACATCCAGTGTCAGTTTTGTGGAGTTTTTAAGCCGAGACATTGTAGTTTTCTGCCATGCTAGCAGTTTTTGCACGCAGTCAGGGCACTGTAGTGTTTGTCCGTGCTAACGCTGACAGAAATAAACATTTCCTTTACAACAGTCACCTTTGTAGCATCGTAGATTGGTAATATTTATGATTTGGCAAAATAAATATAACCAAAAAGTTCTTGTTTTTCACAACAGTGAACCAGTGGTTGATGCTAATGTTTTTTTCTTGTTAGCTGCTAATGCTAGTTTGGCTTTTCTGAACAGCCTTATTGTCGACTTGTTTTATATGTGTTTTGATTTGAAGTATTTTGTGTTACCAAAGTTACAGTTTAGTTTGTGAAAGGATGTAAATATTTAAAGGTGAATAGGAAACACAGGCCTAGCTAAAACACATACATAGGACTTTTCATCTTTAGAGGAAAAATACTTTTCTTTTGATTGAAAAGCTGTTGAAACATGCTGCTTTTGTGGCATATTACTTATTAGCTGATCATTCTGGCTCCAATTGGTCAAATATGATGGTACGATGATGACTTGTCCTTTGAATTGAAACACTCTAACAAAACGTTAATCCCACTGACAGATTGTTCTGCCTAAAATCAACATGTGTAGAGAATCAAAAACATTTCCATAAGGAGGTCTATTGTTTCTCTGGTCAACTATCAAGAGCTGGACAAATTTTTCTTCAGCAGGACAAAAAAAACTTTAAAAACCTTTGTGTTTTTTATCCCTACACCCCCTGGATCACTTAATTAAAAAGGAGAAAAAATTTCTGTTCAGTGGCCCATAATGGACTTGTGACCTGTCCAGGGTGTCCCCCGCCCCTCGCACTGTGACTGCTGGATATTTGTCACCAATGACTCCAACGACCCTGAAAGGAAGAAGCGGGTTAAGATGATGGAAGGATGTATGGTTCTGTTCAGTGATTGTAGTGATTGTATCAGAACAGAAGAACATGTGTGTGATTTGTCATTCATTTTCTGTTCTAATAACTGCTACTTGAGATATCTGTGTACTGTTTATATATTCCAGTCAAATGTCTGAGTATGTTTCTGAGTTGTGAACACCTTTGATATCTGCTGCTCAATCACAGGCACATCATAAACATCAATAGAGTCTGTATTTTAACTTTAAGCGATTTACTTTTAGAATTGAGTCTGATTTAAGTGCACACTCTGGATCCTCTTCTGTCTGCAGGTGTGTCCATAATATTACATCTAATAAAGTAAAAAAGTTCCCATTTTTTACAACTGTTTTTTGAGGGAGCTGCTCCAACTGCATTACTGACTTCTCAAACTTTGTCTTGTAGCAGGGTGTGTTTGAATGAATCAGGGTTGGCTTCTTTTCTGCAGATGAGCAGGTTTGGCAGGTATGGGTGGTTAGTTGGAGAAAGGTGATTTCTGGTGAGGCTCATCAGCAAATGCCTTCCTGAGCTGTGTTACATGACTGTGGCGTTCTGACGTATCCTTGTGACAAATCGTTGCTAAAAATAGAGTGGAAAGAATGAGATGAGTTAGAATCTTTTTTGGTTTTGATTATACAACCCAAGTATCAATATCATAAACTATTGCTTTTTTTCTGCCTCCTCTATTCACTTTTGTTTTCTCACCTCTGTCCTGTAGGCTGGCCCTCTCTGTGCCTGACAGCTGGGCTTTGAGCGGCTGGTTACCATGACTACAAAAATTGGGCCTGTAGACAAGATTGCAGTCACTACTGCTGTCTGCGCTGTTGCCTGAGTCAGTGTCTCTGTCCTCACTGGACTCCTTCAGGTTGTCACCGGTGCTGCAGACGTCCATGTCCTCTTCAGACTTTTGCTTGTTTGGTGAAACTGAGTCTTCCTGTGAAACAACACAAAAGCACTATTTGATGAGCTGACTCCAACACACCGGTCATCTACAAAACAAGCACTGGGACTCACATTAACATGTGTGACGTCGTCTTTGAAGTTGATCTGCCGGGCCTCTCTGTCTGGCAGCAAGTCCATCGTCTGGATACCATTCCTACTATCAATGTGGACTCTGCAGGACAAAGACATCCGTGTTCAATTCCACAGGGAATCACCCCAACCTTTGAATCAATCCTGCAGTCAGTTGTCAGCCAACAGTCTACCTGTTCATGTTTTTTGTTTATACAAATGTTCGTTTAAGAACAAGAATGTTGACCATGATGTGGCTGTGTTTAAATTTACTATTACAATAATTTGTTTTATCGTTTTATAAAACTTTAAAATAGTTTTATTTGCATGTCTGACTTAAATTTACACACAGTTTTACTAGTTTGGCTTTATTTTAGCTTAATAAATAATTAAATGGTGGAATCTGTTGTTGGTTTTGGAACACTTGAGTTCTGATTTGAATAATTTTAGAACCTGGTAAAAATAAACTGACATAAAATATCATTTTTTCGGATGTTCTGACACATAAAACCATAGAATTGAAAGCAGGTGAATTTGTCTCCCTCCATAACCATAAACACTGACATCTCAAAATCTACCTGTTGTTGAGGTTCTGGAGAAGTTTGGAGGACTTTAATTCATCCATTTCTCCATTTATGCTCACACTCACATCTCCATCCCGACCAATAAGCCACGTCACACGTTTAGTGGAAGCTGTAAAAGAACAAAGAAAGTAAAAAGGAAAGAATTTTTTTGTTTAAATGTGATTTTTTTATTGTTGATGTTTAGTTTTCTAGAACAGTAAGTCTGATAGTGTTCTCGTTGGCTGTTACTCTGGTTATCAGCCAGCAGGTGGTGGTCTTGTATAAGTTTATAAACAGAAAAGTAATTTTCCAGTTCTCTATTTTATGGTCTATTTACTTTGTGTTCTTTCACTGTCTTACATTGATTTTACTGCAACTCTGAAGGGCGCAGTTTTTCTTTTCTAAAAAAGGAAAAAAGAAAATTTAATGGTGAGTCGATCTTGATTTGAAACAGCTTGACAAAATCTCACTCGAAAGCAATATTGAGAACTTCTTGCTTTACTAATGTTTAGTTTTAAGGAATATTTGTTGTCTCTATAGAAAACAAAGTGAACTGATTTACACCGTAATGTCTCATTTGCACTTAGGAAAACCTTTGTAAGATATCTCAATCTGACAGATGTTCCCCACACAGAGGGAAAACTCAGGTGTTTCCATGACATAATACATGATAACGATGGAGCACAGGCCATAATATCACAGACATAGGTGTGGCTTGTAAATTCAAAGCCTGAGTGTGCAATGACACTTTCCTGCCAATTATAACCCAGTTTAGATGGGGTATTTTAAAAGACCAATAATATTTGTCAGCATAAAGGATCTCTGAAAACAGATTTTTGAAAACACTTCAGACAAAGGTGGTTGTGTTTCTGTTATTGTTAAATAAAATGATGGGTGTTTGTATGATGACACTCAACACATGAGGACATTCTGTGTCAATGATGCAGTCTGGTGTCACCAAAGATCATCTCTGACATGAATCATAGCCTGTCCAACAACACACTTGTATGCCATCCTCTAGAGTTACCTCACTGAGGTGTGAGATAAGGAGACACTAAAGCCATCTCTATTACATAGCTCAGATGTCTGTCTTAATAACTATCAGGCTCGCAAAAATGCAGTATTTGTTTGTAAGTGCTACCATGTAACATTTCTTGGCTTGCATGCACACAGAAACTTGTCATTCCCTTCCAAACATCGGCACAATGAACGCAGAGTAAAAGATGCCAGAGAAATAAATGTTGTGTAACACATGGACCTTTCACACTCAGCGTCCTCCTCTCATGTGACAGGGCAGAGATTATGTAAACAAAATGGTAACATAATATGTGGTTTAAAGCGTGGCGTCGCCCTCAATCCACTGGGTTTACTCAGTCTTATTCAGGTTTCAGCCCACAGAACAATTTGACTGGTGAAGACAGAGGCCTTTTGTTACACACATACTTCTACGGTGCCGCTGGACTACCATAGTTAAAACGATAGGGTCTACATCAGTCAAACCAGTACTGTTAATGAAAGGGTTCGAACACAATGGCAGAGTTGGGGGTTACATGGGCCAAAGAATAAAAAACACACTTAATTAGATTGGTAACCTGAGAGAGTGTAGCTACACAACTTGTGTATGTTTCATTACTTGTATTTAGTGTCCAGAGGATTTTAACACTAATTAACTGCAGAGCAGCTCCTATGTGTGATTTTACAGAATGTATGTTTGTAGCTCCTAATTAGCATGGAATAAACTCTAACGTGAAATGATGAACACAAAGTGTTGGTAATAAAATGTAAAAATAACTAATATTAAAATATGTAGGCAATTTGATATTTAAAAGAAACTTAGAAGCATGCTAACTTAGCTTAGCATAAGACTTGAGGAAGGAAAATTACTCTAAATATGGAGACCAAACATACAGTGCCCATCCGGTGACATAGGATTAAAAAATAATTCTTGCGGCTACACTTTAGTATCTCGTGGCCATGCGGTATGACGTAAATAATGCGTGGCCACTGAATAACTGCTGTCATTTCCATGAAGAGACTGTTCTGACTGTTCAGTCACTTGGGGTATAGGCAAGAAATAATTCTTAGCATTACGTGCTGCGTCTACAAGACACAGATGATGACAGGAGTTGTATTTGTCCAAAAAGCTTTGTTTTATTTGATGCTCAACTCTCAAAACACCCTCCTCTCACTGTGTGCCTTTGCTGCGGATGGAGTGCGAGTTATGTCATGTTCAGGAACACAATAAAAAATGTATTTCCTGATATTCACCAATAAGGTGTTCATTGTCATCTCATAAATACTCTGAAAAATGACTGACCTGTTTAGAATAAACATACACCAAATATAAATAATAATAACAATAAGTGTGGGGTACTTATGATCAGTTAAACACAAAAACAAAATATTCGTAAATAATCTGATTCCAACAATGTCTGTATCGCTCACAAAGAGGCTGTTCAAAATTATGTCATGGCAACACGTTATTGTTGTGGCCACGAGATGCTAATATTATTATGTGTGCACCGTAAAACAGGATAGATATAATGTACTGTATATACATCTTTTATCTTTTAACACGACACCGGCATGTGTCATGTAAAATAAAACTTAAACTGCTCAGCTTAATGATAGCTTTGTCAAGTGAAACTGACAAAAAATGAAATGTACATAAATACTGGAATAAACTAGGCTACTAACTCTGATTTGCTAACAAATCAACAAAACTAGTTTAGCGGCATGCTAGTTTACCTTACTAATTACTTTGAAGCAGATTTAACTCTAACCTTTACCATTTAACATATTTTCATTTGTATTGGCTGTAACTTAGAAGCAGACAAGTTTCATTTTGTGTGCAGTTTTTAACTTGTTCTTGTTTGAAACACTGCTGTCTGTCCTCGCAAGTCTTACATGAATGCGACTATAAAACCATGTCAAAACAGGAGGCCAAAGTGTCATTACATTAACTTCTTTCAGCACTGAAAATAAATAATTTTGTGTTTACATCAGTTAAAATACAGTTGATATCAAAACCATACAATTTAGCAAACAAGTCAGGAACTTTTCACGTAGTGTTCCCTAGTTGCAAACGTTCAGAAAAAGAATTACAGATCAATGAACTGTGATGAGTTGCATTGTTTTTCTTTTCATATCCTTAACTGTATTTCACCATAAGGTAACTGGCATAACTCTTGTTAAAGTCAAGGCCACATTTACCAGGAAACCCTGTTTACCAATGTTGCTACTCCAGTTAATCTTTTTTTCCAATTGCATTCCCACCATTTGGACGGTCCACTTCAGTTTCTTGGAACCTTGACGTGGGTACTTCTCTTGCCAGTTAAACCTGAAAGCATAGGCGAAGGAGGGGTTTGGATGGGTCCTAGCCCTCCCAGATTTGGAAAAACGGAGATTTCCTGCCTCCACAATAAATCATTTGAGCAATTTATACTTCCATGAAACGTAAAAAATAGAGAGCATATCTGTCATTAATATAGACAAAAGGATCCATTTATGCCTTTCAACCCCTCTTCCCCATGAGTCTACCGTTATTCACCTAAGTCTTGTTAGAAACAGAATTTGTGTCCTCATCCTGAAAGGTGAAATCATTGTTGACCTGTACCTTTCTTGGGTCTGACATTGTTCTGTCCTTCCCTCTTCTCCTTCTCCTCTCGCACTCTCCAGCGACGCACCTGTTCCCCTCTCATCTTCAGGAAGAGGATTCTTTTCTGTTCCTCATTGAGGGCCTCCAGCACCTCCGGATCCACCCACATGTTCTCAAGAATGTTAGCCAGCATCTTGCCTCTGTTCTCTGGTCAATGGGTATCTGAGACAAGCCCTCAGCTCCTCCGTCAGTCCAAGTGGGTTGTGTTTCAGCAGTGAGGTATAATAGCTTCTTTTCCTGCTGTGTTCAGAGTCAGGTTCTTTTACTTCTTTGAAGGATCTTGGATCAGGTTCACTCCTGATCACTGGAGGAGGTCACTGCTCCTCTGTAAAATGAGGGTGGATCCGCTTGGCAGTGGAGGCTTCTGCTGTGGTTTTTACAAAGAAAGAGCAGTTATAGAGCAGTTATAGACCAGTTATATACAATAGAAGTTTGGCTAGCAGGACACATGAGTCATAATGTGCTGGTGTGCTATATGCATCAAGAATGCCTTTGGGCTTTTTAAACTGCAACAAGAGTACCATACATTCAATATGCCAACACACACGCTTACAGGGCGGGGTGCGAATGACTCCACACAATCTGTGAGTAACAGATGTTTTCAGTGGTTTGGAAAAATTTTTACAGGCACACTTTTTTTTGCACCCTCTCAAACCCACATGACCTTCAACACTGACCATCATCAGCCAACAGAGGAGCTGTCTAGCAAAAAAGTATTTCAAAGTTTAAGCAAAGATCAATGACATAAAACAACTAAGGCAAAATGAATTTTGAATCAAATATGTTTAGATTGAATAGATAAAATACTTTGGTTTCTAGTTAAAAGAGCATAAATAAAGGTGATGTTTAAAAGCCTTTGAAGAGGTTATTATCCCCTGCCATAGATGAAGCGAAAATGTCTCTAATTCAGTCAATATTACAGATACTGAGATAAATATTGGTGTGGTAGTAGTTGAGAGTCACCCCCAATAAATACTCTAAGCATTACCAGGTCTTTTAAAAATTTTTGCCATTACTTTATTAGATTTGACTCTGTTTGTTAACAAAATATCTCATGAATCACTGGAAAGACTTGAATAAAACTTTCAGAACATATTCAATGAATGTACGTCAACAACTGATTTACTTTTAGGGCCAACCCAATTCAAGACTGCTGCCACAGCCAACTAACTTTAGATAACACAAACATAGCTATAATTCAATCAATTTCACATATACTTTGCAGACTTTTTTCTGTTACTAGCTACAATCTTCCCCAACAAAGATTTGGAACATTGAGCAATATCTTTGCTTCAAACAATGACATTACGGTTTGGAGCCATTTCAGTTCCAGATGTTTGCTGCAGCTTGTCAGCCTCAGCCAAGACAGACATTGTTATACCATAGACAATTTTACAGATGTTGAGATAAAAGTTAGTGTAAGAATAGCTGAGTCATTCTCAACACATCTTCAGAGATCAGTGTAAGATCATGAAAACAGTATTTTCAAGGTTTTACCTTAACTACAACAACTTCATCACTCCTCAACATAAGAAAACTTTAGATCAAAAATTCAGCATGAAAGGTGGCAGGTGATTTGTATGTTAGATAATAGTTTTTAAAAGTATTTTTCCTGTTTTACTATAAGAGAGAACGCTGTTTCAATCAATATTTTGTTCTGTGGGAGCACTCAAACTCTGATTCGTCCTAAGACAAATAAGCCCAACCTAACAGCAAGATTTGTGAGCAAACATCCCATGTCACAGATCAGTTTCTTTTTCCAAAGCAGCGCTTGAGAGTGCAGTGAGCCGGCAGGAAACACAAATCTTTAAAAACAATAGACATTCACACCCTTAAATCAGACTTTTAAGTCCATCTTGTCAAAAAGTGCAAGATTTGCCTCACACGCAAAAAAGGGTGGGGGATAAGAAGATGAAGTTGAGGAGGGAAAGATATGTGCACGTGCGTATTAAGAGAAAGGTTAGAAAAGTCTTGAACAAACACTGGTCATTTGAGAGCAGCAGAGAGAAGTGTGAGAGATAAATGAACCCAGACGTGGAGCAGCCATCAGACAACAAAGACCAGCAAAGAAAGAAAAAAAAGAGAAAAATGAGGGAGAAGGGAGTGGACTTACTCAGACGTTGCCAGCCAGTAGCATCTCTCTGCTCTGAGTCTGGTGTTAGACAGAAGAGTGTGTGCTCCTGTGTGAGCCTTCAGCACCAGGCCGTCTGCAGGCTCAGCTCCTCTCTCTCTGCTGTATTTCTATTCAAAGGGAGTGGGATGGCCTGACTTAGCTTCATCATCTTTGCCACCCCTCCTTCTTCTCCTCTTCCTCCTTACCTCCGAGTCACTTTGCTACCGTGCTGTAAGAGTAACACAAGCTTGTCAGGTATGTGCCCTGCTCCATCCCTTGTTGTATAAAACTATGTTCAAGGGTGTGAGAAAGGTTTGTTGCATTACTGTCTAAGATATTCAAGTATTCTGATACTATTTATCACGACACCATCCATCTATTCTTCTAGCCCGCTTCTTCCTTTCAGGGTCACAGGGGGTCACTGGTGTCCATCCAGCAGTCACAGTGGGAGGGGCGGGGCGGGGTGGGGCGGGGCGGGGCACAGGTTGCAAGATCATCACAGGGCCACATAGAGATGAACAACTATTTCTAACTCAAAACAATTTTAGGGTTACCAATTAAGCTAACGTCTCCCTGTGATGGACTTGCGACCTGTCCAGGGTGCCCCCCGCCCCTCGCACTGTGACTGCTGGATATGGGCACCAGTGACCCTGAAAGGAAAAAGCTAGTGGATAGCATGAAGATAACAGATTGGTGAATTTTTGCTAATTTTCCCAAAGACACTTGATGAGGTCACACACTAAATTTTGAGCTAAAGTTTCAAATTAATTGCAAACAAACTCTTCTTTCTACCATAACTCTTTTTGGTACAGTATATACAAATGAAAGATCAAAACACAGACATTTTGCCTTTGTTTACCCAGCATGTTTCTCACTGCAGTAGCACGTGCGATTAAGATCTGGTTAGAGTTCTCACACAGCAGCTTGCTGATCAGGCTTACTGTTCAAACTGTATTTTTGTTCTTATTAACTTGGCAGTCATGGAGCTTTAACATCTTGATATTTCATTACATATGAAAAATGTTGCCATTTTGTCATCTTATTCTTGGGCTTTAGAGAAGAAAGTGGATGGATATTGAGGCAGAAGCAGCCTTGAAAACGTTTTCAGAAAAGTTCTGAAAAAACTTCTGACTCAAAAATATTTTTAAATAATGCAACCTCAATTCCACCACTGTATAAGCATTAGGAGAACCTGCTCAAAAACGATTGCTACATAATTTACATGGCATTTTAGGTGAATTTGGTTTGTTTTAACCCTGAAATAACGACTAACAAACTTTTTTTCAGCAACACACAACAAGTTCTTGTTAGTTCAAACATCATCTGTATTTGTCACTATGTAAAATGAAACTACTGCAGCTGACATCAGTGAATAAATCTGAGTTTCTCTTAAAACCAGAGCTTTCTGATACCAGACACCACCTTGTTGATCCGCCTGTCACTGGTGTTGGGGCAAAAACCTGATAGTCAGGTCACTTGTGAACACACACAAACATGTCCTCAGCTGTGTGTACCAG
>JAVKLF010000161.1:3366655-3382317 GCA_034783495.1 Millerichthys robustus | reverse complement strand
TCCCACCCAGGTGGGGGGATGGGCAGGTGCTGCAGGTAGAGAGTCGTGGGGGAGGGCAGGAGAGGCACCAAGGGATGTTGTGAAATAACCCCATCAGATACTGTTCGCCCTCTTTAAAATAGGGGGAACAGTATCTGACGTAACACCGGCCTCTAGACTAGTTAAAGTCTACCCCCCCAAAAAAAAAAAAAGTGTCCTCCTTTTCAGAAACCCAAATCTGGTCACCCTATCCCTGTATGGTTGCCTCCGATGTAAGCCTGTTTGCTGTTCAGTCATGTAGCATCTTTTTTGCCAGTAGAGACCAGCTGTGCTTATCAGAGGAGATTCCCAGTGGACTGCAGCTCAGTGTCTCCGAGATCAATAAATTAGAGCATGGTGTGTCTCTGTGTCTATTCTAGGCATTGTGTGTGTGTCTGTTTCAGACAGAAAGAGGGAGATTTAACAGGCAAAAGAAGCAGAAAAGAAATATTTGATTGCAACATGCTCTTTCGTCTAACATCATTCTATGTGGGTGGGTTTTATATCTTGGGGGTGGAGTTCAGTGTGTATGTGTTGTCCACAATTGACTGATGGTCTTGTAAGAATAAATATCCTTGTGTGTTCTTTTGGTTGAAATCCGTTATCATACGCAGAGAACTAGTTCAGTATTCTTTTAGAACTTTATAACATGTGAAGACACCATTCCTCTCCTGGAGCTGGTCTTGCTCCAGCAGCATCAATCTAATCACTCTCTCAATGTCATCTGCTCATGCTCTTAGTAAACTAAAGCCTTTAACACGTCAGCATTAATGACATTATAACAAGGAAGTACATACTGTTTAAGTGACATTCCCACATTTACTAAACCAACGCTTGTTATGTCTATCTGAAGCTCATTTAAAATATCTAACAGTGTGATCACAATTAAAGGAAACTGATAAGAGTTAAGAGGCCCTATGTTGCTCTAACAAAGTAAAATGGGCAGTAAAAGTCTTTCCTGAATGGCAATGGACACACACAAAAAGATGCAGATTAACAGTCATCAGTTTTATAGCCTGTCAACACACACCCTTCATCTATCACTGGCTGTTTCCTCTTTCCATCCATGCAGGGTGTCTTAGCACAGCTGCTCTCCCTCTCCTCCAGATTCATATCATGCTTTTTCACTCCTCTAGCCCTCTTCTCTCCATCGGATAAGACCTGTTTAGTTCAATTACGGCTAAATGAGAGGCTGAGATGGAGATGAGAGAAAGTGAAGTTAAACTGTGAGAAAGCAGAAAGCGTAATATGGAACATATGAAGAGAACAGAGTGGGACAAAAAAGGGGCCACAGGAGACACAGAAATGGAGAGACAGAATTCCCACTTACCGTGTCCAGTTTCATAACCGTTCACTGTTTCCATTTATGGCCATGTGTCACTGATCCATTTCTGCCTGTCTGAGTGCATTTGATTGCGTATGCATATGAGCATATTTCTCTTTGGGAAACTGCATAAATAAATGCAAATTGTGAGTCTTTGCATGGCAACAGTTTCATGCTTGTGACTACAGAAATGTCTTTCAAACACTCTACCTGAGCTGGGATTATTTTCAGATTGTACTAATAAAACTTTTGAAGCCAGTCAGTAGATACTAACTCATGAATAATTTAGGCCAGAGATTTATTATTTTAGGATGACTTTAGCATGCCAAAAGGCTGTTTCTAAACTGCATGTGATACAAATTAATAAACCAGACATGACAGATGTTTTTGCAGACTAAAACCGCCTGGTTGCCAGAAAAGGGAAAAATAACTGTAGGCCAGTTGCTGTTTGTGGATTCAGGAAGAATTTGTTGAGCAATCTGCCAAAGTGTCCGTTGAGATCAGAGTAACAGCAGTCAGTGAGACGAGTATTAGAGGAGGCTACACAAGAGAGACCCTGCTTGTTTGTGAAAAATACACAATACACAATCCAATTTTGCATTTCCTGCTTTTTAATCATTCAGCATATAATTGTTTAGATGGAACTATAACAAATATCTCAGTGTGAAGGAATGAAGTCTTCTCCAATTTTCTTGCCTTTACTCTAATAATGACATTTTCGAAGTAGTGGGGTTTGTAAACTCTGCATTTAGATGATGACACAAAGACTGAGGATGAAAAAAGTTCCTGTTTAACAGGGAGCATGAAATGAGGAAGCAATTTGTATGATTATTCAACCCAGTCTCACTCCCGACTCGTCATATATTAACACGTGGGACGGCTGTCCGCCTCACATATTGACGCGTGGGGTACCCCTTTCGCGTCCGTATGTGACGCGAGGGGTTTTACCATATGCCTTACCCTAATTTTTTCCCTAAACCTAACCAATCGTGGGGTTTTGAAGGTTCGGCAGTGTTTGCGAGAACCCTTCGCGTGAATGATTCATGTAAAACATGCGACCTTCCCACATGGTCAACATGTGACGCTAAAGGAACCTGCCCAAGTCGTCAAGGATTGATGTGACGCATTGGTCAGAAGGCGTCCCAACTCGTCAATATATGACGAGTCGGAGTGAGAATGTGTTGGATTATTCCAGGGTTCTGCATCATTTTGCAGTCCTGATTAAACATTCAGCAGGCCTGTGATTTCCTTGTGTTTGATTGTGGGAAGTCAAAGCATTTGGGTCATCAGAGAAACATAACTGGTTCACATCTGAGCCTGCCACAAATCTTTCCGTTTTCTACTGTGGCACAGTTTTTTTCTCTCCCACTCACATTTTGACTCAGAAATGCAGGACAATCCCTGAGAGAACTTAGAGTTTTGTTGACAAATAAGGGCTAATTTCTTCTTAACAAGATATTTTCCATGCCATCAGAAAAGTTTAGACATCAGTATTTCACTCCAGTTCTGCTTCCCTTACTGCAGATGACTCAGCAGAACAGTCAGTCTCTAGCTGAGGTTGCTTCACTGCTGTACTTTAGCTTGGCAGTTTATCAAAATGACATTGCTGTAATATCAAACATAATGGATTTTTTTAGTTAGTTTGTGAAAGGTTTGAGTTTTAGTTGATCAATAACAGAGAAAATAAGATTCCAAAGCATAAATTTGTTTTAATTTATACAAAGCTTTTGTTATTTAAAAAAGACACTTAAAGCCAGCTTTAAGTCCCAAGTAACTAGCTCTACAACAAAGTCATTAGGAGCTGTTCATGAGTACTTACTCTTAAAGACAAATGTGTCTGGAAAGGATTCTGACTTATCAAGCAGGCATGCAAGTTAGAATCACAGTAACTAGCAAAGTTACTGTTGTACTTTTACAAAGTATAGTGAGAGCAGGAATCTACACATTGATTGACCAACAGATTAATAGGATTCTACTGACAGGATTCTAAGGTTTGTTGAGTTTTTTTTTAATTCCTGTTGTTCTGTTGTGTCCCCTACCATTTGCCCCCTTTTCACAACTGACTTGGGATCCTCTGATGAAGAGGACAGTTTAAGACATATGCACAACTGCTCAATCTGTGTGACTTCTGTGACAGTTAAAAGCTACAAATGGATAAAGGACTAGCATTCCTTGAAGGAACATGCCACTTTTTCTTTCCAAGACTTTGCAATTAAAATCATCTTATAAAAAAGGCATGGAGTTATAGCTGTAGTTGTTGTAAGCTGATATTTCTCTCCTCTCTTGTCCTGTGTGTCACTATCCTTCTGTAACAGTGACCTCTCTGGTTGCTGATCTATAGTCCTGCTGGTCCTGATCTCTTGTCAGAGTGGACAGTTTCCCCTCCCTCCATCTCTGCAAAGGGAACCATGACCCGGGAGGGGCAGGCTCTACCCTCTTCCAACCCACCTGAAAACCCATCAGACCTCTGTACGACCAGCACCACCTCTGACCTACCAGCAGACACACACAGCAATGCAGCTGAGGACAGACCTGAGGCCCAGGAGAAGGATGACACAGGGGGTCAACAAGAAAAACAAATCAATGGAGAGGAGAGTGAAGGAGTCAAGAACGAAGGAGGGGAGTGCAAGTTAAAAAATGAAAGCACTGAGAAAGAGGATCAACAGACAAAAGGAGAAAAAGAGGATTGGAAGGAAAATGAAGACATGCAGCAATCTGCTCATGAGGAGCCAACTAACTGGTTAGTACACAAATCTTCTGTACTGTTTCACTCTTATATACCGCAGTAAAGATAGGAACAATATGCTGCTAAACTGGTAAAATAAATTTACTTTCAAGCCAAACCTTACACATGTAATGCTGCTTATCCTGCAACTTTATTCCTAAAAAACAAACAGACAGCTTTCTCAAACTGACATTTTAAAGCAAAAGTGGAACTTAACGAGCCTAATATGTGCTTCACACACATTTACTAATAGAAAGGCAACAGTCCTCAACCAAATGCGCTGAAAAGACAGCAGGAGCTGAGTGAACCAAAAACAGTCCTCTGAAGGTCTAGAAATAACCATAAATTTAGAGATATGTAGATTAAAATAACTCAAAACAAAGCTAGTCTGGTGGTTGCTCAGTTGTAAAAAAAAATTCCTGCATAGCTAAACTTGTATTTGCTCATTTGCATGTGTTACTCACAACAAAGAAACTAATTTGTCTTATGTCATAACATTTTTCATTTCCTTTTTCATCTTGCTTTTACAGGATGACAAATGGTATAGATGGGAACGATGAGGATGACGAAGCTGACAGAGAAGATAAAGAAGGAGATGAAAAAGAGGGACACACAAATTTGGACACTTTCAGTTCAAACTTTGAGACTACTGTAGAGCAGGCTGACACCGAGGTGGAGGAGGACGATGAAAATGCCAGGAGAGATGGAGATGAAGGAGAAAACCAGGACAGTTTTAGCTCAACGTTCGAACAGATTGTTGAGCAGGTTGATGGTCAGGAGGATGGGAAGGAAGAGGAGCGAGAGTCAGAAGAGGAGAAGGAGAAAATGAAGGTGGTGGACAATAAAGATGGCTTCAGCTCCACATTTGAGCGCATTGTGGAGTCTGCACTGCTGAGGGGTGGCACATGTTACAGCAGCATCGACTCTCTGGATGTGCTGTCACTCACTGATGAAACTGACAGCTGTGTCAGCTTCGAGGCACCACTGACACCACTCATCCAACAGAGGGCGCTGTTTCAAGGGCCTGAACCACTGGAACTAGAACTGGCAACAGTTCAGGAGCAAGATGGGGCTGGGGCTGGACCTGATGCCCTAGATGGTGACGTTACGACTGGGAAGAGCCCTGTCCGTGGAGCTGGAGCAGTAGCTGGAATAGAAGAAAGTCCGTTAAGGACAACCATACCTGGAAGCAGATCGGAATTTGTGTTGAGCCAACCTAGACGCTGGGCTATCCCTAATGGATACCATTCAGAGCCGCAGGCAGCCAGGGATGATTCTGGAACCATGATCATCTCTGTTAGGTAAGGATAAAGCTTTTTTTAGTTTGCATTAATTTAATGCAATGTTATATAGCACATTTTTACACTGGTATTGCAAAAGTATGACCTGGGACTACAGAGACCACATTCTTTAACATCATAGCTATCAGATTTGTTTAGAGTAAGAAACACAAAGAAACACTTACCTTCTAGTGTTCTCTGCTTGATGTTTTGATAAGTCCTACCAAGATACAGTCATCATAAAAACTGTTACACAATGATGACGATAAATAACAGTGAAAATGTCTGAACAGTACACAAGGTGTTTTATTGGGCCTTTCCAGTCAGTGGTTGCTAAAAATAGGCAGATAAATATGTACTCTTTAAGCCACTTTTGTAATTCCCACAAATCAAATAGTGCATCTCTGTAATGTAAAGTATTAACACACAGTGAAGCAGCATTTTGGAACCATCTATTTTAAAATAACATCACTGATTAGAGCAGCAGATTCTGTGTTGCAGATTTTCCCTTGAACACACTGTTTCCCCATTGGGATCAATAACATATATTTGAATTGAATTTGAATTTCAGATCTGTGACTACCTATGTTTGTGATGCATCACCTTTGACCTCCAGTTCTCCCCTCCACCTTTACAGACAGATAAACTGATACAAAGAAGAAAGAGGCATCAGTACTACATTAAATGAAACTATGTGAAAAGGCAATGACTTAGGGCGTTTGTTGGCTTGCCTGCTCCAAACTTTTACAGAACACTGATAGATGAAAAACATACATTTCCCTCTAAAAGGATTGGAATAGTGAGGTCAATTTGTTTCCTTTTGACATAGACTGAAAACATTTCTGTTTGACTTCAAAAGATGACAATGGGAAAATAGAGCAGTACTTCAGCATTTGTTTTCAGGTGTTTACATCTAGATTAGATCCACAACTCAGAAGATTGCACTATTTGTAGCAGAACATTTTTAGGTGAGCAGAAGTATTGGAAAATGTGACTGACAGGTGATTGTTTTTGCTGTCTAGGTGTGTCCTATTGCACGGATTTTGCAAACAAAAAAAATTACTAAATCTAAAGTCTACAGTCTTTAGATTTAGGTTTTGCCTGTGCAGACTGCATTTATAGTTTTTAAAGGTGGACTCAAAATAAAGAAAACAGAACTGTCTAAAGGTGTAAAAGAAACAATTGTGATGCTGAGTGAAGACACAAAATCAGTCAATCATTGTCCTTAACTAGCCCAAATATTTGGAACATCCTAAAGAAGAAACCACTGGTGGATTCAGTAACAGACATTCAAAAAGGAAGATTGAGGAAAACCTCAGTTGATTACACGAACACAGAGCTTTGGAAAAAAAATCTTAAAACACCAGTAAGTGACATATCTGCAACAGCCTCCAGAGGACAGGAGTGAAAGTATCAACCTGCTGTTTCCGAAGACACAAACCCCTCAATAACAAGAATAGGAAGGCCATGCCCTAAATTACAAGATGTGCCTCAAAATTAGGACCAAGTTTTCTGGGCTAATGAGATGAGGATGAACCTTTACAAAAGTGATGGAAAGGCAAAAGACTGTTCTACAGTCTACAAAAAGATTTAGTTTGCCAATAAAAAAAAAGATTCAAGATTCGCTGGCCAAGTCAATCTCCTGACTTAAACCCTATAGAGTTGCATTTTACCTTCAAAAATCTAAAGGAACTAACCCCCAAAAACAAGCAGCTGAAGGAGGTTGTGTTTAAAGCCTGGAAAAACATCACAAAAGAACTATGCAAATGTCTGGTAAAGACAACAGGTCACAAGCTTGATGCAGGTATTGCAAGAGCAGAATTTGCAACTAGATATGTGTTATTCACATTAATCTATTTTGCATCCATTGGTTCCAAAACCTCACCTACAAAATGGGATTCAGTTACCAATAAAATAAGCTGAGTTGTGGATTTGACCTAGATGTGAATATCTTAAAAATGAGTGGAAATGTTTCTCTGGTCTCATATTCACCTTTTAATATCATACCCAGATGTTTTGGTCTACTATAAAATGAAAGTGTTTCACTTCTCCCATTCTTTTTAGGTAGGAGTGCATTTGCGTTGTAAAAATATATGAGGCAATACCTATAGAAGACTCATTCTTGTACATTTGTGTTGTGCCACAGTTAGTGGGATGTTATTGTTCATTTATTTTTCAGTGTTTTCAGTTAAATTTTCCTATGCATTTTATTTATATATTATGATCAAAATAACTTTATTTTTTTAAATCATTCATTTGTAGTTTATATAAAGTGGAACTGCAATACTTTTGGTCTGAATTCCTCCTTATTGTAGCTCTACAGGCCCCTCCCTCTCCCTTGTTCTGAGGTTTGTCTCAGAGCAGCATTTTTCTGTGGTCACTTTAAATGCAAACAAGACCCTTCACATCCCACCTCCCTCCAGGTTGCAGAGCAATGGACCTTACCAGAGGGGCCGCGTTTCATTGGCTGATGCCCATTTTACGTCATAGCGCGGCTACCACAAACACAAACTAGAAGTGCCAGACTGAATTGCTGAACGTGATTATACAGTATTTTAGAAATACTGTTAAAATAATTTTTTTCTACTTAATATTCAAGTAGATCAATTTGTCAACTAATTTTATTAAACAAATCATGAAAATTACAGCCTTATGTGACAATGCATATAATTTGGTTTGGTTGTCATAGCCACTGTTAAACAGCTAGGATTGGTAATTTTGGAGAGCTAGCAAGATTTGAAAGAGGCAGCTCTCTAAGCACCACCCCTCCTCTCCCTCCCGGCAGTGCTCCGTTCAAAGCCACGCCCCCACCCCAAACTTGAATGCACACCTGACCAGAACTCAGTAGAGCAGTGGAGAGCTGACGTGACAGAGTGACATATTCCATGAAAATTTCCAATCCCCCTGAAGCAAAACAAAATACCTGTCCAACAGAAAAACAGCAACTTCTGCCTCGCTTTTCAGGTCCTAATGATGCCTAAATTGTTTACTCTGCTCAAAGGTTTCACCGATGGTGGGGTGTTCTGAAAAATTCTGGCATCTGTGAAACATGATGAGTGTGCACGGGGATTAGGAGCGACAGAGGGCCATACAGAGACAAACAACCATTCACTTTCACCTAGGGACAATTTAGAGTTACCAGTCATGTTTTTGGTCTGTGGGAGGAAACCGGAGTATCTGGAGGAAACCCACGCAAGCACAGAGAGAATGTGCAAACTCTACCCAGAAATGTCCCCAGCTGGGATTCGATCCAGTGACCTTTTTGCTGGGAGGCAACAGCTCTACCAACTGATCCATCGTGTTGCTGCATAAGTAACAGTGAAGTGTAATTAACTAGTTGAGGCTGTAGATTGACCAGCAGATGGCATCAGCAAATAAAACCCTCTTGATGCTTAGAGAAGAGGACAGAAGTGTTAAATGAAAGGGAATGAGATTTTTTTCCATTGTAAAATTAAATATGCTTGTTTAGATTTGAAAACTTAGCAAACAGCAACTAACTAATAAGTACAATCTATACTATCCAAAACTGTCCAAAGAGCAATGGCCAAACTAAAGGTTTGAATGTCAATTTTTAGGAGAGTTTGAGGTCCTATGGGATCAGTGAGCCTGTTAAAGCAAGCTGGGGAAATTAAACCAAGAGAAGTTGTTGGTCACAGAAAGTCTGGCAAATCCAGACATGGTCTTGCAACAGACCAGAAGACTTTGACTTAATACTTGTGCTCTATAAAACGTACTTGCACAATGAGGAGAGATAGCATTAGTGCTGCCATATTGTCCATTATGTGTTATTAATTTAAGTATGACTGTAAATTCTTACAAAACAAACAAAAGAAAGACTTTTTTATAACTTATTTGAAATAATTTGATTTTGATAAAATAGATTTTTCTCTGTGATTTTGTGATTCTGAAAATCATTTACATGATTAAGACTGCAGGGGTAGAATAACAGCTGCCATTACTTTCCTACATGAATTACCTTAATAACACCAAAGAGGGTTGAAGAAGACAGTTCATAGCCAACAGGAGGTGTGGAGTAATAAAAACGGTAGAGGAAAATGTTGTGGTTGTACATCAACCATGGCCTGTCATGGTTGGCATTTACAGTTCCTGTAGTTTGTTCTCCTGCACAACCTATGAACACTTTCTACAGCTCCAAACATACAGGAATGCCAAATAGACACAGAGTCCTCTGACGTGATCTGCTCAGCTAACTGCTGTGATTTGTTGTCAATTCCTCCTGGTGCTTCACGACTTAGTACGAGGTCATACAGGATGACTGGAGAGTTTTGGATGTCTGCTCTGCTCTGAGGTTTCCGCTCTGTGTCAACCCGGTCTGCAGATGTTGTTCTTTAAGCACAGCCTTGCTTCCCGACTGCCAGCACCAAACTGAATGAGCTATTGTTCAGGTGATGACATCATCGTCTTCAGCTTCCCTATGCCAGCAGGATCTTGGAGTAAATGCGAGTGTGTATGTGTGTAAATGAGCCATTATTGCTCTGCTCTAGCCAGTTTGCCAGAAATTTGAGCTCTCAAATCTAGAGTGGCTAGTCACTAGTCTGCTAGTCAGTCTTAAAGGGAAAGTTACATTTTCAAGATACTTGCATCCAGTACACTCACAGCTTGATCTAAATTCTGCTAGAATTTAGCAAATTACAACTTAAAACATTAGCAATTCTAGGGTAGTCAGGTTTGTCTTATTCTCTACAAGGAAAAGGCATCATTACGGGACTAACGTTGCTTTCAATGAAATTTATTTTAATTTTGTTTAGTTTTATTATTTGACAATTAGTTTTAGGTGCCTGTGACGTCAACTTTTCCTGACAAAAATAAATGCATTATTGGGAAGATACCATTCATGACATATTGTAAAAAGATTTCATACCCCTGACATGAACAGTGGAAACTGGAACAATATATACAGTCAAAAATGACCCCGAAGGGGTCCTCTGAACAAATAGGAAGCCTGCATGTAAACAGACTATTGCTCCAAAGGGTAACAGTTGAAGAACAATGGAAGATGTTTTCTTCCAACTTTTGTATATGTAGGATGCATGTCACAAGCACTTTATGCTACAAAGCAGTTTTATTTCTTCTCTCTTATTCATATTCATTTCCCCACTTGATCTGTCTCATCTCACATGTTCTCACTCTGGAATCACTCCCAGTGTTTTCCTGCTTCTTATCTTTCACTCTGCTCCTCTCCCTTCCTCCTGGGAGAGGAGGAGGTTGAATTGCCACAGTTTCATATTTTGTCTCCTGGGGTACTGTGGACTGCTAGTCTTTTATCACTGCTGGACAAAGCAGCTGTAGAGCAAGGGATTAAAAATGTCAGTCAATTTAGCAGGTTTTGTTTTCATTGTTGGCCATAGTTTAGCACTAATTACCATTAATTTTCTGTCTCCTTAATTGCATCTCAAATTTGGTGGAACTGTATTGTTTTCCTTGCTACATCTCCACTTGTAAGTTTTTGTCTTTGTGAAAACAGTAAATGACAAACAGATGAGTATGTATTTTTTCATTTACTGTTTTTACAAAGACTATTATATAGCCATGCTAGTAGCTCTGTGAGATTATGGAGTGAGATTGTCCCCAGTCCAAGGATTGTCCAGCTGTTGCTCATTTTGTCTCATCACCCACTGGACATGCCCCACCCATGCACTGAGTAAAAAAACAACTTACTGAGTAAAGCTCACTGACAGCAAGTTGGATTAAAAATTATACACAAATCAAGAGAAATATTACTTTTGTACAGTAAAATGTCAGCAAATGCTCATTTATAGTTGTTAACTCCACATGGTATCAATATTTGACATGGGGCGTTTATATTTTTGTTGTTTGTACATTACAACCATCAGTAGGTGAATGGGTGAGTGACTGTAGTGTAAAGCACTTTGGAGTCTGTAGGGAGTTGATAAAGCATTATATAAGTACAGATCTGTAAATCCAAATTTCCTCTGTAGATCTTCTCTGACTTTTTTTCTAAGACATCTGTAAGAAGTAAAGGAGGCAGCTGGCCATACAACGTGAAAAGAATTGGCAGCCAGTGTCAATATTGTGAAATATTTTTACAGAGGAGATGCTAATACAATGTAACAGAGCTGGTGTTTTGGTTGGCCAACCTATTCTTTTAGTTTTTGTACATTTGGATCATTGTGTACACAGTCGGAATATCATTTGCTGATTAGTCAATGAGCCCATTACTTTGCATGAGTTGCCCCTCTCTGTAGAATGGACCACCTGTAAAATTGAAGCTTAACTTAATCCTTTAAAGATTGTAAAATTTTAGTCTCTTTCTGTGTCAGCCCATCCAGCAGCTTACTACAGAGCAGGAGTGAATCCAACCAGTTCAGTGCTGTTTATGTGATAATGCAAACCATTAGTTTCTATGTTGTCAAGTACACAAATTACAGGGTGCTTCCTATTTCAGATTATCACAGTAAAGTGCATATAGAGGTATTTAATAGTGTCTCTGTTTAGACATCATTATGTGTGGTTGGTTATTTGCATGCAAACGTTACACTGTTGAGTGTGTTCCTCCCTGTACCTCGTGAGCTCTCAGAGCTTAAGCAAAGCAGATAAAAGCCAGGCTCAGTTGTTTCCATATCAGAGGAGAACCTCTGCTGCACTGACTAATGTCTTTCATGTCTGACGCAGAGTGCAGAAATACACAAACATAGCTCGTGTTTCACACTCATTCTAGAGCTCTCTCTGTGACACAGATATGAGATGTCTTTATATCTATCATTTCTCTTCATTTTGTTTCTACTTTTGTTCCTCTTTTACAAACAGAAATATGCACAGAATGTCACGCAGAAAATATAAACCTATAAAACGGAAGGAAGGCTGACTGTGAGCACTGTGATGAGATGCAGCAGTGCAAGTGTGGTTCTATAGAACTGCTGAAACATTCAGCAGATTATCCTTTTTCTGGCTTTCACACAGGCTGTAGTATGGACACACATACACACATTAGTAGAGAAAACCACATAAGTACTTAGTTTAGAGAAAAAAAGCAAAACAGACAAATTCTACACAACACACACACGTAACTAAATCATCTCAATGCTGACAGATTTATCCATCCTGTTATTATTTATAGCTATGCTGTGTTATGACACATCCCACAGTGTCAGTGTAGCAGGGACTGCTTTGGCTGTGTGAAGTTCTTCCTACTACAGAATGGAACATTTATGGTTCTAAATGTATTTCTCAGAGATTATTCTTTCTGTAAATGCTGTTTCACAACCACAATCCCACACCTGATCATAATTAGTCTCAGCTGGCCAAAAGAGGTCACTATTGTCTATTGTTTGCAGCTGAGTAGTTGTTTTGCATGATTATGTGTCTGAGGAAGAGACAGAGAGTGCAAAACAGAAAATCAAGCCACATAACAACATAGAACATAGCTTTCTTTGTATGAAGGGATGTCCCAAGCAAATCTTATCTAAATTTGTGTCCTGATCAAGGTGTTCTTTACTTAATTGGTGTAGGTGACCACAATCCACTCCTGAGCTGTGTTGTTGACGTTTTGTCTATGGATACAAAAAGCCATGCTGCATGGCTGCTGTAAAATGTGAGGCAAAATACTGACATGTCTACGGTGTATAAGTATTTTATAATACAAAATGAGAACAGATTAATAGCTACCATCCATCCATTTATCTTCAGCTTACTCTGAGTTGGGTTGCTGGGGCAGCAGCTTGAGCAGGGAGGTCCAAACCTCTCTTTCCCCAGCCACCTCTTCCAGCTCCTCTGGGAGGATTCCAAAGCGTTCTCAGGCCAGCCGAGAGACATAATTGCTCCAGTATGTCCTGGGTCACCCCCAGGGTCTCCTCCCAGTCGGACATGCCTGGAGCGGGGAGGCTACATTCAGTACTATACATCCATTATCTTAACCCGCTTCTTCCTTTCAGGATCACAGGGGTCACTGGTGCCCATATCCCGCAGTCACAGTGCATGGGGTGGGGTACACCCTGAACAGGTTGCAAGTCCATCACATGGCCACATAGAGACAAATGAGCCAAACAACCATTCACTCTCTCATTCACACCCAGGGACAATTTTAGAGTTACCAAATAGCCAGTCATGTTTTTGGTCTGTGGGAGCAAACCGGAGTACCTGGAGAAAACCTACGCATGCACAGAGAAACATGCAAACTCTGCCCAGATCGCGATAAGATTGAACATTTATTTACACCATTGCAGATTTCTACAGCTCCAGCTGGGACCAAAAACCAACCCCCGCACTGCGCTAGTTGAAACATTGTCCAAAGTATGAACGATTGACAGAAAGTTGTACTTTGCATAACTGAACTGGCAATTTTTCTACATATCACAGTTTACATTTTATGTTATCTAAAGATTTTACCACAGAATGTTCAACTTATGTTACAATGGTATTATCTTTGCAATTGATTTTAAACTAAAATTTATCATTTTTATGTTCACACACATTTTATTCAATTTATACATCAAAATGTAGATATGTTTGTTTCACCAAGTGTGACTGCTGAAGGACTTCTCAAATCCCACAGTGCAGCGTGAGCTCATCCACACTCTCACTGACTTCCATTAAAACGGATTAAAACTGTTTTAAGTGAGGCTACAGCAGGACGTCCTGCTCAGTTTGAACTGATATTCTGGCCTCCAGCCTTTTATTTGAACGCAGAGGAAGCGGTGTTTTTCCGTGACACAGAGCTCCATTGTAGAAACAGCCCAGTCCACCAGGAAAGGTCCGTGGCTCCGCCTACAACATCCTCTCCTTTGTGTAGCGATCTGAACCAACGAATAAACTTCAAGAAACAATCTTCATCAACAACGTGGCGTTTATCAACGAAAAAACAGTCAACACTGCTTGTCTTTTGAACCGGTGGTTGCTGCAAAAAACCGGACTTATCTTGAAGTTAAAAACCAAACCCGGACGATGAGCACGATTGTACCGGCTGGATGATGAGGAGCAGCGCGCTTTTAGCCGCTCCTTTCTAACACCAAACATGTGGAAAGAGGAGTATGATGTCCATTTTGACTTTTTACTGCAACTTCTGTAAGTTTAACCTCATTTTATACTCGTCTTAAACTCTTCTTCTCTTCTCTCCAAATGGGTGGGAACATCAAGCTGCGTGGCAAAAAGGAATTATTGAAAGATGGGACGAAAAACATGGTTCATTTTTAAAGAAGCTAACTTTATTGTTGGGCCAAAAGGAACTTCTTCATCAATCTATTTTAACTTCTCTCTATGGGGCACAAAATGTTTAATAAATAGTTCTGCGAACGTTTTGTTGATATTTGGTTGAGAGTGTTAGATTTCGCTTTTTTATTTCTAATTTAAATGATAATAATATATGATAATATTATGTCCTACATCTAGAAGTGTAAATCTAAATGTAAAAGTTAAATCTTAAATGTTGACGGTAAACGCTGATGTCTAGATTTAAAGTATTTCTGAATGGAATGTTGCCTTTCCGGTTGGTGCTGAGGTGTTGCTTGGACATCATAATCATCATCATCATAATAGCAACCGCTAACGCTGCAAACACATTTAACACTTTCATACAGGACATCAAACTTGCAGTTGCGGCCAGTGTCCGGGATGCACTGGTCCAAAATGTTTTCAATTAACACATTTCAAAATTAGATTTTAAATACTGTCTTCTGCAGCATGAGCAGCAGTTAGCGTTGACATTTGTCACAGAGTGATGACATCATCATGGTCAACTAATGCTAAATGCTGCTAACCCTGCTAAAGATGGCATTTGAAATTTTCATTGAAGATTGTAAAAGATTTAAAAAATAATTACATACTCACAGAAACTAATACTTGTTCAGCTATTGCACTGAATATTGTTCGAGCCACCTAAAGATCTTCTAAAATGCTTAAATAATGTCTTCTAGGGCTTCGTAGGTGTCATCTTTAAGTATAAATAAAATGTTGCATTTTATTGTCAGTAAAGGATTGTCATTAGTTCATCAATTGAAATTGTGATCACTTTAAGGAATCTTTGTGTTTTGAAATTTTCAAGTCCAGTATTGCAGCAGTATTTTCTATGTAGACAAAAGAAAGCTGCAACAAATCAAGCCTGATAGGCATGTTTGATCACACACAAATACGTGTTTCTACCCTGTCATTATGGTTGCTGTTATTACAAAGACATCATAAGTCTGTAAAATAAGATAATTTTCTAATTTCTTAGTGGATGATTACAGCCACACAGGATGCCATTCTGACCCTCTTCTTCCTCCATCCTTCACACACACACACACACACACACACACACACACACACACACACACACACACACACACACACACACACACAC
>JAVKLF010000161.1:3290456-3305904 GCA_034783495.1 Millerichthys robustus | reverse complement strand
CTGAATAGCAGTGGAATCAAACTGCCCACTCTCCAATTGGAAGATGAAGCACCTAACTAACTCATTCACATACATCCCGCAAAGACTTGGCATCTTCTGCTACTGGTCCAGTTATTTACTTAAGTTACAATTTGCCCGTTTCTGTGTTACCACACTGTAACAAAGGTTACGCTACGGTGTGAAATGAGTTTAGGTGTGTACAGGCGATGGCTTGAGGTGGTTATAGTCACAGTTAGGCTACAGCAGGGGCCTGCAATCTACAGATCTGGAGCCATTGCCGAGAGCTGTTGCCGAGGGACCGAAGAGTCCCTCGGCAACAGCTCTTTGAAGCTTTGACCAAAACTAACATGAAGTTGTGTTTTTTTGTGTTTGTTTATGTTTATAACCATAATAGAAAAAGCTAGCGTTAGCAGTTTTTTTTTTCATTTGTTCGCAAATGTTCAAAAAGACTAATACCAGGAGTGAAACATGTTAAGATCACACAAATATATCACATATAACATACATTAGTGAATCTTATTGAAAAAATATCAAATGCAATAGATAGGCTAATAAACAATACAGTATGCTCTTGAGGTATTTCTAGATCTAACTAAAGCTTCTGATACGGTGAATTATGAATTATTACCAAAAAAAACTGTATAGATATGAAAAAGACAAGATATGATAAAAATAAACTAACCCTAAATCTGAACAAAACAAAATTTGTAATCTTTGGTAATTGAGACATTGCTATTGGACTAAAAAGATGAAGATTACTTGAATGAAAAAAAATATATTTATTGTATAATTCCTTGGTTTTCCTATACATGAACTATGG
Source organism: Millerichthys robustus (assembly GCA_034783495.1). Taxonomy (NCBI): domain Eukaryota; kingdom Metazoa; phylum Chordata; class Actinopteri; order Cyprinodontiformes; family Rivulidae; genus Millerichthys; species Millerichthys robustus. Next base: position 3,305,084 of record JAVKLF010000161.1, on the reverse strand, counting down.
ACAAGAGATGTCCAATTAGTCCATGAACGAATCTAGATCCAATTTGTTTTGTTAAAAAAAAAATCAGGATTGTGACCAAAGCAACCTATAAAGAACACGCAAACCAGTTTTTTATTAGGATGAAAACTTTAAAATTTAGGAACTTGGTTGAATTGAAAACTGCTGCACAATTTATTTATAATTGAATGGAGTTACCTGTTCACATCCAGGGATTTTTTTCAAAGGAAAGATTTTGTTTATAATTTTCAAGGTAGTGGCATGTTTAAAAAAACAAAGGTGAGAACAAATGTGAAGCAGCATTGTATTTCTGTTGTTGGGGTGAACACATGGAATAAACTGAATTCAGAGCTAAAAACTGTTCAACGCTTAAGTTAAAAAACATTGTGGAAAGAAAGATTTATAAAATTCTATGTTAGAAATTAAGCTGATTTTTGTTGAAACATTTAAGAAAATATTGTAATTTGTGTGAAAATCTTGTAAAATATTAAGTTAAAATTGTTGAAATAAAGAATGACAAAATTTGAGTAAATAAACGTTATGTGTAAATATTGTACTGTAAAAATAATATTTGTAGCTTAAGTATTATTCTATCTAGCCTTGTCATATAATTTAAAGGCCGTGTAAAGCACGTCAACACTTTGTGCTGAGTCACTGATATTTGATTAATAAGTCCGAAATAAAAATGAACACCATTATTAGAAAAAGGAAAAAAATAACAGTAACTTCAGCTATGTGGCGTTACATTTTTGGAGTTAATCAGGCGCAGATATTGATTGAAGCAGACTTACCCAAACGCTCTTTTGTTCTTCTTTTTCTTTTTCCTTTTGTTTACCTCCAGTTAGGGTTAGAGTTAAACATGCCCCCCCACACACACACACACACACAGAACTACTACTACTCCTGCTAACTTGCTAACTTTAGTTCTTAAGAAAGAATTAAAAGGTACACACAAAGGTAAAATAATAAACTCAAAAGAGCACTCAGACAAAGATCCTCACATTATTATTATTAATTTGTTGTTGTTTATTAATATTATTGCGTTGTTAACTTTCTTAATATATATTATGACCTGTTAACTCAGCTTTGCACTAATTACATTTCTTTCATTTGGACTCAGATATTTTAAAATGAACAGATTACATGAACATTTCCAGTATTAGTCAAAAATCTAAGATTAGATATTAGATTTCCATTCCTAACCGGTGGCTGAGAAGCTTCAGCAGACTCACACAAAAACAACAACATACAAACCCTGACAGTAGTTTAGATTGTATAATTCTTGTTTTTGTCTACTCATTTGTGACTCATTCTGTCTCTCAATGTCCAGCTTCTGCTCCTAAGCTGCGGCTGATGCAAGGTCAGTCTCTGTTGGAAGGAGACAAGCTGTATTTGAAGTGTGAGGCATCGGGAAACCCCAGCCCAACCTTCCGCTGGTACAAAGATAGACATGAACTTCAGAAAGGCAGAGACCTCAAAATAAAAACCAACAAGTGAGTCATTTACTGTCTGGTTTACCTTTTAAGGAAACAGTAAAAATATTTTCTTTATGGCTTTAGCTTACAGCAGATATGTTGCTGTTGGTAGAAAATGGAACTTCATTTCCCTTGCACAAGTTGAAAGAAAATTAAAGTTAAAGTACCTTCTGATTGTTTGATATGGCAAAATATTGTTATACCCTTAAATCAGTGGCCTTCATTTTTTAAAACCCATTATTGGAATCTTTCCTGTTTTTCATTCTTTGAACTTCCAATAATTACAAAATTATTATCCTTGCAGATAACTCATTTTTTAGCATTTGTTTATTATAGTCAGTCTTACTGCTTGTCTTGTCTTTCTTTTGTACCACTCACTATTTCCCTTTCTTTTTCTTTTTTCTCTTAAGAAAAAACTCAAAGGTGCAGATCAGCCACGTGCGTGTGGAAGACTCCGGGAACTACACATGTGTGGCTGAAAACTCCTTAGGACAAGAAAACGCTACAAGTATAATCAGTGTGCAAATCTGTAAGCAAAAATAAATTAACTATAAATGTAGTTAAGAGTAATTCAAGAGTTTTTGAGAAACAGACATCAAGTTGTATGTGTTTTTTCTGATACCTTTTATGGTTACTAAAGCGTTTCCAAATAAATGTTTTATCTGATGTAAATAGATATTCTTTGATTAACCCTATTTTTAGGTAGATGTTTTATGTTATTTATTTATTGAGTGTTTTTTGGTTTTTTGTTGTGGTGTTAAATGTAAAGGAAAAATTTGTTTTGTTGCCAGTTTTGGCCAGGGCACTCATGTAAATTTGATTTTTAGTAACTTTTTTTCCTAGTAAAATAAAGAATAGTATAAAGTATGTATTACAAAATAAAGAATTAATAATAATAAAATTATTTCAAAATAAATACTAAATATTTAAATAATAAATTTACTGATTAACGTTTGGAGCCAATCCAATTTAGGATGGCCGTTATTAACTGACCTTAAAACACAAGATTTGCTAAACCTCAATTAAATACACAGATATTTATACATTTGTACATTGCCCCCACTAAGGACTGTGTCTTGCAGAACTTTGCGGCTTGCATTGTGTGATTAGTCAAAACTTTGTGGGCATGTTTGTTTTTGTGAAGTAGCACGTGCTTTGCATAGTTAACCGCATCTCCATGTTAACAAAAATTTCATAAATTACTGGACAGATATTTTCAAAACATTTAGGAAGTAATCATAAGATGTACATCGTCAACTAAATATTTTTAGAGTCAAAACAGTTTAAGATGACTGACACAACTAATTATTCTTGGCAAACTAAAAACTGACTATAACCCATTGATTAATTAGATAACAGGCTAAAATTTTGTGTGGTAGTAGCTAAGAATCTTCCCCATCACATTACTCCTAGTGCTAACAAATCTCACAGGATCTTTGATTAAAGCTCTGGCCCTCAAGGTTTCAATTGATAGGCATTTCTTTAAGAAGTGCTAGTGTTATGAGTCAAAAGGTTTTGTTTTTTGAAAAGTGGTGTAACACTAAACATAATCCTGCCACTCTGTCTTTCTCACAGTGACCACCAGAACTCCACCTCCGGGCGTGAGTCATGCACGGCGCTGCAATGATTCAGAGAAGGCCTACTGCGTCAACGGAGGCGACTGTTACTTTATACACGGTATCAACCAGCTGTCCTGCAAGTAAGTTTGTCTTTCACTTATCCTTTCACCCTCTCACTTGCTGCTTGCATCTCTCTGCCTGCTGTCTGAGGTTTACTCATGCTGTTTCTCATCTGATCTCAACATTGTTGGTTTGTGTGCCACCTTGTGCTCCGTTTCCTGTTTTTACCCTCCACGCCAAAAAATGTGCCTGCAACCATATTCACACCATCATGTTTTAGGGCTTGTTTTAACTTTGTAGCAGCGCTCAGAGAAACATAAAGCAAATGACTGCATCACTGCATCAGATCTTCACCTCCACTTAACGCCTGTTTACAAGTCCTAATTTCCTGCTGGTTTTTTTTTTCAATTTTCAATATTTATTAAATCCTTCAACAATTACACATACAGTGATTTATCTATTTTTAACCATTGTGCTTTTTGTGTTCCTATTTTGACCTTATAATCTAAGAAGTCCCAATGTAGGTGTCAAGATTAAACTGGAGTTAAGGGTGCTGTTAATTTTTCCCATAACCTCCTGCCAATAAGAAGTTAGTTTCAGACACATGAACATATGGAGCATGTCTCCTGGACTTGTCTTGTCTCGCCAACAAGTATTAGAGTTACTTATTCTAGCTCTAAATAATTTAACTGGTGTCCAGTATAATCGATTTAAAATTTTGAACTGTATCAATTTGGAGGACGCATCCCTCATGGATTTTAACATTTGTTTGACTATTGCCCCCCACTGTTCCTCTGTGAATGATTTGTTTAGTTCTAATTCCCATACCTTTTTAAGTCCTGTATTAATGTTGCAAGTGTTCTCAATCAGGTAGTTATAAATATGACTTACTCGTCTTGGGGAGTCTTTCAATTTATTAAACATTGCGTAAATTGGTGATTCCGTGGGTATGGTTACCTCAAGATTCTTCAATTTCATGAGGAAGTCCCTTATTTGTAGGAACTTCAAGAAATCTTTGTGTTTGTCATGAATTTAATGTTTCGGACCCACATACAGAGGAAACTCAGGAGGCAAAATAAGCAAAGAAAAGATGCTTATTGTAGGGTAAGGGGTATGCTGGAGCAAGGAATACTGGTGAGTGCTTCGAGGATCTGTAGAGGAGAACAGGCGTTAATCGGAGGATGGTGATTGGATGAGTGTTGCGCTGGTGAGAGCTTACTGCGGTAATGAACCCAGAAGCAGGGGGTGAGAGATGGCAGGGCTACGTGCTGCTGAATGGTAGAGTCTGCGAGCTGGTGGAGAGAGGTAGACCGTAGGGATTGCCGGGCGATGGAGGCGGACAGGCCGTGCAGTGAGAGAGCAGTTCCTGACGTCGAGGCGGGGGATCCAGAAATGTACGAGCGGAGGCGGAAGAGACTATTGCTATCCTCGCCGACGGCAGCTCAGAACACAGGTAAGTTGCGAAACAGGTAAGCGGCAACAACTGCAAGAAACAAAATAGTGATTATAAGATTACACTCAGGAAAGGCAAGGCTCAGGAGAGGCTAGATAGTACCATGGAAGGCAACAACCTGGCAGTGAACAACTGGCCTCCACTCCCTCTTATGCTGGTCCACTCAGGTTCGAAACGAGCTGCACCTGCTGAAAGGCGCAGCTGCAGCAATCACCCCGGTGGCTGCAAAGCTTCAGCAGACTCACACAAAAACAACAACATACAGACCCTGACAGTAGTTAAGATTGTATAATTCTTGAAATTGTTGAAATGACAGTAAAGTACCATTTTGAAGAAGCAGTTTACACTGTCAATCCCTTTTGTATGTTAGCTCCTCCAAAAAATCTTTTTCCCCTCTATTTGTATTTTTGAATTATTCCACACTGAGGCTGTTCCTTGAGTAAAGGGACAGGCATTTGCTTTTTTTATGTAAATGCTGCCAAACATTTTTAGTATGAGTCATAATTAGATTGAATTTAACTCCATCATTTGGATGCTGGGATAGATAATCAAAAGCTTTAAATGGCGCGTTTACTTCATCTTCCAAGTTCACCCAGATCGGACTATTGTGGTTGTTTAACATAAGTGATGTTATTTGTGCGCTCATGAAAGCTTCTTGATAAAGTTGCATATTGGGTAGTCGTAATCCTCCATATTCTATTTTACTTTTGAGTTTTAGGACAGATGTTTTAGGCTTTTTCCCCTCCCAAATAAAGTTGTTTATCATTTTGTCCGGGGTCTTTAATATAGGGTGTGGGATTTTGAGAGATAATAAGTTAAATATGTAATTTAATTTTGATGTATTTAATAATTTTAATGTAGCTTGTTCCACCGTTTTAAAAGCAAGCTTAGCTTGTTTATCGCAGGATCAAAGTTGTCCAGAAAAAATTTCTTCCAGGCCCGGGTTCAGCAGTATGCCTAAGTATCTGAGGTTTTTGGGTACCCACTGAAATTTCCACTTTTGTATATGGGTCCTATAACAAAACTTTGACGGGGGAATTACTTTGCATTTACCCCAGTTAATCTTGTATCCGGATAATTCAGAAAAGTTGTTGATCAAATTGAGTAGAGGGGGGTAACGATTCCTCAGGATTTGTCAGTAGAAATTGTACATTATCTGCATAAACCAACATTTTGTTGTCTAGTCCACCCTTTGTCCACCTTTTATTATTTTGTTTTGTCTGATGGCTTGGGCCAGTGATTTGGGTGCAATAACAGAGAGTAGGGGTGACAATGGGTCTCCCTGTTTAGTCTCGCATTCAATTAAGAATGGAGTTGATTTTGATCCATTGGTCGTTACAGTCGCTTTCGAGTCTGTGTATGCCATTTTGATTATTTCTAGAAAAGAGTGCCGAAACCCAGATTTTCCAAGTGTATAGAATAGGTAAGTCCAGCTGACCCTGTCGACTGCTTTTTCTGCGTCGAGTGACAGGGTCGCTACAGGAAAATTTAAGTGTTGAGCCTTCCAAGTCAGATGAAGTAATCGTCTTAGACTATCAGAGGAGGTTCTGCCCTTGACAAAGCCTGTTTGGTCTGGGTGTAAAATTAATGTTATGACCTTATTAATCCACAATGATAATATTTTTGTGAATAATTGTGCATCACAGCACAGTAAGCTTATTGGCCTGTAGCTTTAATATTCCAAGGGGTCTTTTCCCTTTTTTGGAATGACAGGTTTTTAATATTTCTGTGCCCAGTTCAGATGTAAATTTCTTATAAAACTCGTTAGGAATACTGTCCAGGAGTTTTCCCATTGGGTGAGACTTTAATAGTTTTAACGAGCTCTTCCATAGTTATAGGCCTTTCTAATTGTGTGGCACTCTCTTGGGACAGTTTCTAAAGGGTTAACCTCCCAAAAAACTCTTCTGCTGCATCTAGATCAAATTGTCCTTCTTGAGAATATAGGCGCTTATAGAAATATTTAAATACTTTATTAATTTCTTTCTGACTATTAACTACACTCCCAGCTCCATCCTTTATCGCACTAATTTATGTGCTGCTTGTTTGGCCTTTAATTGGCTGGCTAGTAATTTATCAGCTTTATGACCTGATTCATACCATGTCTGTTTGATCCTGAAAAGAGTTTACTGTACTTTTTTTGAAAATATTTTATTTAACTCATATTTAGCTCTGACAAATTTATTGAAGATTGATGGGTTAAGATTTTCCGAATATTCTCGCTCCAATTTCTTTATCTCATTTTCATATAGGTTTATATTTTGGGAATCTTGTTTTTGATCCAGGAGGAGTGTTGTAGCAGTATTCCCCTAATATATGCTTTGAACCACTCCCAAATTGAGTTTTGGTCTGCAGTATTATTGTTGTCTATAAAGTAATCAGCAATTAGTTCTCTGAGTTTTTTGCATAGGTGAACATCATTTAGTAGACTGGTATTCATCCTCCATCCCTTAGCCCTTTCATAATGAGATCCCAGTTGTAAGGTTAAGTCTATGGGTGCATGGTCAGTTATTGCTATTGAACCAATATTGCAATTACCAACATTTTCAATGAAAGAGTGTGAGATCAGAAAATAGTCTATTCGATTATAAACAGAGTGCCTACTTGAGAAGAAGGTATTGATGATTATAAATTATTATGATTGAAAATTATAGTGCCATCAGATTGGCAGGAAGTGTGCTTTTATTTTGAAAGACGATCATAAAATTCGGCACCGTAAGACATTTATTGCGCACTCCAACATGGCGTGAGCACTGACTGTACCATGGTTTAGGAAGAGGAGGCTATCTTTACCACAGTCACAGACTGTCTTTCACTCTCTCCATAACTAAACTGAAGTCAAAAGCGCAGGCAGACACCATGATTAGTACAAGTCCTAAAAGCAAATGGTTTAAGTTAAACTAGTAAAAGTTAGTTTATAGGTTAACAAAACTGACCTCAGCATCGCTCGTCCTTTTCTGCCTCTGATTGGCTGAAGTTAACCAATCAGTAAAGGCAGGGAATAGTTGTAGTAGCCAATTAGAGGCAGAGTAGTGCGGGTCATCATGGCTTCACAGGAGTAGGGAGAAAATGAGTAATTTGGCTCACAGATTCTGCTGAATAGTGCGCATCAGGGGATATTTAGAAGTGGGTATACGCAATGTTGATTTAAAATGAAGTGGGTATACGCCGTATACCCACGTATACCCTGGACTACACCACTGCCGGTTGTGGTGTTGCTTGCTTGCTTGCTCTCATCGGATGCTATTATATGCTCTGTGTTTACTAACTCATTTGGCCTGTTACTTATGCCAGAAATTGACTTTTGGTTGTGGAGATTAAAGTCTTCTTTTATTGTCACATTGCTAATCAAAGGATAAATGGATTTTGCTGGGGCTTCCTTTATTTCTTATGAGTTGTTTTTTTCATCCACAAACCCCTTATTGTTTTCTGAGTTATTCATTTTAATGATGGCATTTGTTAATGATGACCTGTAAGCAGTGCCTTTATTTTGGAAAAGTTGCATAACTTCCAAAGTTCCAACTTTCTCTTTTCGTCATGTTTTTTCAATCTGCCATTTGCTTATCACCACTTCTTTTATTCGTAAATCCAAGTTTTCGCATGTGTTGGAATCTAATCGGCACTAAACTTGATACCACCATATTTCCGAGCATACAGCAAACTTCCCAAAAATAAAACATTGGTCTTGTTAAAAATTACGTGTTTATATGCCTGCGTGGGAATCAAATTACCGAAGACAGATTCTTGATAAGATTGAACATTTATTTACACCATTGCAAATTTCTACAGCTCCAGCTGGGCCAAACCATTCCTGTCTCCCTCCAAGCTGTTTGGCAACGTGGCAAAGCAAACCACATCTTTATATAACCTTCTTCTAGATCGAGCTATGCCTCCAGGGTTGTAGCAGGCAATGACTGAACTACAGTCAACAGATATAAATTTACACATCTTATTACAAGACAAACTAATCTGAGCCTAGAAAAGTTGCAAAGATATTGTCATGTAAATAAGTAGTGTAAACAAATTTAATTCTCTTCAGTCTAAATAAAGTTTGTAAGAAAAAAAGGAAAACAATTTGCTCCTTTATTCTCAACATTTCTTTGTATTTTTCAATGCAACGAGTCATCTATGAATGGTCTTCTGGTAATAAAGAGAATAGACATAAAAAGATTTATCTGACATCAACTCACTTGATTTCAATTATTGAGCAGCTGACATTAAAATATTCTAAACTGGGAATTAAACAGCCACAGGGAACTTTAAAGAAAATAAAAATAGCTATTTAACAAGATAAACAAGAACAATAATAACTCTGATTTGGTTACCTTGAATAATTGAGAAAGCTAGAGCAATAAATAGAAAACAAACAGGAACACTCCTGCGTAGCAGACACGCCCCCAGAGCAGAGAAAATTGATGGTTTTTTTGTTACTTTGAAACCTAATTTTATATGCTTAGCTGTGTTTTTAATCATTCAAATTTGGCTGGGTGGTTAATAACACATATTTCTGTGATGTGACAAACTCAGAACACACATTTTTTTAAATAGTTTACACTGTCATTAAAATATACAACATATTCCTTCATTAAAGATCTATGTTAATTTTTGGGTCTGGGAGGAATAACAGTTGATTCACTGGGGTTGGGAAATGTTTAGAAATACTTTTTATGATGCAAAAGTGGGACATGTTTGAATAATCAGGTTTTACATTGTCAGTTAAATTTTTTATGTTGACAGCAAACAGGCTTAAATCGGAGGCAACCGGACTTAGATCAATTCTTGTTATTCTTGTTTTTATGTTGACATAATTTTAGTTATGTCAAAAGAGGGAATCTGTTAGATATTTTAACTGAGGCTCAGATGGACATAACAAGCATTGGTTTAGTAAATGTGGGAGTGTTACTTAAACAGAACGTATTTGCTTGTTTATAGTGTCATCAATGCAGATGTGTTAAAGAGACCACCTCTAGGGTGCTACTAGGTTTTCTATGAGCCCGCGCAGATGACGTGACATTGGAGGATAGAGTTTTAGACCCCGGAAGCAACAGCAATGACCGGGGGTAGAGATATGGTGTCTTTAGATCAAATAAAGCTTTAAAAGAATACAGAGCTTGTCATCTGTGTATGATTACGGCTATCAACCAAAAAGGCATGCATTTTTATTCTTCAAGACAATAAATCTTTAATTCCAACACTGCAATCTTCTGGAGAAATTTGCTGAAATCTTTCTTGGAAAAAGAAGGCATTTTGAATCGTGTCCTGAACTCAATAGTCAGCTTATCAGAACTTTCACTGCTTCAACTGCAGTCCAAATAAATTAATCTAAAAAGGTTCTTTAATTTTCCAGGTATTCCAATCACATTATGTATCAACAAATTGAAAAATAAAACTGCATGTTTCTTCTGGTTGAAAGCTAGAATAATTCTTTTGTAGGTTTTTAAAACTTTTTTGCATCTAAAGACTACATTTCTCTCCTGGAATCGATGTTGCTCCTGGAGAATTCTAAACAACACTCTCTCCCAAATTTTATGTCATCTGCGCATGCCCATAAATCTTTGTACCACCCTAGAGGAGGTCTCTTTAACACGTCAGCGTTGATGACACTATAAACAAGGAAATACAATTTATTTAAGTAACATTCCCACATTAACTTAATCAATGCTTATTATGTCTATCTGAAACTCATTTAAAATATCCAACACTACTGTTGACGAAAGTGCTTCAAAAGAATTATTTAAAAATATGTTTTAAATATTTCATTCAGATGATTCATTGAGAAGGTATGTATTCACTGTATTTCGACAAACTGCAATTGTTGCAAATGTTTTCATCAATGCACTATAGTGACCTGTTTCTCTGCATACTATTTTGAGATGGAAATAATACTGTAGTGACAGTGTGTCTAATTGCCTGGGTGGATCATAGCGGAGCAAAGTGGCAGGTTATCAGTACTGTGTAGCCCTGGCACACCCACATGGTTTGATGTTGGAAAATCTAATGCAAGACTGGTCAATCTGGCCCCATGCAGGCTACGACCATGCTCATAACAAGACCAAGGAGAATATTCTCCTGAAGCAGTAATCTTCTAGGTAACACCTGCATCCTAACATGGTATGAGAGTTGTTTCTGTGTTTAAAGGCACAAAACGAGCATCTTGGGAGACAAAAAACTAGGGAACGCGTATTTGGCAAAAACTCAGAGCATAATGGCATCATGACTCTTTTCTCACTGAAGGTTTTCCAGATTTGAAGCAATCCAGCCACTTTCTGATAAATCAAATTTTATTTTTATTTTTTTCATTTAAACTTTTACTAGAGATGAATTTATTTTATTTTTTTACTTATTAGGTTAGAAACATAAAGGAAAAAAATATTATAAGTGTCTTACATGAACACTACAGGTCTTTTTGAAAAGTTTTTTAAATTTTATTTATTTTAGAATAAAGCTGTCTTGTACTGTTGGGCATAAATTTGGATTTCTACTTTTGGTATTCTTTGTTATTTGCAAAAAACACCCATTTGAGTCATTGGTCTGCAGTTTATACAAGTATTGGTGCTACGTATATATTGTCATCATTGTGTGTTCCCAATGGTGACAATTGTCCTCTACATTTAACCCATAACACATAAAGTACGCCCAAGTGGAGTCACAGGCAGCTACAGTTGAAACCAGAAGTTTACAAAAATTCTATAAAACAACACAAGCATTTTTGTACTCTGTTTGATGTGAAATCTGATCTGGTGTAACTGAGCCATATTTGAAGGCCATCTTGCTTGCACATGCCTTTCCAGCTTTGTCCATAAATTTTCAAAAGGATTGAGATCAGGACTTTGTGATGGCCACTCCAAAACATTGATTTTGTTATCCTTAAGCCACTTTGTAACCGGTGTAGCAGTATGCTTTGGGGCATTGTCCATTTGGAAGACCCATTTGCGTCCAAGCTTCTACATCCTAGCTGATGTCTTTTGAGATGTTTCTTCAATATAACCAGATAATGTTCTTTCCTTGTGATGTTATATTTTGTGAAGTGCACCAGTCCGTCCTGCAGCAAAACAACCCCACAACCATAATGCTGTCATTTCCGTGTTTCACAGTTGGACAGTGTTCTCAGCTTTGTAGCCTTTTTCCACCAAAGATAATTAAGGTCATTATGACCAGTTCTATTTTAGTTTCGTCAGACCACAGGACATGTCTCCAAAAAGCATGCACTGTGTGCATTTGCAAACGCTAATGTGACTTCTTTACATTTCTATTGAAGTAATGGCTTCAATAGCCTTTAGCCGTTCAGTAGCCTGGATAATGACACACTCTCTCACATGATGGAAAGCTACATTGTAGCCACAGCTGCCCTGGGGCAGACTGACAGAGGTGATGCTGCCATGCACCAGTGCCTCCAATTTACACTGCAGCTGTCCAGTGGAGTCCAGCCTCCGCATTAAATACGCACCCATTAGAGTGAGAAAGAGCATTTACACTGCGGCGCTGCATGATGGCAAGCAGACGACTTCATTCTATTTTTGCCGGATGCCGTAGCAAGACCTGTTACGGCCTGGGTTTTGGAATGGCATAATATTCCGGAGGCACAGGCAAGAGCTCGGGTACAAAAAACTGGTTTATTAACTAGAAAACACAGCGCTGATGTGGCAGCTCAAAAGAACAAAACACTCCAGAGGGAGGAAAAATAGACAAACCAAAATCGCTCAGAAGAGGAAAAACTAGATAAATAAAAACACTGATCAAAAATACTCACAGAATAAACAATAAATCCAAACACGGCTTGGGGGGACAAACAGGCAGGCTCACAAACGACTCTGGCAGGACAGGACATGAGGTGATGACATATGGAACAATGCACTAACCAGGAGGGAGAGACAAGACACTGACTTTAAAGTGAGGTAATCACAGGGGGAACAAGAGAGACCTGCAGGACACACAATCAGGAACAAGTGTAGCAAATGTAGGACACGAGGAGGGAACACACAGAATGATTGAAGGCACAGGGGATCTACAAAGAGACACGAGAGGAAAACACAGAATATATATCAAAAACATAAACACAAGAGGCAGATCATAAGACCGCAGTAAAAATTCAGAAATCACATTGCTTCAACAGGAAACTGAACAATCACATTTCTTCAGGACTTTATAAAATAATTCACTAAAGACAGACGCAAATTTCTACCTCTCTATAAATTCATTTGTTACATCACTGCCTTCTTAATATATGGTTGTTACAAACAAAACCCATATTATGCAATTCTAAACATCCATCCATTTTTCTTACGGTCACAAACATTTTATTCTTAAAACTACTGTGTTGTCTCCAGGTGGTGGTTTGATTCATCACGTCCTGTAGATCAAGCAAAAGTCACAGCATTCTAAACACAGTGAGGAGTAATGGATGAGTAAAAATTAATTATGGAAGTAGAAAACTGCACAATGCTATATTACTCGGAGTTACTGAGCATCCTCTTTGGAGCATCCCAATGGCTTCGTACTGGAGCGGACATAATGTAAATTGGGAGGGCAGAGGCAGATGCAGTGTAAATTGGGGGTGACTCCTCTAACAACTTTATTACACTTGTTTAAGGTCAATTTAAGGTCTTTATGTATTTTATTTCATGTAGGGAGATGCCTTTCGTCTCCAAAATGGAGATTTGAATTTCAACCTGGATCATTTAGTAGACATTTAACAAAGGCTTCTCCTGACAGAAGCGATAACAGATGTAGCAGATAGTCGTGCAAGATCAAAAGCTTTGTTGAAATGCTTCCTATACAGTAGATCGCACCTGAAAAGAAATCCATCCTTAGATCCTTGTGAATATTCTTCCCACAGTCTTTACTTCTTTTGAATTCTCTCTTTCTCTTCTAGTGTTTCTATCCCCAGCAACCCCCTCCTCCCTCATTTCCACTCCCTCTCTGCCTCCATTCTGATACACCTTCCGGTCACTGCTGAAGGATAAATCAGAATTTATTCTCATGCTGCTGACAAGCAGAAAACTTAGTTTGAAAAGGTTCATGTAGACATTATAAGTTGCAGTTTTATAAAAGTAGAAAATGTGTACAGAGACTCTACATGCAACATGCCATGTTTAAAGAAGTTATAGACGTGGAGTTTCAGAAGAGTTACTGGAGCATCTCAGAGTTTTGTCATCTTTTGTTGGCCTGTCTGCAGAGACGGTGGATAACAGAATGTAAATAAGACTGCTGTCTGTAGACTGTCAGTGCTGCTTGTTCACTTCAGAGATATGTAGACCCTAAAACTCCTTTCCCGTTCTGTTTCTCAAGAAATTTGCTCAACAGCTGCAAATCAGCCCTCTGCATGGCATTGGCAGGAGGCAACAATTTATACCTTTAAAACCTCCAAGCTCCTTCTTCCTGAAGGGGAAACAAATGCTGCACTGCAACATGGAGTCTGTAGGTTAAAGTGGAGGACAGAACAGAGAGGCATCATGCTGAAAATGAGGGGAGAAAAAGAAAAAAAGAGTTTAAAGTGGAGATAAGCTCATATGGGCTGTACGTTATGATGTAGAACTGTCAGCAGAAACTCATTGGTAAAATGCTAAACCTTTGTAATGGGTTTCACATAGTAAATAGCTTTAAAAAATATATTTTAATGTCAAATCTACTACAGCATGAAAATTAGTGTTTTGGCAGTTACTGGTTTGTAAAATTGCTGTGAAACTTGAGATTTAAGGCCATTAGCAGGAATTTTTTTGTCAGAACTGAAAACTGTGGGGAACTACCAGAAAATGTATGTATTATATTACACATTTAATCACATAGTGTAATAGAAAAAGCTGAAATAAAAAAACTGAGAGAGAGAGAGAGAGAGAGAGAGATTGACCTTTTTTGTCATCTTTTATGCCACTTCCATTAAAATAATAAAATAAGATATGTGACTAGATGTGAAGTATATTACACAGGAAACATTCAGTGAAGATTTAATTCACCACTAATATTGCCATGCCATTTTAATGTACTGTAAAATTAAGGAAGTGCTTAAAGTTTAGTTTAAGACATGCATTTTAGAGTCAAAAACAATACAGGAATGTATAGACAGCTATTGTCAATTCATTCAGATTTA
>JAVKLF010000161.1:2765137-2776021 GCA_034783495.1 Millerichthys robustus | reverse complement strand
ACACACACACACACACACACACACACACACACACACACACACACACACACACACACACACACACACACACACAGCCTCCCTTTCTGCTGAGATCAGACTGATATGTGGACAGTATCACACAGCTCCATTCATCCTCAGTAAAAAGCCTGCTTGTTTGACAGCAATGCACTCTGGGACATTCTGCAGAACACAAACCAACAGTGAAATGTAGCCTTCATTTATATGACCCACACACACACATGTTGGTGTGTAAACCAAACAAGTTGTTAGTTTTAAACTGTTAACACCAAAAGGATTTTGTTAGTGAGCAGGTCAGCTTGTTGCAGACCTCAGTAAATATAAAGTCTCAGTTCTGATTTAAGTTGTTTAAATCCAGGTTTGACACAGTTCCAAACAGGGCAACAACGGATTAATAAGCATCAAAGCACCTATAGTTCGCTGTATTCTGATGTTTTCATCACAATTTTGATTTTATACATCTCAAAGTGTGTGACTTACGGTACTTTTGTTAGTGATACAACATATTACAAATGTTGGGGCTGAGTTTTCAGAGGTTTGCGGTTGTAAAAATACGGGCAAACTTCATGGTGTGCACAGATCTGATTTATTACAGGACTAAAACACAATCCATATAGTGTGTTTACCTTCATAAATATGCAGAATATATGATGATTATCAGAAAAACACTGGGAGGAGATGCAGATGTAACTGTTTAGCGTGATTTTTCAAACCTGAAACTGACTGCGGCCACTGTTAGCGTCTAAATTTAACACGTTTGAAAGAAAGATGACTGGGTACATTGTTGTCCCATCGTCGCATTATCCACCTTGCAGTAGTGTGTAAAAGTAAGGAAATAATAAATTAACCCACTTTAACACAACTAAATAATCTACCTGCATATTTAAAATTTTAAACATAAATTAGGGATGTTTGTGAATCTGAAAACATCCTCCACCGTTTGCATGGTGGTGCGTTTCTTCCCGGAATTTTTTTTTCTCTGCGTTTAATGGACTTGTCATATGAACCATCAATTTTTCCAGACAGTCTTGAACTTCTGGTTCAAAACGGCCGAGGTCACTATCCAGACGAGCAATGACCTCATTACAGAGTCCTCAATTTGACCTATGGAAGGAAAATAACTGGGTGGTTTTAAAGCTTTACAGCACAAGACAAGGATTTTGAGAGAGAAAATAAGTGCAATGAAAAAAAAACCTAATGAGACGTTATAAAGCATTTTATAGACCTCACAAAGGTACAATGTATTCATGCTTTAAATCACTAATTTGTGAAAATGGTACAATTATTAGAAACACTAACATTGTACAATTAGTTTATTCATAAATTAGAGTTAAGCACAGTTAAAATGATAATGAATTTGAATGTATAGAAGTGACATCAAATACTTACAATAAACCATTTAATAAACAGCAAAAGAAAAAAGTAGTTAGTATTAGATTTACACGTTTGCATGATGACATTGCATTAAAGTCAATTGCAAACTAAAATATTTGCAGTAAAAGTTGCAGGACTATGTCACATGTATTCTTAATAGTTTTTTGGAGATAAATAATATTCATACAGTGGGAAACACTGGAATGTGACAATGTGAGTGACTAAACACAACAAGCAGCAGGAAACCACACAGAAGGTTCATGGATAAAGGAGGATCATATGTTTGGTGAGACAGAGGAGGGAGATGGGGGTGATGGAGACCCCAAGAAGAGAGCAGTAAATACATTAAACATACCACCGATACCGGGATAAAAAATTTGCAAATGAAGGGACCAGTTGGATAACTCAAACCCAGAATGTATTTTTAATAACAAAAGAAAAAACTGTGAGAAATATGATAATATAATGCAATAATATCCCAAGAGATATACCATGTTTATCTGCATAAAAAGTACTAGAACGTTTAATGGTACCCCATTAAACTACACCGCTTCCTTGAATAAAAAGAACATTTCTTACAAAAATTCTCTCAGACACAAACTTAGAATTCAAGGTTAATTATATCACCAGATATTCTGTTGCAGAGCTGTTTTCTTTTTTTGGTACCAAAATGTTAAAAATCCCAGGATTCTTAGTGTTAGCCTTGAATCCTGAGTGTGTGTTGGGGACAATTTTTGTAAAAAATGTTTTCTTTATACCTGAAAGGGAGGTAGTTTAACAGGGTATCATCAAACCTTCAGGTACTTTTCATGCAGATAAACATGGTATATCTCTAACAGAGGCAGTTTGAAAATACTATAGAGTGGGAAAGTACAAGAAGATAAATGTACTTATATAAAAAAGGCATTGTGAATGTGTGCTTTCAGATGAATTGGTGGGTAAAAACACAAACCCAAACAAATTGTAACATTTCTCAGGCTATAAGGTACAAATCAAGTCACTTTAAATCTGCCAGCAGAGCATCTATACAAAGTTCAGTGAAAGTCCCAGGTGTCTCATCCAGTCAGAGTTCTCCTCAGACCTGTCCCTTTAAACAACTTGTAGGTATGTTGATTTGAAATCCGTTCCCAGGGCGTTTTTAGCATTACATTTATAAATACCAGAGTTTGTGAGCACAGAATTCTGTATAACCAGGCTGCCCTCCTCGGTCATGTGAATTCCCCCCTGCGCCATGTACCGGTTGTGTGGCAGCAGTGTAGTGCGCCCGGGTAACGTCCACGACACATCTGGCTTTGGAATACCAGCTGTGACACACTGCAGCATCACCGGTGTTCCCCGGGTGACTCTTGTTATGGAAGCCATGGTGCTGGTGATCCGGGGTGGGAAGACCATCACTGTGACTGGATAGAAGAGTGCTGCTGACCCCAAAGAGTTGGAGGCTTTGCAGATGTACGTTCCTTTGTCAAAAGTGGCAACCTGTTTGACCTGGAGGCTCCCGTTGGTGAAGAAAGAAATCCTTCCAATAGTTTGAGGTTTGTCAAAAACCACACCGTTGGGTAGAGTCCATGTGATGGACGCCTGGGGCCAGCCGTCCACAGAGCAAGGCAGGTTGAGACTGAAGCCATAAGTGATCTTTATCCCACCTGAATAATTAAACTTATTTTAGTATTCTGCCATCAATAAATACAAAAACACGTGAGAAAACACAAAAAATTCACATTTGTTCCTCAGGTTTTAGTTGTTTTGTAATAGTCTATGCCGTGTGGCTCTAATTGTATTTTCTATCTTGCCTGAGCAGAAAATCCCAAACTTTTTCTTAGCAGAGATATCGCAATAAAGAGTTAGTTTAGATTGTTTTTAAGTAGGTGTTTGTGGAGTTGCTATCAGCAGAGTGAGCTGTTTGGAGAAGCATACATTTTTATTAGGGAGTCAGTGATCCATGGCACCAGTTCCAAAACACATTTTGCCTTTGATCATAAAAAGGTTATTATGGTTCATGCAGATGCTCTTTTCAAAACCAGTACCAGACATACACAACAGTGTGATGACAGTGTAAGAGCTCCTCAAGGATGTGTACTCTTGCTCTTTATTCTGCTAATACATGACTGTACTGCTAAATTCAACACTAATCAGTTCATTAAGTTTGCTGATGATCCATCAGTATATATGATGAAATACACTTTGGAAATGACCCTGCTCAGACATACCAGCGTGATTAATCTCAGTTATTTAATCTATTTAGTTTTTTGCAAGAATTGTGTGAAAAGAAAAACTACACAGGGAAACAAACAACATTTATTTTAAAAACCTGTGTAGACAGAACCAACCAGTAACTCTGAGGGTTTGTTTGCTTTGTAAATCTTAAAAATTAAAGACTTACCTGTAGATCCTTTTAAGACTGGCTTACTGCCAGCTTCCAGGGCATACATTTTCTCTGCTTGGCCTGCCACGTTTTTTGCAAGGCATCGGTAAATCCCCTTGTCAGTTGCAACAGGTTGAGTGATTCGTAGAGTTCCGTTACCAAAATGATGGGTAAAGCGTTGAAATCTAAGACCCGGTGGTAATACCGTTCCATTGGGTAGAACCCATAAAAAGTCTGGGTTTGGCTTGCCCTGAGCAGGGCAATCAAGGATCAGCTCAACACCATCCTGTTTAATTGGTAAAATTTCAATATTTGGAAAAGCAAAACTAGGTTTCTCCGCTAATGATGCCACTTCTAATTCTAGTGAAAGAGACGCCTCACCCAGGTGGTTTTTAGCGAGACACCTGTATCTTCCTTCGTCTGTCTTCCTCACTCCCCTCAGCTCCAAGCTTCCATTTTGGTGGACTTGGAAGCGACCTCCAAGGTAGGGTGTTGTGAGGGAGTGACCATAGGGAGTAACCCACCAGACCTTTGGTTCCGGTTTTCCCTCCACTCTGCAATCCAAAAGTGCTGTTTGGTAAGAAACAGCCAAACTCTTAGCATAACTCTTTCCTTTTACACCATTGATAAATGGTTCCTGAAGTTCAATATCAACTATAAAATTTTTAATGTCCTCCCCAGCAGAGTTTTGAGCCACACATGCATATTTCCCTTCATCAGCCAATGTCACCTTATTCACAACTAATGTCCCGTCATCCATAATTCTATATTTGTTGGACAACACTGGGATGACATCTGTCTGCGGTGAGATCCACATGATGGTTGGTTTCGGTTCACCCACTGCCTGACAGCTCAGTTTTGCTGATTCTCCCAACTTAATTTTCATCGGTGATTGGGATTTTAGTCCAATTTTTGGAGCATTTTGTCCCACTTTGACACGCACTATTCTCTCGTCTTTGCCCAGTTTGTTCTTGGCGTGACAGGTGTAGTCCCCCTCGTCTCTTTTGCCCAAATGTTGGAGTAGTAAAGTTCCATTTCCAAACATGACATAGCGGCGACTGCGAAAGCCACTGTCGTCAGACTGAAGGGCGTTGTTGACTAACGTCCCGTCTGGAAGACTCCAGAAAACCTCAGGATTGGGGAGGCCACTTGCAACACAGTCCACCTAGGTGAATGGAAAGGTGCAACAGAGATTTTAAGTGTAAAATTAAACAATTAAACTTAAGGGCTATAATAGAGGTAGGTAAAATAATGTTTGTAAATAAAAGAAAGAAAAGGTCAGTGATTGAATGGTGTTTAGTTTGACTCAAAACCCTGTCCTTGAAAACCAGTTCATGTATTATTACCTGGAAGTTTTCTCCAAAGGTGACTCTGGTCTGTGCAGTCTTTACATGTTCGATGCGAGGAGGGGTCATCAACACTTGCACCTGCTCAACAAACATGAAAATACTGTTAAAAAATACAATGAAAAAAGATTTTTCAGTAAATTTTACTTTATTCAGATTACAAGCACATCTTATTTAAAAATCTTATTGTTCCATATTTTCCCAACTGAGCACTTTGCTCTCAGACTGTTTCTTTTTTTTTTTTTTTTGGTTTCTAGACTTTTGTAGATCTATGAATCAACAACAAACAGGGAGTTTAAGACCCCACCATTAATTCTGAAGACAAAATATCATTCTGGAAAATTTTTAAATAGCCATTGCTGATGAACCAAAGTGCCTTGGGAAAGCTACTAAACTGAAACCTAATAAAAAGATCAGGGAGCAAAATAATCTTTCAATCTCACATGAACATTATTTGTCAGGCTCATACCTGGAAGAGCTCTATGTCCTCCCCATTGGGCCGCTGAAAGACGCACAAATAGTTTCCAGCATCCAGCTCTGTTAGCTGAAGGATCCTCAGAGTCCCATTATGGAAGACTTTAATTGGCCTCTCTGGGCTAAAGGCAAATGAAGAAAAGAAGAAAATAGTAATTCAATGAATGCTTAAACAGTTTAACCAGTTTTAAGTCATTAATGGTGTCACTGGTCACAAAAAGAGTTATTTCAGTTGCCTGTATCGATGCTCCATAATAGTCTTGGAGGGCAGCTGCCAGAGGGTCCCTCTGGTGGATCCAGTTGAGTCTGGACAGTGGAGGTAGACAGTGGAACCATACATAGCTGACACAACATGTTGGCGGGATGGAGTAGGACGATGCTCGGGTGGAAGGATGGGAAGAGGAGGAGATTGTTGGGAGACAAACTCCTCTTTCACCACCAGCTGGACCGTTCTTTTGGCCGTTCCCACTGCATTGTGGGCCAAACACTCGTACCTGTGATGAATGAGGGAGGTTTAGTGTTTTATTTGAGCTAGACACATTTAGCACCTCATTTTGATATAAAAATACGCAGTGTTGAAGGTTTCCAATCTTGGGACCTTTACTAAATAAGTTGCTTCCTTGCATTTGAATTCTTAATGTCTATAATGCTTAACGTATTTTCTGGACTATAAGGCACACGTAAAAGTCTTTTTCTTTCTTTCAAAAATCAGCACTGCGCCTTACATATGAATTTTGATTGTGCTCACTGACCTTGAACAGATTTTATGTGGTACACTGCATTTAAAATCAACACGGTCAAAATGTTTTCGTATGAATTTTGAAGACTACGAAGCTGCACCTGTCATGATCTGTTTCCCTGTGTCTCTTGTCTTGGTGTGTGTATGTGTGTGGGTGTTCAGCTCCACCCCTCCCAGTCACCTGTTTCTCATGTTTAGCCCCAGGTGTTTGTCGTTCTCTTTGTTAGTCTTCACTTTATATGTCTGCCCTTCGTGTTGCCCCAGCACCGGAGCATTATGTGTCAAGTCCTGGTCCTTGTTGTTCTCCCGAGTCCTGAGCCTCTGTGTTTTATGGTATGTGTTCCTCCCATTAGTTCTGTTATCTCGTGTTTTCCCCTCCTGAGTTTCCTTGTTAGTTTTTGCTGTCTCATTAGCTTTTTTGTTTTCGTATTTAATAAATCGTTTATTTTTGAGTTCTTGAGTGTGTTCGTCTGTTTCTGGGTTTCCGCCTTGCTGCACCATGACAGCACCACCGCTTGGTTGATTTTTGGAGTTGGGGACAGGCGATGGTGGTGTTCGCGGAGTAACATGTACTTCAACATTCCTGTAATATTATCGGGTGTAGGAAGACCCTAAAATGGCACCCGTTAAGAGACATGCTTACGAAGCAGAATTCAAACTCAAGGCTATCAGTCAAACTATAGAACGTGGGAACAGAGCAGCTGAGAGACACATTCACCAAGACAGGAAGGCAACGCCGGGCGAGTTACACCAGTATCTGCCAACGGATCATGGACGCCTGGACTCAGGTACCAGTCTCAAGTGTCGTCCGAGTTTTCACGAAGGCTGGAATAATCACGGAACAGTTAAATAACAGCACCCAGACCGACTCGGATGATGACGGGAAGGATCCGGGCCGCTTGATGATGAAATGGCCCAGCTGTTTAACTCAGACACTGAGGAGGAAGACTCTGATAGATTTATGGAAGAGTTAGGAACTGAAAATGTGAGTGTATTGTTTTGTATTTTATGTCTTACAACTGAACAATGTTGAGAGTTATTGTGAATTATAGTAGTTAAATAAAGTTTGATTTAAATGACTGTTTTGTTTCACTTAATGTGTCTTTATAATAGGAGGAGCTTTATGTGTGAAAATAGACCTGTTCATGGATATCGGGTTTTATAATCCGGTGCGCCTTATAAACCGGTGCGCCTTATGCATGAAAATAGTCGAGAATTGATCTGTTTATTGATCCTGCCCCTTATAATCTTGTGCGCTTTATGGTCCGAAAAATACGGTACTCATATTTAAAACCTCTTCTTCAGGTTACTGATTTGATTGAGCTCAAACAGAATTGAAAATATGTTATATATATTATTTCTAGGTTTTCTCTCAAGTGACTTGTTCAGTTTGGCATAGCTAAATACAGTTTTGGGCTTTTTGCATGTAAATTTATAAATATAAAAACTAGAACATGAGTTCACACATCTCGATCTAAAAGAATTAGGTTTTTACAATAAATGAATTTTATTCTGCATCAATTAAATTTTGAGCACATTTGGTTTTTGTTGTTGCATTCAGTGGTTTGTTAAAAAGCACCAAAGTCTAATCAAGAAACCAAATCTAAGGTATTTTAAGTACTTGTTTCAAAGTCTTGTAATTTAAAAAAACAACAACATTTTTACCTGATACTATAAGACAAACCATTCAATTATCAAGTTTGTCAAATAAATGTTTAATTAATAGCCTTCTTAAGCCAACCTATGACGAGTTTCTAAGTTCCTGCTGATGAAAAACAGGCCCACAGCATGATGCTGCCACCACCGTGCTTCACTGTGTGGAAGGTGTTTTCAGTATGACGTGAGTTGTCCGGTACATGACAGTGTTGTCTTTGATGGTCAGAACACAAAATTTTAATCTCGTCTGACCGTAGCACCTTCATCCACATGTTTGTGGAGTCTTTAAAAATCACATAACCTTTTTCCCTTCTTCCTGTTCATCCTTCCATGAAGCCCAACTCTGTGCAGCATACAGTGGTTGTCTGGTCAGAGCCACCGTAGCAAACGTGCCTAGAGGAGCATTCCAACAGGCAAAATTTCTCTTTTTCCCATACAGTGAATTTATTTGTTTCTGTGGGATGTTCAGGGTCCTGGGCTATATTTTTTTATACCCCAACCCTGATCTCTTGCTTGGTGGAACCACTTAGTTCTTGCTCTGGTGTTGACTGGGTTCTTTTAGAAGAGGTGTATACTCTAAATACTGGGATCATTTCATACTCAAATTGCCCAAAGGTAAATCTTATTTAAAGTTACTCAGTGCAATGTGTGAAATAAAAGAATGATATCAAATGGGGCTCAAAAAAGTTAGTCGTGTGACTGAACTACTGTACTGTACATTAGGCTGGCTGCAGTCCAGGTAACCAAATAATACGACTGAATCAGACAACTATGTAACCTCAGAGAAGATGTCTAAGTTGAAATATGAAAGAGAATTTGCTGTTAAATACACAAAAAAGAGAAAGAACCAGTAAGACAACTGTTCAGAATGGGGATGTCCAATCAGGTTATTTTTAGAACACTGGTCACATAATACGTCCGCTTTTCTGGATCCTAAATGGTTCTTATATGTATGTTGCTATTGTATTGACTGTTTTCAGTCTTTTTAGCTCCATAGAGTAAACATCTTTGTCTTTTTTTGGCAGGTAATGATGTAGCTTCTGAAGTTAATGGTTGGAGCTTTACGACAAAAGCTGTGAATCCATTTTCTACATCATTTTAGGCTTATTCTAAACAAAATTTCCTCTTAAATTTGTTAATCTGGATTATTTCAAGTATGTTTACTGGTTTTAATCAGAATAAAAATTTTATTTAAACTCCAGGATGTGTGGCAACATGATACAAGAGAGCATCAACAGAAGGGAATATTTTTGCAACCCACTGTTGTGGTAAACAACAATAAATACCATATTTTAGGTCATAAAACTGAGGTAAAAAAAAGAATCAAAACTTAGGCATTCAGTCCAGTGTTACTTTGTCTAAATAATCATAAATTTGACAAGCACACAAACAAAAGACGTAAAACACTGAAGGAAAAACGCATCTCTTACCTTCCACCCTCAGATGGTAAAACATTGTTTACAAGTAGAGTCCCATTTGGGAAGACAAACAACCTGTGTCCCAGAAACTGTGATGGTTTAATGTAGAGGCCTGTTGGGAGCATCCATTTCAGAGCAGGAACTGGTTCCCCCTTCACCAAGCAGTGGACATACACGCTCCTGCCTGCTCACACCAAGTTGAAGCAGCTCAGAATAGCATTCTGCAAACACATTTTCAACCACAAACAAGACGATTTACTAATTAGCATCTAAGTTTTTGTCATACCTTGGTGGACGATCACAGTTTCTTGAACTTCTTCACTAATGCTAGGAGGCAAAGCTGCCACATGGTGGCGATAGGTGATTGTATCAGCACCCGCCGCATTGCTTGCAATACATTTATAGTCTCCTTTGCTGGAGAAATTGGCAGGATGGATTTTCAGGGTTCCATTCTGAAGCAGAGACATGGGTGAGAGGAGTGTGTGAATGCTTCCAGTTTCTCTGACAAATGTTCTGTCTGGGAGGATCCAGGAAATCTGAGCAGTAGGTTTTCCAGAAGCAAGACAGTCAAAGGAAACATTTTTCCCCAGGTAGGTTTCTATCTCTGTGGACTCGGGTGGTTGAATGTTGGGGGACTCTGTCTGGACGGTTAAGGTAATGACCATTCGATCTGATCCAAACTGATTGCGGGCTGTACAGAGGTACTGTCCTCGATCCTGAAGCTGGATGTTCTTGACAACAAAAGTTCCATTTTTGAAGACTTCAAAACGAGGACCATGTTTGGTGTTGGCCGGGATGGTGGCACCTGATCCGATGACAGACAGAACAAAGAGTAGAAAGAGGAAGAGCTATTAAATTGACCACATTTGATGGTATAAAAAGAATATAAAGATTGGACATCTACAGCTTTCAACTGACTGAGGAGGTCCAAAGCATCTTAAGAGCCACACAGGTTATACCTGTTTCAACTGATGCACTCTAGGAAGTGTTACAGAGTAAAAAAAACAAAGATTTTTATAATTAAAAACACTTTGGACAAAGCAACATGACAGCAACAAACTGAAGACAATGAACAAAAATCATATGATTTCCTTGGCTCATGCTGTCCTTTCAGATTATTGAATTAATACTGTACAGTGGGTTGCTAAAGTTTGCTTTGCGTCCTGGAAGTTCAATAGATTTTCTTTTAAATACTCAATTTAAAGGAGTAAAATGTGGAGAAAAAAGGATTTTCTACAAAAAATACAAAACTGGAAAGTGGTGTATGCATATGTATTCACCCCCTTTCTGACATAGTCGGTGGGTTGGGCTGGCTGTTCCTGGGTCTGCTTCACTCCTAGGTTGGAGCTGATTGACTGCAGCTGTGCCTCTCAGCAGGTGCAGCGCCTCTCAGCAGGTGCAGCGCATCAGAACCATGAGTTGCTAACATACAACTCATACAATATAAACTTTTACATAGAGTCCACTACACAGGTCAGAGGATGTTCCAAATGGGTC
>JAVKLF010000161.1:2752969-2765037 GCA_034783495.1 Millerichthys robustus | reverse complement strand
ACTAGTTCATCCCAAAGACAGAACACCCAAACCACAGCTGAGCGGTGTTGTGTCTGCGGTCCAATGCAGTGAGGACTCCTACATTAGAGAAACAAAACAAAAGCTACATAAATGCATGACACAGCACAGGAGGGCCAGCAGCTTGGGACATGACTCAGCAGTCCACCTGCACCTCAAACATAAAGGACACACTTTCGATGACAACAATGTCCAGATTTTGGACAGGGAGAACAGATGGTTTGAAAGAGGTGTTAAGGAGGCCATTTTAGTCAAGAGGGAAAAAACGTCTTTAAATCGAGGGGGTGGGTTACGCCTTCAACTTCCAAGTGTTTACAGTTCAGTCATTAAACACATTCCAAAGAGATTAAGCCAGCAGTCTCATCAGGACTCAGTGCCCAACTTACACCAGAACAATAACAACTAACGACCCAGGACAGCAACAGGTTGGGTCACTGATCTGCATCTGAATTAGAATGTGCTCAGGAGGCTGGACCTTCATGTCCTTAAAAACAGAACTTCACCAACTGCTTGTTGCTCAGTGCGAGCTACCAGAACTGACAAAGACTGATGGACAGGAGTGGAAATGTTTTCAAACAAAAATGGATCTTAGTCCGGTTGCCTCCGATTTAAGCTTGCTTGCTGTTGTGATGACAACTGAAAATTTGCACAGGCTATCCCCTAACTGCTCCCCGGATGCTCACATAGCAAATATAGCAAATTTTGTCTTTGTGTGGGAACAAGCATGACGTTATGTTGAGGATCCCTACAATGATGCATGGTGGTGGTTGTATCATGCTGCGGGGAGGTTTTTTTCTTGCAGGAACAGAGAGGTTGGTCAGAATTGACAAACAAAACAAACTCCAAGTGGGTGAATGTTTTATGTTTTACATACTGTCTCTCACCTTCTCTCTTTTTTTCCTTCTTACTTTCAGTCTGTGTTTTTACCTGTAGAGACTTTGGTCCAAGCAATGCTGGGCTGAGGATTCCCAGTTGCTATGCAGGGCAGGAAGACATTGTCCTCTGCCAGCACCGACACGCTCGCTGAGGAAACTGTGGTGATCCGAGGCTTTGCTCCACCAGCTCCCAGCTGCCACAGGAAAGTAGGTGCGGGCGTAAGATGCTGGGAGCTAAGTCGTTCTTTAAGGAAGGTGGACAAGAAAACTATGAAACAAGTTTAACACAATTCATGGTGTATTTTATATCAGCTCTGCACATACCTTCAGGAGACCACCTATCTGCATGTGACGTCAGAGAAGTGGTGGGGAAGTGGGGAGGAGGAGTCAGGATGAAGCCTTTGAATGGGGATAATGAAGGTTTAGTAAGGTTTGGGTGCTTTAGAGCAGTGGGTGCTGATGGTTTCAGGATGTGGGGCCGGCGTAGGACAGGAGGGGTGGGTTTGGGTTCAATCAGGGGCTGAAGATTGTAATGACTGGTCTGTGGTTTGGGTGTAACTATCCTTCTGAGCTGAGCGATGCGTTCAAGCTGGACCTGGGAGGAAAAAAGTCTATGTTACTCATTCAGCAATACTTTTATGATAGTGGTCGTTTTCTAAAGTGAATTAGGTCCCATTGTTGAAGGAATGTTTGGAAAAGTGTTGGGAGCAAAAAGCATTACAGTAAGTATAAGTATTAGGTATATTTTTATTAGTTTCTATGTACTGTACTGTATGATCAAAGATGATGTTTAGTAAATTAGCTCTGGAGCTCTCTCCTGGAGTTTCATGAGTTACCTGGAGTCATTTCTTCATTTTCCTCTTTGTCAACACACTCTGGCTTCATTTAAAAGGGCTGAACTTCAGACACTGTCCAAAATTAACGTTTAAGTTGAAGCTCAAGATGAACAGCTGGTATTTCTGCATGCTTTGGGGCATTAATAACGTGGCAACATCTGTGAGATAATTGCCTAATGTAAAAAACTACCCAAGTATTTTTAGTTTCGTTTTAATAGTTGTAGCAAATATTTATCAAATAATGTCTAATGTTATGAGTTGGAGGTCCCTTAAATTTGTTGCAACCTTTCAGCAAAGTACTTGAAGAATGTTATTATACCTGTCTGTATCGATTTCTGAGTCTTGATAGAAACAAATGATCTCTTTGTTGGGTTCTGCTGTCCACATAATGATTCTGATAGTATTGATGAGTATTGGATGGTTTGTATCTGGAGTTCTCTGTTTCAGGGACACTAGGAATGGGTTTTACTGTGTCAGCTGTTATCTCTGGTCGGTTGGTCACAAGTGAGCTGTGAGCCCGAGGGTGTGGGAAAGGCCAGGGTCGAAGAGTCGGTGCAGGGTGTAAGTCAGGACCTAGGAAGAGAACATGTTCTGTAACTACAATTTAAAAAGGCATTTCTGACAAATAAAAAAGACCAAATCAATATTACTGGGTCAAGTAAACATATTGGTTATTTCCTTGGTATGTCTAACAATAATTTTAATTCCAACATTTGAAAGTGATTATGCAGTGGTTGCAATTACCTTGTCTTGGTAGAGGAAATGACTTTTGACCTGGCCAGAAGGGGTAGATGGGGTAGTAATGATGAGGAGCAGACCAGTGGGAGGTTGGAGGAACTCTTGGAGGCTGGAAATGTTTACTTGGATTCGCTCCGCCCAGCCATTCTGTATTTCTCTCCTGATTGGTGTGTGTAACTTTGGAATTGATGGTTTGCCCTCCTTCCTGATTGGTGTGTTGAAGCCAAGGGTGAAGTGGTTCCATAATGAGAACATGGTCGGTTTCAGGCTTTTTATTTACATCTTTAACTGCCTCGTCCTCTTTTTGTACACCCTGTTCCATTGATCTGCTTGATGAAGAGTCCTTGGGGGATGAAGCCCTTGCATGGGTTGGTGTGTTTTGTTTTTGTGCAGGTTGAAGATTCGGTTTTGATCTGTTGTGCATTTGAATGTTGCTCTGTGTAATGTAGCTCTGAGTTATCAAATCTTTCTTAAGTTGTTCCTGGTTCTTTGTTACTTTTTCTTGCTCTTCCATTGTGGTCACATTCTTCCTTTTATTCTCTACTAGAGGCTTTTTATTGTTGTTGCCATTTTGGACAGTGCATTCTCTATCATGTTCTGTCTCAGAGTTTACTAGGTGATCAGCCCTCCATAGAGTTGTGCTTTTTCTCTTTGGAGGAGGAATTGTTAAATCTTGTCCAACTATAGATAAGTTTATGTCTGTAACAAATGGAATAGGGGTGATACTATTGTCAAGAGAAGTATTTTGGAGGGTTTCACTGATCAAATCTTCTGTAGCATCTAAACTTTTACTGTCATTGTAATTATATTCCTCATAGTATTTGTCATAATCTTCCTCTGTCTGATACTCAGAAGATAAAGGCTCAAGGTGTTCTGTGGTGGTAGGAATAGGAATTGTTGTAGTAGTGGAGGTAGTAGTGGTGGTAGTAGTGGTAGTAGTAGTTGTAGTTGTGGTTGTTGGTGTGTTAATTGTTGTTTGAGGCTTGTTAGATGAATGGTGGAGAGGGTTTTTGCGTGGATGAATTCTTCTCACTAGAGGTTTTCTTCGTCTGTGAAAGGGCCATCTTTTGTTAGACACACCAGGAACAACACTGAAGTTTATTCTTCCCTCTTCAGGATGGTTTTCCAACTCACTGTCAGGCCGACTGGCTCCAATATGAGTGGCATCTGTGATACCTTTAACCTTTTCTTTTCTCCTAACAACATGCTGTTGGGATGGGTCTGGAAGAGAAGGTTGTAAGACCTGCTGATGACTTTTTAGTATTTCAGGAACTTTATGGCGATTTCCTTTTTTATCATTCCAAACATTTTGGTGTAAGGAATATGTTTGGTCAGTATAAGATGGAGTGGTAAAATAGTATAAACGGTGATTAGTACTAAGTGTTGCTCCAATCATCACAGGTTTTGATGTAGTTCTATAGGTGGTTACAGTACTTGGCTCTTCTAGAGATGGCTCTGTTGCGATAGGAGCACCTGGTTTGGAATTAGCTTTAGCCAATATCTCTGCCCAACGACTTGGGTCCAATTCCTTAACAGATTTATTGGGTTTTCTCTTTGAGTCTTTCATCCTTTTCAAAAACCTGCTGGGCTTCTTTTGCGGTCGCACAACCTGTGGGAGCTGTGTAGCAAAAGGACGAATAATTTCTAGGTAATCTCCTCCTGAACCCTCCCTTTCCTCTATACCAAGAGTCAAAACTGTCTGCTCTTTTTCAGTTTGTACTTTAGACTTATGTGACGTCTCTTCTCCAACAACTTTCACTGTGTGAGACAGCATGTCAACTCCATACAGATTGGAGGCCAAGCAACTATAGTCGCCAGCATCTTCCTGTGTCATCCGTTTGACAACCAAAGTCCCATTTGACATCACTTCTGCTTTTTTTGTCTGCTGTGTGGGGAGAAGAACTTGGTTCTTTGGAAGGTACCACCAAGTTTGACTTGGCTGAACTGACGTCACCTCACAAGGAAGAGACAAAGTGTTGCCCTTCTGTACAGTAATCTTTTCACCATTTAAAGCAGTGGGGCTAAGTGAGCGCTCTTTGACAGTGAGTCTCAGAGGCATCAAGTCCACTCCGGCTTTTGTTCTGACGCTGCAATAGTAAAGGCCAGAGTCAGCGAGTGTGGCGTTTAAAATGATCAGTTGCCCTCTTTCAGAAACCTTTATGTTATTGGTTGGAGTTTCAACAGTGGACAAATCTGGAAGCCTCCACTCCACTTTCACTTGAGAGGTTGAAGTTATTATGCTGCACTCCAAATGAACCTTTGAACCTTCAAAAGCTGCCTGAACCCGCCTTGTTGTTCCTCTGCGTATTAATGCCCACGAAGAAACATAGTTATCTTTATCCTGCCCCCGAAAGCCGTTGATGTCTTTCGTAATTAAAGTAGTAAAATCCATTACAAGTTTCCTTGTGGTTGTCTGTTGCCTGTTTAGCTTCAGTGTGATTCTGGGTTGAAGTAGCCACGAAGGTTCTGCTTCTAAATATCCTTTTAATTCTGTGAAATATGGAGAGTTCTCACTCACAACTTGGACATACTGATAAGTAACTCTGCTTGTATTTGCCCTCTGCTGACCTCTTTCCAAAATCGCAGGGCTCTCGTAGTAGTATGCAACCAGCTGCCACAGATTTTGCAGTGCTTCTCGATCAATTTCGCAATCGAGAACGGTCATCAGTGACACGTTTACAGATAACTCCAGTGAAGAATGTGGGTTTGCAGCCCACGTCATGAGCGAGCCATCTCCTGGATGGCGCACGTCACATGCCACATGAGCACGGTTTCCATGGCTGTCAGACAGAACAACAATCAGTTGGCCCAAAGGTTTTTCCAAGTCCCGGGTGTATGGAAGGTCAGGCTCTGCTTCAGTTTCGGCCCATACTGGATTGTCCCATTGTTTGAGGGTGGAGTGAAGAACTGGTCTTTCGCAGGTAAGCTTGCCTGGAGCCAACCCAAGGAACTGGGTACCGTTCAGATGTTGAGGAAAGGAACACCGAGGGCACGTCTCAGTGGAGCCACGTTCCTTTTTACATTTTATTACTCCTGAGTAGTGATGAGAAAAGAGGCAAAGCCAGAAAAGAAACACATCAAGATAACGTTAGCAGTGTATACTCAAGGGTCAATATGAAGACAACACTGCAAATTTAAGATTCAGCTGAATTGTGATGACGGAAGTTCCAACTTCTAATGGTGCGTTTAGATTATTAACATGTTGATAAATTATCAACCGTCTCACAGATTCAAACACAACCATATGGGGCTGATCAAAAAGGTTAAGAAAAAAGTAACAATTCGATGACAAATGTGTTTTTAAATTACTAAATGAGAAAAAAGACAGCCAGAGAAAATTGTTTGGACACTGTGCCATGATAGAAATTTATTTGCAAGTTTAAACAATCAGCATGTCACAATCTGCTACAAAATGTGACAGAGTGAGCCTAATGATGAAACAAAACTGTTTTAGGTACTATTTTCTCATTTTAGTTTGGAACAGAGGCCTAAAATGACTAAATTAGACTATTTGTATTATTAACACAATAAGTCCCAGAGCTTCTTCCTATTAGGCTCTAGGCTGTCTAAATGTTACTAACAAACAGGGAACTACTAGTCATGAGAGATTACCTTCAACTTAACTTCAATTTAAGACAGACATTTTACTAAACTAATATAAAATATAACTTTATTGTGACACATTATAGCTTTTTAGCCTTGACTTTTTGTGTGTTAGTCTCAACTGCCACCCATCACCACCAGAATGTGTTGCGTCAGTAATAAAATGGCGACATGCTTGAGTGAAAAATGGAATAAACAACAATTATTTAAGTAATAAGATGTTTTTCCATGTCACAAACAACAACTTTTAGTAGAATAGAGAAATACTGTCCATAAAGGTCAGCAGAGACGGAATCTTGAGGCCACCAATCGGGACTCCCTCTGCCCCCTGGCTGCACCGATAAATTCTGTCCATAAAGGTTATGAACAGAATCAGTGACAACGGAAAGCCCTGGCGGAGTCCAACTCCCACCCTGAAGGGGTTCGACTTATTGCCGGCAATGTGAACCAAACTCTTGCATCGCTTGTATAAAGACTGAATGGCCCTTAACAAAGGACCCACAATCCCAAGCACCTTCCAGCACCCTCACTAAAGCCTCCAAGAAGGCTGGGTACTCTGAACAGCTATTCGGTGCATAGGCACAAACAGCCATCAGAGCCCGTCCCCCCACCCTAAGTCGCAGGGAAGCTACCCTCTCATCTACTGGGGAAACCCCCCACACACAGGCACCAAGTCGGGGGGGGCAAAAGTAGACCCACTCCAGCTCAGCGCCTCTCAGCGTGAGCAACTCCAGAAAAGAATAAAGTCCAGCCCCTCTCGAGGAGATTGGTTCCAGAACCCATGCTGTGCATGGAAGTGAGCCCAACTATATCTAGTTGGCACCTCTCAACCTCACGCACAAACTCAGGCTCCTTCCCCACCAGAGAGGTCACGTTCCATGTCCCAAGAGCCAGCTTTGGTAAACCAGGGTCAGAGCGCCAAGGTCCCCGCCTTTAACTACTGCCCATGGCATCATGCACCTGACTCATATGGCCCCTCCTGCAGGTGGTGGGTCCACAGGAAGCCAAACCCATGTAGCTCGTTCGGGCTGAGCCCGACCGGGTCCCACGGCCACCAGGGGCTCGCCGACGAGCCCCTCCCCCAGGCCTGGCTCCAGGGTGAGACCATAGGAGTCTTTGGAATCGTTCTTTGTCTGACCTGTTACCTAGGACCAATCTGCCTTGGGAGACCCTACCTGGGGGGGACAATGCCCCCGACAGCATAGCTCCTAGGATCATTCAGGCACACAAACTCCTCCACCACAGTAAGGTGACAATTCAAGGAGGAGACAACAACTCTAATCTTTAATATTTTATGGGGGTTCATATGGATGTAGTTTTTAGAACCTTTTTACTGTCCAGATTAGATAAAGGTTAAAGTTTAGTGTAGGAGTTAAAAGATACAGACAACATTTTTCTCTCAGTACCATGTAAAAAAAGTTTAAACAGTTTAAACTTTTGTCTTGCCTTCATGCGTGGCGCTCCATTCCACCAACCAGTGAAGCTGGCAGTCACAGTTCCAGGGGTTTCCGTGCAGAGTTAGGAGCTCGAGTCTCGAACATGACTTTAAAGCTGTGGCAGGAAGCTCCTCTATTAAGTTGTCTGAAAGGTGCAAGTGTCTGAAACAAGATTTTTTTTAAATGACATCAATTTCTTCAATAACAGCCTAGATACACTTTTACTTAAGGAACTTCTTTAAGTGAGAGTTCTGTTTCGTACTTGAGTCCAGAGGTCCAAAAACTTTCAAGTACAGACAAAGTTATGAAGGTATGAGGATGGATCTCTTTGAGAAGATTCCCCTCCAGCTGCAGGAGCTTCAGTGAGGTCAGACCAGAAAAGGAGTATGGTTCTATGAAGTCTATGAGGTTGTGGTCTAGGTGGAGGCGGACCAAACCAACAAGACCTTCGAACAGACCAGGATTCACCGATGTGAGCTTGTTGTAGCTCAGCTTCAGGATCTGTTGAAAAGGAAGGGTTGTACTCACATTAATGGGTCAGTGAAACCACTGAAGGAACTCACTCCCTGGTTTACCAGCTAATAAAGCTCTTTTTTCCCCAACAATCACAGCATATTAGCGTCTTTGTCTGTTTGGCACAAAGTCCAGACTGTTTTGGCTTCACATCTGGTGCATCGTCATGGGTCCTTGCTCTGATTAAAATCTAATTTTGCATGTGATCAGAGCCATACGGATCTAGCAACACTGAACTGATCAAAGTGCAATTAATTACTGGAATAAATGGGCTACAGTTGAAAAAGATCAACCCTGGCTCTGTTCAATTCACTGCATGCATTAATGTGAGCCAGTCTCTCAAAGATGTGAGTCTAGAACAAAACAAGTGAGACATTTAAGGAGGCAGACTGTTCTGACGTGCAGTATGTGAGTAAGACAATCGGAAATAAGACAGGCAGACAGAAACAAAGAGCAGAATCTAAGCCTCGGACAAACTGTATTGCTATCTTTGTGAGGACTTACCATTGACTTCTATTAATTTCTACAGCCTAACCCTGACCCCTGACCTTAACCTAACCCCACAGTTCCATACCTGACCCTAACCCTGACCACTGACCCTAAACCTACCCTCACAAGTCCATACCTGACCCTAACCCTGACCTAAACTTAGTTCATACCTGAGCCCTAAACCCTAACCCCTGACCCACAGATGGCATTTTCTCTTGTGTGGACTAGGCAAAATGTCCTCACTTTGCAAACTCGACCTCACCTCGTTGGTTAAAAACTCATGATGGTCCTTGTTTTGATATAGAATACAAGTACTCACACACACACACAATCTACCTGTAGTGACCTCAGGCTGTAGAAGGCCCCATAATGAAGCGTGTTTATGTCGTTTCCATGCAACATCAGCATCTCCAGCTGCCGCAGGGACTTGAATTCTGACCCCTCCACCTCTGTCAGGCTGTTATAACTGCAACAAGAAAAAAAGCCAACCTGGACTCGTTTTAAAATGATAACTCAAAATTGTGACTGGTTCATGGACAAAGTCATGGAAACTTTAAGGTGGAACCATAAACGCTTTGATTTTGTTTTGTTTATAAAACTGAAAATTAACACATGTTTGTCCCAGCTCTCTTAAACAGCAGCTTTTAGAAGCAGAGTTTGTCCCATTTTGCCTTAAGAGTGTCTGTCAACAGTAAATCTGTCCAACTCAAGGTCCATGGGCCAAATCTGGCCTTCCTTAACACTTTATTTAGCCCCAAAGACAATATTTCAAATATAAAACAGTTGTATTGCTTCCATCCATCTATTTCAGGGGTCTCAAAGTCCAGTCCTGGAGGGACGCAATCCTGCATGTTTTAGAGGTTTCTCTGCTCCAACACACCTGATTCAGTGATTGAATTAACTCTTCAAATTTTATAGAAGCTGTTAATCATGGAGCAGGAAAACCTCTAAAACATGCAGGACAGAGACCCTCCAGGACTGGACTTTGACACCCCTGATCTATTAGTTACCAATTAGCCTAACAGTTTTTGGTCTGTGGGAGGAAACCTGAGTACTCGGAGAAAACCCACGCATGCACGGAGAGAACATGTGAACTCTACCCAGAAATGTCCCCGGCCGGGATGCGATGACTGCGAGGCAACAGCTTTACCCACTGATCCACCACCCATTGTAGTACTTCGCTTAAAAAAAAAAAAAAAAAGACTAGTGTAGTTTTCCCATGATAGTTGGCCAACTTTAAAGCCAAGTAGGAATTTTTCAGTAGTCTTTCATTTTGATGTGACCAGAGCAGCAGAGGTCTGACTCAAGCAAAATGTGAGTCCGAGCATCAAAGTCGGCTTTAATGCTTTTACTGTTTTCCTTTTTCCAAGTCAAATTATAGGATTTTTAGTGAGGAATGTATCATTTAGAAATAATAAATGAAAACTTGTAGAAAGCTATTTTGATTACTTCAGTTTGGACTACTCACATTATAATGTCATTTTGGCAGAAATATATTTCTATTCTTGGAAAAAGTATCCCTGGCTGCACAGGTGTTGTTCAGAAAGCCATCTACAACAGGCAAGACGTTAACTGAATTAAGGGGCTTCTGTCAACACACGACACACATCTCGGTGGAAAAAGTCTTGACAGTATTGACAAAAAAATCACATAAACAATCTATCAATGATGTTTTAAAGATATTTGCTTTGTCCTGTGTATGTATTAAGCTGTCATTCATGTTTCCACACCCCCTGTCACCTGGGGCCCCGCCCCCACACCAAAACAGGGCCAGAAGTTTGAAACTGGAAGAAAAAAAACTATATCTGACAAGAAGTTTTGGATTTTATTTTTCTTTTTTTTTACTGTTTCAAAATTAATTTTCAGTTTTTTAAATTGTTCTTTAGAGCCCCAATTTAGCTCCCTGACTTTGCTGTAAATTGCAACCTTGCACTTCATGTTGTCCAGAAAGTCAAAGTCTGAACCAGTTTTATATTATTTGACAGATCATACACTCTTCTAAAGAATGTAAAACACCTAAAGTAATAACAGACGTTCCTGCTACGAAGCTCCACAGAAAAATGCCAAATAGCCTTGACTGCTGCTCACCAGGTGAAAATGCTCTGCTTAAAGTCAGTGTTGGCGGGAAGTGAAAGTTCTGTCTGTAAAACAGAGATTCATGTGCAAATAATTACATTCTTTGTAGTACCCAACACCAGGCTCCGTCTTTTTCCTGCTTTAAACTGATGTTGTCAAATTAAACACACCGTGCAGCTCTTTTTGTCTGTGTTTTGAGAAAAATGTGGACTTTCTTTTTGTTGGCAGGTTGATGTCACTTTTAAGACTCCACATCGAGTCAAAAGACAAATCTCTCTGAAGCATTCGTGGCAAACAAAAAAGGAGTGAGACCGTTTCATGTCATTTAACCAACCATGTATTAATAAAGTAAAAATAATAGTAACATTCTGGTGGCTTTCATTGAAAAACCCCACAGACTGGTTGAGTCTTACCCCAGGTTTAGCCGTTCTGTGCCTTTGGGAAAGGATTTTGGGATGGTGGTGAGGTGTCTGAAGGTACAGTGGACCTCTCTTATTCCTGGACAGCTACAGCTTCGAGGGCAGGATGGAATGCCATGAACCAAAAAAATCTAAATCGTGTGAGAAAAAATGAAAAACATGGAGAAAAGCTGTGAACAGAACATTGTTGGGAAGATGTCAGGAATCAAACACACTGAAGAAATGTGAGAAAGTAGTAAGTTCATAAAGCTGAGGGGCGGATTATCATTCCCTCTTGGAATCTAAGAGCTGCTTAAAGTATTCTGCTTAGAGATGCTGTCTGCCATGGAGAATTTTAATAAAAGTCACCGCTACACGTTGCACAAAGCTAAATATGTGAAGTTCCTCAAAGTCACAAGAACATAAACAACAGCAACTTCCATCTTTTAAGTTGTCCATCCCTCATCCTGTCGTAGAAGCAGAACCAGTTAAATGTCCGGGTCAAAACCCAGATCTCTGTCCAACTCAGTCTTTTGCTTGATTTAAAGATTGTTGAACACAAACAGCGCTCATTCAACATGAAGGAGATGGAGCAGGAAGGACGAATGTTTCAGTGGTTGGATGGACCAAGGTCAAGGAGATGAATGAACTTGTCTGCTGGAAAGCTTTACACAGTACTGCATTAAATGGGGTCAATAGATTTGCCCGTAAAACATATGATGCATGTTCACAGCGGTACTTGTTGTTGACTTGTTCAAGATTCTGGGGTGTAAAGCATGAAAACACAGAATGTGGCAGGGGAGGATGACCTTTGACCTGAATGTGGTGATTCATCCCTTCCAGATGAACAGCCTTTGTTATAGAGGATTACCGTTTGCAGTAGCAGTGATGAAAACAGCAGGCGATACCACGCCGCAGCGGACCTGCAGATGTTCCCGGTGCTCCACCATGGCACCATGACTGGAAGGCTGTCAGATCAGAGCGCTCACGTCAGAAACATTCCTGCAAGAAGTAAGTAAGTAAGTAAGTAAACTTTATTTCTATAGCACCTTTCACAGATATAAAATCACAAAGTGCTTTACAACA
>JAVKLF010000161.1:2609903-2620161 GCA_034783495.1 Millerichthys robustus | reverse complement strand
AACCTAA
Source organism: Millerichthys robustus (assembly GCA_034783495.1). Classification (NCBI taxonomy): domain Eukaryota; kingdom Metazoa; phylum Chordata; class Actinopteri; order Cyprinodontiformes; family Rivulidae; genus Millerichthys; species Millerichthys robustus. The sequence goes on along the minus strand of JAVKLF010000161.1, from coordinate 2,620,154 downwards.
CCCCCCCAGTACAGACCTGACCCTTAACCTAACCCCCCCAGTACAGACCTGACCCTAAACCTAACCCCCCAGTACAGACCTGACCCTTAACCTAACCCCCCAGTACAGACCTGACCCCAACCCTAACCCTCCAGTACAGACCTGACCCTAAAACTAGACTAAACTTGATTCACATCTTAGTCCTAAATGTCTGCAGTTCATTAACTCTCACAGTCGATCTGAATCATGTCGGCTGCCACAGTTATGAAATCTTGGCAAACACAAGAAAGACTAAACCTCAGGCAGTTTAACAGATACTGAGCTAAATATTTGCGTGTCATCCTTGACACATACTCTGAGCAGAAACCATTAGATGTCCATCTACAACTGATTAACAAGAGTCACACAAATTCTAGATGGTTACCAAGTCTAATAAAAATTGCCAATGACAGTAAATTTTACAGATGCTGAGCACAATTGAAGTCTTGCAATGAAGCTCAACCTAAATGGCTCAATCTGAATTTCTCAGCACGGATGACTTGTGGTTTAAAACTACAGCAGACAATTTGCACTTCTTCAAAAAAAGTTTCTTTACAGAACTGGCATTGTACAACCCAGCTGTTCCTTCAGTTTGGTATGCAGTAACTCTTTTTGTTCGGTCACGTTTGTAAAATTCAATGAAACTTGGCTTTTTAAAGTTACTTGCTTTGTTTTGTTACGTCACTTTATGGGACACACTCTGCTGAGTTTGTGGTGAGACACCAAAACTTTATACAAACAGACACACATTAGTTTGCAAAAAAACCCCAAAAACTTTCTGCAGGTACAATAATTTTCCTTGTCACATTACTATTTCTGGATAGTGCTGCTGCCTGTTCACCTAAACCTCAGCACAACCTTCATATCTTAATGTTAAAGAGACTAAAATACTAAATGTTGACGAAAATCAAGTCAAATAAGAAAGAATAAGAAGAGTCCTACCGTCTGGTACTGTAAGTTTCCATAGAGACAGTTAAAGTTTAAACCAGTTCTGAGGAGGAGTTTAGCAACACAACACATTACTGTGACAGTGTTCAATTTAAAAACAAGTCACAGCAGCTTCTTCCAGGACAAGCAGAGACACGTTTCTTTACTTTGTTTGAAACTGAATTAAGTCACAGCAAAAAACAAAACAAAACACTCTGGTCTCTGCAGAAGGACTTGGAATGATGTGTTGAATATAAGGCTTGGTTTAAGCAGAGGCGTCACGTAATAAAGTACAAATACTTTGCTATCTTACGTTAGTAGAAATTTTGTTTTTTTGTACTTGACAGGAGTAATTATTTTTCAGCCAACTTTTTACTTCTACTTCTTACATTTTAGTTCTATTTCACTTCGGCTTGTTTTCATTCCAGCTTGTCATGGTTAAAAACAACAAATCTATCCAGACATCAGGTACCTCAGAGATAACTGTGATTGGATAATAAATATAAATATGTACCCCTCTGACATCCTATTGGTTGTAAGATCCATCACACCTGCATGACACAAAGATAGCAGGACATATCAGACGTATGGAGCTGTATGAAGATGATGTGGCAGAAACAGGAAGTCTCCTAAATGTTTCATCATTAACATTTTAATATAACATTATAGTCATGATGGCCTATTTACATTTCTTTTTACTTTTATACTTGAAGTAGTTTTAAACCCAGTATTTTTACTTGAGTAAAAAGCTTGACTTTGATACCTTAACTTTTACGGAAGTATTTTTGAACCCTTGTATCTATACTTCTATACTTGGGTAATGAATGTGAATTCAACCATTAGCAAATTTCAAACTAAAATTTATTTCTGCGTATCTTTTAAAGCCTAAATAAACATTTTAGTCAACGAAGCAGAAAGGACCTAATTGTATAATTTAGAAGCAGTCATGTCATGGATGGAATTTGTCTTAAAAACATTTGTAGTTAAATTAACATTCAGCAATAATGTCTTATTTTTTTTAAAGGTAGTTTTTGAACACTAACAAAGAAACAAAGTTTGCTCACCGTGTGGAGCAGGGTTCCTCTGGCATCATAGAAAAGCTGCAGTACAGAGAGAAGTCATCAGAGATCAAGACGCTGAGGCGGCACATTAGATTGAGGAAGTTCTTCTGCTTTTTTTTTTTTTAACACTTCGACTAAATTGGTTGTTCGCGAAGAAGTGTAGAATATAAAACACAAGGCTTTCCTCCGAGCACATACAGATGTTTACGTAAACAGAGAACAAATGTGCATTTTCTGCTCGGTGGAAATGAACCACAGACAAAAAGGTTGTAGGACATTTTTGTATGTGTACTAATGTACCCTGATGCCATTTCCATATATTTATTTTCAAAAAACAATTAGACCACGAGTTATCAGGACCCCCCCCCCCCCCCCCCCACACACACACACACACACACACACACACACACATCCCTTAAAATAAAACAAAAGCATTTTGTTTATAAAACCTTTACACAACTATGATTCTAAAACTAAGAACTGGCATGACACTTGTGTGAACGTTTCTCTCTCCTTTGTATCTCTAAATACAAAACATTGCAAAAACAAGATTACACCTGAAGCGACTTTTAGATTTGAATTTGGCAGAAGAAAAAGAAAGTGGAACATGTTTCCTTCCTTTAAAGAAAAGGTCAAACATTAGAGGTTTTTCTTCTTGCAAAGGCGTTCTGATACATCATCATCATCATCATCCTCGCGTTCTTATTTCAGATGCGATGACAAATGTTTTGTAGCATCATGGATGCACACGTGAGCAGGAATGATATTAGCCTGCAACTTGTGTGCAAATTTTAACGCACCTTTGATTTAAACATCCTTTTTTCTTTCAAATAACTACAATCTTTTGAAAAAAATTCCCTGTAGTTTATTTCTTTATTTTTTTGTTGAATTGTGAATTTCTGCATTTTAGATGTTCAGTTTCTGACTTATTCTGTCTGATTTTGACATTTGACTTCAAAAGGTTTTTCATCTGATTTCTGGTTTATCGTTTGAAACCATAAATAAAATACAATATATTTTTATTACTAGGAGAATAGATTAATGTGGACACATGAAACTTCATCCTACACCTAACATCCCAGCTGTCTGCGAAGGACACTGTGAAAGAAACTTACTCCTAAGGTCTAGTGTCTCCACTAGAAACGGTCCTATATGAGTCAGAGCAGCATCTGAAAGTGTTAAAGAGGTCAAAAGCTGTTGTTGTTGGCACTGGCTGGTGCTGGGAACTACTTTATCTAACACTTACCTGCATGCTAGTAAAAATAAACAATAGTTGCTCAGTTTCCATTTTACTGAACTACAACAGTTTCTTGTTGTACTTTAGTTTTGTAAAAAAAAAAAAAACAACCTATTTTGAAAAACTGGAGTTGATTTCCTCGGGGACAATCTGTTTGGTGTTTTATCTGTTAAACAACTCAAACTAAAACAAGATTTTTAATAATTTCAGTACAAGTAAGACAGTGACCCACACTTTGGCAACTTAATAAATTTAAATTGATAATAAATTTAGTAAACTTTCTAAATGCAGCCTTTACAGAAATGGTTAAATATGTTTAACTTTGTTTTGGTAAAATAGAGTGCTAACCTCATCAGTGCAGCTGATAAGAGGACAATTTCTTAAAATTAAAAAAATGTTTTATCAATAAAACCTAAAATATTACTTTCAAGAAAAAAAGCCATCTACTGATCAGTCAAAGATAAAGTGCACGCTGCTTACATAAAATACATCCGGTAAGTTAATTTGTTGCTCAGAAAGTACATGTAGCACAGACCCGCTGATGCATTTATCACATTTTCTTTCCGGTGAAATATTAAGTAACTTCTCATCTTCTCAGTACTTTTAGCAGAAAATGAGAAAAGGAAAGCAAAGTTCAAGGACAATAATAGGAAAGTCTTCACATATAGACCATTCCAGGGAACGGGCCACAGACCAGTACAGTCTTCCATTTTAATAACTGTCTGGTGCAAAATGACCTTAATGTAAAGGTTTGTAAAATAAAAACCAAACAGTTTGGGACTGGAGTTATTGCAAAGTGGCAGTGGGCTCTGCTCAGATTAGCCATTAGCTCAACCATTCAAACTGAGGTTTGTGACAATGAGCTACAGACCTGATAGTTACAGGTATATTTGTTTTGTTGGTGAAAGACAACACAAAGACAACATCTGCTTTTGCAATTTAGTTTATTAGCTTTCAAGAATTTAAAAATAAAATGCAGCGCTCCTTGAAAACCTTCAAGGATGCAGGGAAAGATCATTTGGAACATTTTTATTTTGTGTTTCACTATGCTTCACTTCTTCCTTTGTTTATATTTACCAGTCTCCGTTTCGAGTTCCAAATGCATTTTTGGATGCACCTCAGTCTTGGTTCCAGCCGAGTTTTACACCCAAGTGATGTCAGCCCACTGCTGCCCGTGGATTGACAGAGCCAAGGTGGAATATAAACAGTGCTGCGACACAAAAATAAAAAAGTCGTACTTACGTTAACTGATTACAGTGAGACTTGACGATGGAGAAGGGGTTTGTAGTGTGATCTTGTCAGGGCTGGTGTAAAGATGGTGCCGGAGACGCAATAAATAGCAGGAACAACTGATAGGGTGAGAACTAGGAGGGTAGCAACATCACAATTGCCATCACTCCTGAGGAGGTTTTCCAAATTAGCCAGGATCCAGACAAATTCTGTTTGGTCTTGTAGGTTGTGGATGGCATTAAGATGTTTAAAAGAATGATTAAATAACAAGAGGTCATGGACATAGAGAAAGTAGGTTGATAGCAAAGATTAGACATTAAAGAAGAAGAACTGGGGAGAAGTAGATATAAACATCACAGTTTCAGATCAACTTGAAAAAAGTTAGTTCTTAAGCAAGAAAGAAAGAGAATGCAGTTAATCAGGGCGGTAGCAAAGGAACATATTGAATGTGACAGACAAAAGGCATCCAGAATGTACAAAACAACTAATGCAATGTTTATTTGCTCTCATTTAAATTATTTCAACCAATATATCCAAAGAATAGTCAAAGAAATGATCAGGAATGGAGTAAAAGAAAAACAACTACTGTACTTTATATTGCCATTGAATATAACAACTCATATAGTTAATTATTGTATGAAAAGATCTCAAATATCCAGAACTCATTGGTTCTAAGAAGACAATGACGGTATTTTTCTGTAAATTCAAACATTATCCACTTTGCTTAAATATAGTAGTCTATGTCTTTTAAAGCTAAAAAGGAACAACGTTGTCTGATTTAGCCTGGAGTACGTGTGTGTCTGCAGCGAGGCCATCGTTGGCTCTCAGGTTCCTAACGTCAGTCTATTAGCGGGGTGGTAAGCCCATCCATCCACCAATATTAATAATAAAACATAAAAGAGAAACAGCGCTGGAACACGTAGACATATTGTGGATGCTAACAGAAATTCTAGAGAAGAAATCACCATCATGTTTAGGTTTATACAGAAGTAATGGAAGCTGTACAGATGTTATTGAAACAAACAGACAGTAGAAACAAAGCTTCAGAAAAACATTACAAAAGGATTAATCTCTTAAATAAAACACAAAATTAAACAATAAAGATGGTTTTGAAGGGTTGCTCCCCTCTCTTTTGTCCCTTTTGAGTTTTCATCATAACATCATGGCCAGAAAGAAAACAAATACTAACACATGTATAATAGGCTCCATACTAAAAGAGGCTGCAACAAATGATTGTGCCATTTTCTGGTTCATCTATATTTATTAGATTAACATTTTTTTTTATCTAAATGGGTGGTCATGCAAATAGAAAAAGCCAAGTCTGCTATACTTTTAGCTTTGTGGCAAAGGTGTTTCTGCTGGCCCACCCTGGAAGTTGATTGTGTACTACAGTACGAGTGACCACCCAGAAAGTTACCAGTCTCAACTTAACTCAGGTACTAGTCTGCCCAAGGATCATCAGCTTGAGGGGTTATTTAAGATTTTCCAGCTAACTGTGCTTTCCCAGTAAATGCGTTCTGCTGAAAATCATTATAAAGTCAACTAGATAAGCTCCTACTAGTAAAACCAGGTAGATAACTTCAGAGTAGTGTTTCAAGAGGTTGATTATTGTTTTCGAAGTATTCCAAAATCAATGCTTGATGACTGGCTCAAACCTGGTCATCTGATCAGATGGATATCCTGACCTACATTCAGTAAAAGAATGATATTGAGATGATGTAAAACTGTTTTTGTCAGTATCGTGACTTGACCACATAGATCCAGTGACAGGCAGATCTTGTTTTCACAACAGCTTGTGTGAGAACAAGCTGTGGTTGAGATACTTTTTGTGCTCTGAGATGCAGCCCGACTGCTTTCACGAGAAGCAGAAAAGGTCTTGTGTCTGTAGATACTCATTATTAAGGTGTCCAGGATCTTCTCGTCCTTTCTTCCATCTGTCTATAAACTCACTTTGACATTTCTGGAGCTTTTTATGACCGTGGACACATGTTGTCAGTAGAATTCTCCCTCAGCGCTCGTTATCCCAGTTGGTAACCAGTAATTAGTCCCAAAGCAGAGTGCAGTTGTTTTTTTTTCATTGGTCTGGCTCCAGTTGAGTTGAGTAGTATGAAGCCAGACTTCATTCATTCGGTTAAAGGTTTTTGTCTTCAGAGCATGGCATGAAGTGGCCACGAAGCAGTCCACAGACCGCCTTTTCTCTGACGACTTGTCTAACTCAAGTTCGTCAAAGTCCAAAGCCCCAACAAAAACCTGCTGAGGGACCAGTCTACCCAAGCCGTCTGTAAACAAAGAGCAGTAGAGGAGTCGGTCTACCAGATGTCAGAGCTTAGTTCTCTGCTGGTGAGTGGTACAAAGGTGCTGTTCAGGTGCAGGTCTGGTTTCTTCCCAAGTGTACTGCTCTGAGGCACCTGAGGAATACAGAACCACAGGAATCAGAAATATACATCCGCCACATTATAAGAAACAGCAAATATCTACAGTAACCTTCAGTAACAAATACTACTGCATGCCAGGTGTGTGCCATTTGTCTGTTTTAGAACAACTGCCCAGTCTGTTAGAATAAATACATATTTCAGGCTGGTTAACATGTAAATATTAGTTTCTGTTTTATGTTCGCTTTTATTCAAACAGACCTCTTGTTCCCCAGTGAACTGCTCTGAACCCCTGGGGAGAAAAGAGGGCTTTGATTTTTATTTTGCTTTAACTCATGCAAATATACAAAAACTGTTCAAATGTCCAAAGACTATTCAAGGACAACCTAATCACTGTAAGACACAGAGCTGTCTTTCCCCACCTGACCGTTCAGAAGTGTCATAGGAATGTTGCAATAGACATGGCGCCCCCCGGGGCCCAGTGTGGAGAACTGCACCGTGGAGGCAGCTGGAAGGGGAGGCGACATGGAGGAAGGCTGTGGGGGCAGCTGGAACTCATAGCTGCGGCAAAAGTGCCGCATTTGGGCTGCTGTAGCAGTATGACCCCCCCCAAGTGGCAAGGTCATCTGGTTGTAGTCTGGAATCTCCGTTGCCAAGGCAACCTGTGGGTTAAAAAAGCATGACCTTTCAGCTGGTGATTTCCCACGAGGCAAATGAACAAGATCTTCTCTTTAGGCTCATACACAAGAGAGGTTTATGGACTTTATTTAGTTTGTAGATGAAATTGATCCAATCTGCAACGTGTTAAAGGTACAATGCCAAGTCTTTTTAGTCTTTTTTCTCACTGTGACTTGGAAAAACATGTCTGCAAAATTATATGTATATAAACAATCTAATTAAACTACGGTTAGTTAGTGTGTCAGAGTTGGATCTCAGCTTTTGGGGATCACAATAGCAAGAACTGGTTCTGTGTTCAACCCCGTTTACATTGAATAATAATCCTGCTGATATTACAAAAACATTCCAACAACATTCCATAGACCAGGATGCTCTATAGAAAGTGTTTAAGCTCTGGCTCTGAACCAACACCAGACTCTAATAAACACCTTCACTCCCACTGCAGCTTGTGTAGACCCCCAGCTGTGTACAAAACCCTTATAGCTGTCTTGCATTCAGCTGCTGTCTCTCAGTGCTGTTTGCTTGTTTCTTCAAAAAAATCACGAGCCCAAAACTACACAGACAATCCACGTACCTCATGCAGCTTCAACCCATCTGTCAACACAACCTGCAAGCCACGAAAGTGATTGACGGAGCAGGAAGTAGCTCTCTAACTCAGCTGCTGTTGCTGTTTGCAGCACATCAGATTACTCAAATGAGAAACGTTAAAAAGGCATCAAAACAACACATCAACAAATATTGTGATTATCAGATGTGCAGTAAGGTTTATCGCAGCTCCGCTCAATCAGTTATATACTTTTGTTGGGATTATCCCCTACAATAAACAGATGGACTCTAAAATAAAAGTTAATTCTCACATTATGGAGGTTTGTTGCTACATTTGTGTGAAGGCTACACCACTGAACGTCTGCAGTGAGTATTAGTCCACCCAGAACAGCTGAAAATAACACAAAAATATGAGGCACATGTCAGAAAGATAATTTTGTGGAGAACAAAAATCTATTATGGCTGTAGTATTTAGTTCCCATATTCTTAAACTCACCACCAATGTCAATTACAGCTATTGGTGGTGAAAAAAAACAACTAATTTGTTAACTTTGTTATTAAAAAACTCCACAAAACCCTGAACTAAACTTACAATATGTAGCCTAACACAAATGAACTGCATCCACTTAGAAAAAAAGAAAGTGAAGTTTTGAGTAAGATTTTCTGTAAACAGAACTCTGAGTTGTGTGGCTAATGTGAGCGTGCATTTATTGGACTGTTTCAGGCTGCTCCTGTTTCAGGAATGCTCCTTTTTCTGTCAAAACCTGTCAGGAAAATCTCTGGACCCGTTTTTACTCCTCAAGTTTCAGAAACAACAAGCCTGGAGAGAACAACATCGGTTTGTCACTGACCTGATGATGGCCGTGACGATTTTCATTAGGGGGCGCTAATGAGGCTGAGGTGGTTGTCATGGCAATAGTGGATACGGTGGTCTGTAGGTCACCAAAGAGGCCCTGCTCACCAGAGTCCAGGACCTGTTAACAGAGGAGAAAAGTTTTCTTGTCAGGAAGTTTTAACATTAGGATTTTACAGTTGGGATGTTTGAAACACTGAATTAAAAAGTACTGTTAAAAAAATACTATTTAGATTCTTAGAGAAACACTACTTACATTAGTTTACATCAAATAAAACAGTTCAAATTCTTCAGACGTGGACTGAAAACCACCAGAGACACAAAACGTGAAAAGAAGAGAATTAAATGAGCCCCCGACTGCCCCCTTTGGCCTGATGGTTTAACTTCCTGTGTCCCACCTTTTTGCTTGGTGTACATTTTTACCTTTGTCTAACTATTTAGTATTAGTAGAACTTCCTTAACATAAAAGAAACTTTGTTTCTGAGCACGTAGGTAGTAAAAACAAAGCATAAATAAAATAAAATCTAGTCTGCTTAAAAAAAGACAACCAGTTTAAAGCCAAATTCTGATGCAGGGTCACAAGAGGTTACATGTCAATTTTTTTGGTAAAAGACAGGCTTAAGGTTGAGCTGCAGAGATTTTCTCAATAAAAATATCAACTGTATATTACAAACAAAAGGTACTAAGAAAACAAAGTTTTTGGTGTACACAGGTGGACTCCAGATACGAGCTTTTGAGAAACGATGACCCAGCAGTCTGTTTGGCACAAGCCCAATCTGTGCTTTAATCTCCATTTTATTCTGGGTCTGCCTCTCTTTAATGATGCTGTCACTTTGATTGGGTCTTAAAAACATTAATAACTGTTCAGAAATTGTAATAAGAGGAAAAAAACAGCTATTTTGTAAAAATCTTTAGCCAAACTCAGCATGTGGTTTGTGTATTTTGGTGTTATTAAGGACGGTTTCTGCCACCTATTAGCACACCATGGCTTTTTCAGCTATTTTGGTTAGAATAATTTAGAAAAAGCTAAATTAGAAACTCATCTGGAGTTGTGTTGACAGGGTCTAATTCGGACAGGAATGACGAGCTGATGGCTAGTCCTATGGCAAAGGCCACAGGAGATCATTTTTACCATAAAATGCTTCCGTTCTAAAATAAATCAGGGGTTCATGGAAACTTTCTTATGGATCTTTATGCCATCATTTTCACAAGACCCGATAAATATAAGATAAGACATAAGATGTTCCTGCTCTGAGTGCCCCAGGCTCCACCAGATGTGCTACAGATGTTGGTGCTTGAAAATAGAAAAAAAAAAAAAAAAAATATATA
>JAVKLF010000161.1:2568630-2581790 GCA_034783495.1 Millerichthys robustus | reverse complement strand
GCAGACAAGAAAAGTGCTGCTTTAGGAGGAGTTTGTTGTTAAAACCCCCAAACTTTGTAAATATTATTTAGCACCGTCGGTTTTTGCAAGTGAAATATGTCAAACTGACATTTTGGAAAACTAATTTGTTGTCTCCCTGAGAGTCAAATACAGAAAAAGCAACAAAACCCTTCAGGTTTATTCTTCAGAACGTCTTGGTGATAAAATAGTAACAGCTTTTCTTTTTGAAAAAGGTTTGAAAAAGTGTAATAATGTGCTAATTTTATGTAGTAGTTCACAAAATATAAAGAAAATATTTTCATTCCAGTATCAGTAAGTGCATAAATAGTATTTGCAATATTAACATCAGACGACGCAGTGTCAGTAAATGCAATATAAGTTTGGGCAATTTTAATACCAGAAGAAACATAAACAGTGTGAAATATATCAGAGACAATGTTATTCAAACCTTAAACAAATCTGTGCAGAATATTTCACAAAATCTCTCATGTGCTTAGCGTATGTGTTGACACTAACACAATTTTAGCCCCTTGTTGTAAAATGTATGGAGATAAAGTTGATTGGCTGTAGCTCCCATCTTGAATTAGGTTGACTCCAAAGAAAATATTTATTTGTAGATGTACATCCCAAAATTTCTTCCTGAAAGTTCCATGAAATCTGCCCAGTGGTGTTTCTTTTATATTCCTTATAAGTCCTGGAAAGTTGTTATTGTTTTGAACAAAATCGGAAGCGTCTGATTTTGGTTGAGTACATAACCTCCGTGTCAGATATATGTTATCTGCTGCTTGACTATGACCACAGGTGAGAGTAGGAATGGAGATTGATGGGTAAATGAAGCACACAATGTTGCTTTAAGACTTCATAAATTATTTGTAATTTTACGTGCAGATTTGGCGTTTGAAAGAAAGCCAAATCACTTGTGATGATAACAAGCAAACAAAACCAGTTTATTTTATAGACAATGACGGGAAAAGAAAGTGAAATCTACCTTTTTTTTGCAGTATAGCACTCCCACTGCGCCTCCCTATGTGGTTCTCCACATAACAGGTGTAGTTGGCAAGATCTGCTTCCTCCACAGCATCAAACGTCAGCGACAGCTCCACCTCCATCTCCCCTAAATGCTCCCTCAAGATCCTGAACAGACAGAGGGACCCGGACATCATGTTAGTCACACGTAGAACAGACAGACGTTTCTTTTTGGATTAGATGTTACCAGTTTAAAACCATCCAGTTATTGTACAAAGAAATACTGAGAAAAATAAGAAGAAGTTACCAAAAAAGACTCTCATGCAGGTCTATAAAACTTGGAACTCTAGAAATTGTGATTTGAGAAAGCTTCGTGGACCGGAAGCAGAAATGTCTTCAGCTTCAGAGTAGGAGTCCAGTTGTTTTCTTTCTTTTAATCTTTTTCTGAATTTTTACATCAGAACGCAGCAGACCACAGTTCGACACTTACACAGTCTAAACATTTCCATCCATCACAAACAGCAGGCATGAAAGTGACAAAGAAAAGCATGTTTTCACACAGTGAGTTTCAGGTTTCAGTGTTTTTGACAGAAGTGCGTAAATAGGCTTTGGCCTCAGCTCATTCCTATTTTAGATGTTTTTATTTTAGATATGTATTCAAAATACAGTAATTCAACAATTCATTAATTAGCTTTTACAGTATAAACATTATCTTACTGTATCGTGGAGGACTAACATTCAGGATGGCATTTTTTTAATAATAATTTTTTATAATATTCTAATATAATATTCTATTTCCAACAACAGGGAAAGCAGTGGTGCAAAACACTCTAAACTTACTTCCTTTCCTCTTCAGAGACACAAATACTCTCAAGAAACTGTAAATATTTACCACTAAATGCATGTTGCAAACAGCACTGCGTTATAAAAATCTGAGTCTTTTTGGCACAGCAGTTAATTCTGTAAATCTGGGAGGTTTTTCTTCTGAATGCAAGCATAATACCTCATTTACTGTAATTGAGCAAAATACTAGTGCAGAAATATGCTGTGTTGTTGACAGCAAATTCAGAGGCACAAAGCTCACTCTGCCGGAGCTTTGAATTAGAAGGATGTGCAAAATCTGAAATTGTGCTTACAAAGAATGCAACTCATTAGCGAATCTGGGTCTTTGTATGTGCATGGGAGAGGCCAATGCAGCAGATAGTCAGTTTTTTAATATACAGAATGGTTTAGAAAGTGTCTGGAAACACATTATTAAAAGTCCAAAATCTTTGGAGCATCTGTTGTGACTAATTTAGGAGTTACTAATCAGTAACCTTTAGTTTTACCATGAGTCAAACAAACAGTGGCTAACATGAGCTCTGTCTTTGGTTTGAGTTTCCTTACAATTATTCTTCATATATCCATTGCAAATTCATTACAAAGCTTTTAAGGTTAGACATACACGGTTGGACAGTTACTTTGTCATTTCTGATCCTGCATTGCAATGCAAAGGGGACATTGGAGACAGTCTGTTTACCAGACTGAAGTGGTAAACAACCTTTTTAAAGAAGGGGAGAAATGGATGGTATGTTCCAATTACAGAAGAATCACAGACGTCCGACTCCCTAGTTAGTTCTGGTGCTGGAAAACAGAATCCAGTCCATGGTCAAGCCTTACTTTCAGGAGGAACACTACAGGTTTTTCTGGAACACTTGACAAGCTCTGTACCTTCACTAAGGTCCTTGAGGGGGCACTGGAGTTTGACCATCTCAAACCATCACAAGATGAGTTTTGTGGACTTGGAAAAGGCATTCATACATGTTCCATAGGATACTCTGTTGGGGGTACTGTGAGTATGGGATTGAGGGTCTGTTGCTAATTTAGTCTCTAGTCTCTATACAAACAGCACAAGAGTTTGGTTCACATACTGCAGCGTCATTGTGCCATGATCATTTCTGACTCATGTGGAAGAGTTAGGTATCTTGGGGTTCTGCTCATGACTGAAGGAAGAATGGAGTGTGAGGTTGACAGATACATCTGTGCAGCTTTCACAGCATTACACACTCTGTACTGTTGTGTGAAGAGGCAGCTGAACTGCAAGATGAAGGTCTTCATTTACCCATCGATCTCCATTCCTACTCTCACCTATGGGCATGAACTCCAGATATTGACCGAAAGAAAATAATGACAAGTACAGGTGGTCAAAACATGTTTTCTATGCGGAGAAAATAGGATCTTCATTTACAATAAGGTAAGAGGTTTGGTTATTCAGGAGAGACTCGGAGAATAGTCATTGCTCCTCTACTTAGAGAACAGCCAGTTGCAGTGGTTTGGACGTCTGCTAAAATGCCTTCTGGACTCCTACCTAAAGAAATGTTCCAAGCACGTCCAATTGGGGGGACACCCTGGAAAAGACCAAGGAAATGCTGGAGAGACTGTCTCTTGGATGGACTGGGAACGCCTTGGAATCTTCCAGGACGAGCTGGAAGAGGTGGCTGGGGAAAGAGATGTCCGACGCCTCCTTGCTCAAGCTGCTGAAACCTGACCTCGGAACAAGTGGCAGATGATGGATAAATAGACGGATGGATGAATTTCTCATCAAACATGGTGGCAGGCATTATGAATACTTTAACTGATTTAACGTTTTACCAGCTGTGTAGTAACAATAACTCTTGTCTCAGCCTTTTATATATTGAGCTCCCTCCTAGAAATGGAATTTCATTAACCTTTCATTTTTCTGAAGAGAAAGCCTTGAGATGAAACATTTATCGATTTGCCTGACTCATTTAAAACGAGGAAACTGCCAAAGGATGATGCAGAAAAAGACTGAAGATTACAGCTTCACAGAGCCAAGAGTCAGTGTTGTCCTAAGTGAACAGCACATAAGAAATGAAACAGACAGATGTTGGACCTGTTCTACTGCTTTAGTTTAGAGCTTACTTTCTGAGTGATAAAATGTGCTGATGCAGAGTTGGCCGACTCACTGTCAGAGTGAGAGATACTAAAAAACTGTTTTTTTTTCTTAAAGCAGCGATGTCAAATTGTACCATACATTTTACATGAAGTAAAACTGTCCTTCCTGCTCAAAATTTAAAATGATTGTATTTTCAGGATTATTACTTTGGCCGAGTTTGCATTAGACAATTGTAGATGCTGTATTTTTTAGACTGTAACTCACACTTTTGTCATAGTTGGTCAGGGGTGCAACTTATTTGTGAAATTATTAACCTATTATTATAGAATTTCACGTTTGTTATTTTCACACTGACAACCACAAGAGGGCGCTAACCCAACTGGCAACAACAGAGTTGTTTAGAAGGGACACAGAGGATGAATAATTCAATGGATTTAGTGATTTGGAGTGAGATTGATGGTTTGGTAAACGTGTTCCTTATGCTATTATTATCTGAATAACTTTTAATACGTTATGTTAACACAGCAGACACACACTCAGCTCGTTGTCTATGTGTCATGTAGCTGAATGTGTTAGCATACCGTAACTCTATTCAGCCTGTTGTTCTTAATTTAATTTTTATTTAAAATTGCCTTTCAAGATGAAATGTCTGTTCTTGGTCTCGGTTTTAAATAAATAAAGTGCAGTGTGACTTATAAATTTTTTTTCTTCTTCGTTATGCAGTTTTTGGCTGGTGCGACTTCTACTCCGGAGCGACTTCTAGTCCAAAAAATACGATAATTATTATATATTTAAGACCTGGCATGCCTTGATGGAATGTATATTATATTGTCTTTCATGCCAGCGTTTTAGACAAAGATCATCTTAGGATGAGAAATAATGGGTTGTTGGTCAAACAGGGAAAATACAATTATGTGCAATCTCATGCAATAATATGTCTTACATTTTGTTTGATCTTGCACAATTTCTTAGCACTTGGAAAACATGTTTTCAATTAATCTAAGCTACTATCACATCAACGTTTGATACAGTATAACATCCGTAAAATTCACTGAGATGTGTTTTGTGTTTGCTATGGTGACTTAGCTGTGGCACAGTCTTGAATGGGTATGGTTGTTTTGTGGGTTGTTGCTTCAGATTTCTTGGCACAGAACCAACTAAACTTTAGCAAACAATAAGAACATTCTGAGCAGGATGAACCGGGCAGGCCACTGATTTTGTTTTTATTTTTGTCTGTACATGACTCTGCTTTGACCTACAGTCATACAAACTAACCAGCTTCTTAGACACACAAGTCTTAAAGCACAAGAGATGGAGCAGTCCAACCTTGACAAGCAGGCTTCTGTTGTGTTTTTATGTACTTCTGGTACTAATTCCCCACATAAAACTACTCAAATTCTTGAGTGTGTTTCCAGGCAAAAAGGTTAGACACACTTTCAACATGGGTGATCCTTCTGGGAAATGAACTTCTAACCCATTTCAATATTTATGTTCTCAACAGAAAAACAGCTGCAAATTCTTATAATATGAATCTTCCAGAGCCAAAAACGTTATGGTGCAAAAAAGTTGCCCAACGTTTAGTATAATCTCTGTTTATGTAAATTTATATCTTTCTTTGTCTCTCTTTGTGTCTTTTTTAGTGTCGCCCTAACAACCGAGCCTCTCTGTCCAGAAGTCCTCAATTTAAAACTCATCACTGTTTCTCATATTTTGTTACATTGACTCCAAAAATATTCAGTTCTCAGCACTTCTAGCTGTTTCCATCTCCTTATTTTTTCCTATTAATTCCCTCCCTCTGTCTCTGATCTATAACTCTTATATCTGCAGAAAGTAAGGTTCTACTACGGTAGGCCTTTAGTGTAATCAGGTTGTCTTTTTACGACCACAGACTGCAGCGTTTAACTGGGATTAATAATCGTGAAGCAGAAGAAAAATGATCTGAGTTTTACAAATTTTTATAAATAAAAATCTGGAAAGTGTGGTGATGGACTTGCGACCTGTCCATGGTGTGTCCCCCCCTGCACTGTGACTGCTGGATAGGGGAACCAGTGACCCCTGTGACCCTGAAAGGAAAAAGCTATGATGATGGATGGATGGATGGATGGATGGATGGAAAGTGTGGTGTGTGTGTTTGAGTCAGTCCACTTTTGGAGTTTGTCTCTACCAGCTTTTCACATCCAGAGACAGATGTTTTTTGCTCATTCATCTTTGCAAAATAGCTGTAGCTCAATCACATTGAATAAAGAACATTTGTTGGGTTGGTCTAAGACATTCATTTTTTTGTCACAATCATTCCATTGTAGATCTGACTGGATGCCTCAAATCGTTATCAGCCTCTAACAGGTTCTATTCCAGGATTGACTTGCAATAGATCGATCTTCACATCACTCTGACCAGTGCTCCACGCTGAAGAAAAGCATCCCCATAGCATGATGCTGCCACCACCATGCTTCACAGTGTGCATAGTGGCTTTAAGGTGCAGTATTTGTATTTATTTTTCTAGACATTGTACTTTACATGTAGGCCCAAATGTTCAATTTTAGTCTAATCTGACCAGGACACCTTTTACATCTCTAGTGTGTTCCTTGGTCTCCATGATGTTGTTTGACCATTCATGTTGTGTAATACATCTGAGGCCTTCCAGGTTCAGCTGGATTTATACTAAGAACACATTAGCTGTGGCTACAATGTAGCTTACCACCATCAGTGTATGTATGTGTGTGTGAATGGGTGGATGTCTGTAGTGTAAAGCGCTTTGGAGTCCGTAGGGACTTGATAAAGTGCTATATAAGTACAAAGCCATTTACCATTTACCATTATATACAGGCAGACGTTGATTACTAATTAGGTGACTTCTTTAGGCAACCGGTTGCTTTCTGTTGGGGGTACCAGAGGTCAGTACAAATGTATGCCACACATTTCAGATTTGTATTTGTTAAAAACTTGTAAGAAAATGGCTGTCATGTACTACCTTGTGTTTTTCTATTACAAAAAAATCTGAATGTCTCTATGTGTCCCTATGATGGACTGTCCCAGTTAGCCCCGCCCCTCGCACTGTGACTGCTGGATACCATTACATTTCTCCTTTCTCTTCTCTTTTCTTTTGTCTTTCTCTTCTCTATATGTAAAGAAAAGAAAAGAAAAAAGTCACTGATGATGAAGAAACTTATATTCAACTCAGTTTTCTACTGAAGTGGCAGAAAAAAAGACAGCTGGATATGGCACCAGCGACCCTGTAACCCTGAAAGGAAGAAGCAGGTAACAGATAATGGATGGATGGATAAACAAATACCCTTAAACTTTAAGTACACTGTCCTTCACATTTATCTCATGTGAAATTGAAGGTTAGAAGCATAAACTGAGCTAATAACACCCGAGCCAACCAACTTGTATTATTACTATTGTTTATGTTTATGCTTATCCTTGTTTATATTGTAAGGCATAAGATCGTGTCTAAACTCTGGTCTTGTCCCCCGCCCCTCGCACTGTGACTGCTGGATGTGGGCACAAGTGACCCCCATGACCCTGAAAGGAAGAAGCGGGTTAAGATAATTGGATGGATAATTTGGTCTAAAACTCAAGCATGAAAGGCACTTAAAGGATTTCAAGGTAACTGTTTTTGTTTTTTTTGACAGAATTGATTAGCACCTCTTGCTCAGGTTCTACCCCAGCATTCAGTGCTTGATCTCTTTGTGGGATATTATCTGGCCTAATTGTTTCTGCATTCATGGGAAAGTTAGACCACTACAGTTCACTTCACCCACATTAACTGCCTCTCTGAATGGATGAATGGCAATTTCCTAAAACTTTAGAGTGATCTCAGCTACATACTCAGCTATGCTGCTATTTTTATGGCAGATCCTCTAGTTTGATAATGTGCAGCTTGCATGTCTCTATTAACAATTTGCACTACTTTTTCATTCACTTTAGGGTTTATAAGAGTACAGCTGAATTTGTTGCCGTTTTTAAATAAAGTCCACTGAATTAAAGTGATTATTTGTGTAATTTTAAATGGCATATAACATGACTTTTAACACATTTTTAATGTTAAATTGTGTAAGGGGTCATAGTTCATGAGCGTAGCAGTCTTTTCCATGTCAGAAATTGATAAAAATATGAAAAAGTGTAAAAGAAAAATTGAGGAGAGCAAAGCAGCGAGGACAGCGTGATGACGTGAGAACAGGTCCCTGAACTCAGCATAACTGCAGCACAGGCAGAACACGATGGTATTCGAGGTAGAAAGTAGTGACAGCAGAGTTTTCAGCTCAAATGTGAACTCAGGACGAAATTCTGAATCCCCATTAAGCTGCTCTCTCTCTCTCTCATTTTCTGTTTTACAGAAAGCAAAACTGTCTGAAACTGACAGAAGCTCATTAAAACCAAGTTTAATCGCAGCTACTTTGAAAGCACAAAGATGCTGTTGTTTGGTTTTATTAGAATTGTAATGTTACATAAGCTTGGTGCCATCTGAAAAAGAACCTCCAGCCACACATACTAACAAACTGTTTGTCCTGTTATTTCAGCTATTTTGTCATGTGTGATGACTATTCTGAAACACCACAATTCTCAAATTCTATTCTCAGGCAGCTCTGCCAGTCCAGTCTGTATCCTAAATACCAGCCTGGAGCCTGGAACCCCAGCCATCAACTGTGAAGCAGGAGTTGGTGGCCCTACCCATCAGCCCAGGAGCCCCAAAACACCATGAATAAAGTGCTGATCAGCCTCAAACCATGGTTCTAACCACAGTAGGAGCCCCTGCTGCAGCTCCTACCACCAACATTTAGAGTCCTGTGCAGCACTGGAGCAATGGGAAACACTTTCATTTGGTCTCCTCCTTCATTGGGCAAAAGCAGTGCATCATTCCAACAGCTTGGATGGCCTTCATCCAACAGGATGGGAAACTGAGCTGAATTCTTGTAGAAAGTAACAGTCCTCACTCATCCAGTCTGTACTGCATTGCCACGATAAGTGGTTTCACTGGTGGTCCGCTTCATAGTGAAACTATTTGACCAGGGGTGTCAATCCAGGTCCTTGGGGGCAACTATCCTGCATGTTTTAGAGGTTTCTCTGCTCCTTCACACCTCCTTTAAATGAATGATTAATTACCAGACTTCTGCAGAACACGAAGAGGCAATTTATGCACTGAATCAGTTGTGTTGAAGCAGAGAAACAAGCAAAATGTGCAGGTTAGTGGGTCTCCAGGACCAGGATCAGACACCCCTGGATTAGACCTTTCTGTGTCACCACTCCACATAAGGTAGTGCAGCTTCGATTTTTCTACTTAAGCAAAACACTTAATTGTTTTGAAAACAGTAAAAAACTAAATTGGACTTGATTTATGTACTTATTATCAAGATTTATAGGCTTTCTGGTGATCCTCACCACCTCAGTACATGCCTAACTTCAAACCTAGACTAAACTCAATTCACACCTTAGTCCTAAACCTAGCACCTGACCCGCCAACAGTATTTTCCCTGATGGGGACTGGGCTGCTGTCAGTGGGTCCTCATCAGGCTGTGTGTACAGGGAGAAGGGTCAAAAATTGTCCCCACCAGGTAACCAAAACATGTACAAACACACACACATAGATAGAAAACTCTACTGCCAATCTGCCCCGGGACTTTAGATAACAGAACAGAAACTATCAGCAAACAAACTTCGAAAAGCAGCGAGGCTTGAACAACAGTTGGACAAGACAACTGAATTTAATTTCAACCAGGTAAATAAGCTGCTTTGCATTGCTGCACATGTGGTCTAGATCTGCCTTCAAGTAAAAAAAAAATGAAGCCAGCACTGACCTAAGTGGAACAGCAGTGATTATGAATTCATCGCACACGAAGCAGGCATGAACCATATTAGCTGAGTTGCAGAAATGTTAAGTAGTTGGACAGCAGTTGAACTAAGCCTTGCCAACAGCTGGATAAAAACTGATGATACTGCTTATATTTACTCTGTTGACTGGACTTTTAGCATATCTTGACTCGAAAGACTTCAATTATTTACGCAATGTGTTGACTTTTCTTCTGTCTAAAGACAGAATACTCTCGTACATGAAGCCCTTGAAGGTGCAAAGTGCAGAAAAGTCTTAAACTCTCCTTCAATGAATTCTGAAGTCAACACTTCTCATATATGGCAAGGGTTTAAGAAATGGTATTCATTTAATCATATAGCTCACAGGGCAGAAACAGAAGATGGAGATTGTCTACAGAACCGTGTTCCTGCAGGACAAGTGGAAAAGGCTTAAAGCTGCCTGATTAATATGCATCACAGCAGGAGTTTCGCTGCTGCAGAGGGAATATTCAGTCTGGATCAGCCGCTTCATCTGACCAGATACGGACATGAAGCCTGACTGGATAGAACAGAACTCGTCAGCTAAACATTAACTTATTAAGATCGTAAGACATTGGGAATTAGTTTCAAGTTTGAAACACTGATACCACCCTTACAGGTTTAGAACCTGAGTTCAAGTTCTGGATAAACAAGCAGGTCCCCCTCTTGTAGAAAGAATAAAAGAGGCATCATAATGACAGATATATCTTAGGGATATCAGAATCTTTTCCTGGAGGTGCTACAGCTAGCTGCTATCGCAGCTACGTGTGGTTGTAAAAAAACAGAATTTTATGTAAATAATTGTGTGATGTAAATCAAAGAGGGGTGCATGAAGTTTACTTTAGTCTTTTCTCTGATTGTACAGTATTACGATCAGGTCAGTTAACCATTGTTTTCTCCAAAATGAAGACATTTAAAGATCATCTACTGCAGGTTACATGTTATTTGTTAGCAAAACCACATTTCAAAAGAAACTACTTTATCACTTTACAAAAAGTTAAACACAAACTGTTAAAGATGTGACTATAAAGAATCTGTTGAAACATGAAAATAAAACCCTTTGAAATCAACATCCACCTTGTAAAACTGATTTTGTTTTCCAAATGTTGTAACACCAGCAACACAGTTTAAAATGTTGGATGCTAAAAGGCCTGACACCACACTAACCAGGCTCATTATTTACAGGTAAGAAACATAAGAGCGTTTAAAAAGAACACCTCAGACAGACAGAAACCAGTCGGACGATCAGTCGTATGAATCTTGTATGACAGCCTTTGTGTTGTGGTGCTATAATTTTTAGTGATCTTCCTTCTTGTCAAATCTCAGCAGTTCTTAACTCACAAGAAGCTTCCAGTATAAAAAGCCAAGTTTTAATACTTGACTTTCCATCTAAAGTTTAATGTTACAGTGAGCAGTAGGTGATGTATTGAGCTCCTATAAACCAGCAGGCTGCCTGCAGAATTTACAAATAGTGGCATATTCTGTGCATCAGTTTTTATTTTGATCTGTGACTCTGCAGCTCTGCAGTACAGCAGTATTGACAAGTGGAGATGTGGAGCAGAGTTACAAGGCAGTTCCAGGAGGTCTATTTCTGCACGCCTCCTCCCAGCTCCATCCCTTCGCAGAGCACTTCCAAAACCCTACCTCAAAGAACTAAAAAAAAAAATCACTAAGCTTGAGTTTCAGGAACCTTTGTGAAGATGTAGAGCTTGAGTTTAGCAGAAACCCTTTTAATTCTGAGTCATAAAACATGGAACCATCTGCTCTCTGCAGCAGTCCTTTTAGATTTTTAAGATTCTTGTACCAAACTCTGAGGTGCACTGAGAACACCTGGCTGAACGTTCTCTCTTCAATTCTTTTAAAGCTTCATAAAGTCCATTTTTACCTCACTTCAGAATGAAAATGGAGCAAACAAAATGAAACCTCAGCCTGATCTGTTGTGCTGTACTCTGTGTTCCAAGACTTTGGTTCTGCTTTTCTATAAATTAACAACAGAAGCAAGACGATCTTTTAAAGTGTCCAGAATTTTCTTACTGACTTTCATTTGATCAAGAAAAAATGGCCAAAATGACATTATCTTTCCCCACCTTCCAAATGGCTAAAACAGATAAAAAAACCTCAGTTCAGTTGGAGATATAAAGTTAATTTGTTCTCATTTTGGAGTTCTGTTTCCTTCCACCACCTATTTGTGTAAAAGTATGATATTGTAAATGTTCCAGTGGTTGCCATGGTGCAGGTTGTTCTAATGACATCTGACGCCCCACAGACAACCAGTCTTTTCTCAATAGAGTCCGATGTAATTGGTCCCAACAGGGGAGAAAATGAATTCAATTAAACTTTATTATTAGGATTCATAATTCTTTCGGCAAGTTGAGAAGAACCCTGTCAGAAAACACAAACCGAGTCATAAATCAAAGGAAAATAAATTAGATTCTGACAGTGTGAGGAGTGAAGCTTTGGTTGAACCTTTTCACAAGTGATTAGAAACAGAAACCTGGGATCCTGACTGAGTGGACGACTGTGTTGCTGCAGTGGACCAACTCTGATGTGTGTTTAGTATTTACTAACAGGCTCATGTCCAGGTAATAAAACAGTTTTAATTCTCTTCTAGAGAATAAATTAGAGTGAAATCAGGACAGTATGTGACAAGCATTAATCTAAAATGATTGATGATTTTTAAACTGGTTTAGAAGGGAAATGCAATCTAAAAGAAATGTCCAAGCCAATTCTAGTGGCTCATTATGGTCACCATGGTAACTGCACACTTGTGTCTCTCACCCCCTGACAGGACTCTTCATGAGACAGGTACACAGTAAAGCAGAGTAGAAAGTAAGCCTCAAGCGGTCACTGTGGAAAGTTGAACTGTTTCCATTTTTCAGCTTCCTGCACGTTGTTTCGAAAAAACGTTCCTGAACTGTAAGGAGCAGAACTGTGTGGTCATCACACACACGCTTCTCTGACAGAAAACATGTCAAGAGCCAAATAAAATGTTGTACTTTTCGCTGCTCCCCACAGTGGAAGTTGCCACAGCGAGCAAACTCAAAAGAGATTCGCCAAAAGCCCTTCATGAAGCAATCTGGGCTCAAACCCACAACCTCAAGAAACTACTGCATCAAGCTACTGCAGCCTCTGGGTCTAAAAAACATGCTGATATATAGAATTATTATTAAAAACTGGCAACTGGACTTTCACTCAGCTCTTTCTGAAAATGTTTCGACACAGGAGGGAATTCTAGTAGATGTTTTCAAAAAGAACTGAGCAAAGGTCCGGTTGCCTCCGATTTTAGTCTGTTTGTTGTTGTGATGACCCAGATAACTGAGAATTAAAAATTGGCCTAAATTTCCCTGTTTCTTAGTAGATTCTATCATAAAACATGGGGTGACTGCCTACCAGTGTTGGGCCGTCAGGGCCTGCAAGGCCTTCTCTGCTGGCCTAAAAATATCTGAATCACAGACTGATGTTAATTATA
>JAVKLF010000161.1:2442272-2452835 GCA_034783495.1 Millerichthys robustus | reverse complement strand
TTTGTAATTGTGTTTTTGTTAATGCTGTTGTGTTTTTGAATTTGTAATTGTGTTTTTGGTAATGTTGTAGTGTTTTGCACCTCAGGGCCACCGTAGCTTTGCCTTGGAGTGCTGTACAAATGTCTGGGTGGGTAAAGGATGGCACAGACTGTGTTGTAATATACTCTGAGTAACCTGATCGGATACAAAAGTGTCATATAAGTACACTCTGTTTACCATTTTAAAGTTACAGAAACAAATTTGAACTAGCAGTAGGCTATTTGACTGAGTGGGCCTAGACTCTAACACACCCACCCATAGCCACACCCTTGATTCATATTAATTAAATCAAGTTGGGAATAGCTAAGAAGTGGATTTACATTCTTCTTTGTTGAAATGTTTAATTTCTTCAGTCCATTCACATTGTTTCTCTTTTGATTTATTTTTAATAAATGTGTTTTGTTTTGTTTGTTAACTTAAAATAATTCAAGTACATGCACAGTAAAGAAACTTGCATTTGGTTTGTTGGTATAATTGGACATTTGAATAAGTGGTGAGGAACAATATCCTTCAAAATGTCATACTTAGAAAGTAAACCCAATAAAACATTAGAAACAATTTTATATTTGCATTGTTAGCTTAATAATTGAAAAAAATAAATAAAGTAGAATAAAAAAAAACTCAAAAACTAAATAGTTAAAATGTTTCCCTAACAGTACTGGACTGAATCTTGGAAAAGCACAGACCTGTTGTTAACTAAAAGTGGAGTTTAAGCACCAAATAATGATGCCTCCTGGGCTTAAACCTGCCGTCACCTGCCGTTTTTCTGTCAGAAAATCTGGGTTTTCACCTTATCACTGCACAGTCAACCAGCAGGACAAGGCCAATAAATCCAGTCTTCTCTACAAGGAAGAAGCCATTTTAGCCCCAACGACATATCAGAATACCAGTCAGTTGGTTGGTCATTTCACCAAAACGTAGCTATCCAATCTGTAGGTCACAAAACCAATTAAGCCATGTCCAAGTCCCAGTGATAGTTGTGCAGAAATGTCACAAAATGAAATAATTACTTATTAGCTCAACTGCATTAAGTCAAAATCCACAAACTCAGTAGCTTCGAAGCCTGGCAGCTTTTTCATTCAGCTACTCACTTATTTTAAAGGGAACTTGTTACTTTTCCATCTAATGCGATGTGTTGAAGTGAATAATGGGCAAAACCAGAAGCATGAAATCTTTCATCTGACACTACCTTGTTCACCATCTAACACTTATTATTTTCTTCTCTCCTTTGTGTTGTTTTCTGTCTTTGTCGTTCTTTCTGTTGGATATTCGTCAGCAAAAACACGACTCGACAGCTTAAGGTGTGAATTTTTATATGACTTCAAAAGGGGCTAAAATGTCCCTCTCTAAACTTGATAGCTTCTTTTATTCTGGCACAGCTGTAAATAAGTTGCAGAAATCACTAAAACTGGAACTCACGTGGCCAGAATGAGCCAAATTGGAAAGCGAGAGAGTTGAACATTTACAGGTAAAAAAGGTGACTGTTCTAACATAAAACAAAACACTCAGTTTAATAAAAGGCAACTGTGAGCAATTAGGACTGAAAAGGGTGAAACACTTGGGACAGTATTCCAAGCTGGTGCCTTATGACCCAAACGTGGGTCACAGAATGGTTTTCAATAGGTCGTTTCCCTTTTGTGTGAGAGAAACTTTTCTTTTTTTTTTTTAATGACATTCTGGTTGTTGTCACCCTAATGGATAATGGTTGAATTATGTATATTTAATGGGTGGGTACATAAAAAGTACATACATTAAGTATGTTTAAGAAATTTCCCAGTGACTTTTTAAATTTCATATTTGGGCATGAAACACTGTTGAGTCCTAACAGATTTTATTAAGACTCAGTAAATCCAGCCTTCTTCAACAAAAAGGCTGACGTTACTAAAGTAAATCTTTTGAGTTTCAATTAAAATGCAGCTATTTGAGCATAAATTAGAATATTTACCCCTTTAATACAATCACTTTTGGATGGTTGTCTCAGGTTCAAACCCTGCCCTAAACGTATTCAATAAGGCTGAGATGTTTTCCTTAACTTCAGTCACAGCTTGCCCTTAAGTGGTGGTGGGTCCTGAACCCAGACCAGTTCAGAACCACTGACCTAAGAAATTAGTGTATGTGTGTGTACATGTTTTTGTTTCTTGGTGGGGACAATTTTTGTCCATTTTCTCGGTACACACAGCGAACCCCAGAAAAAGCTTTTGTTTTTCCATTTGAAGTAAAAGGAAAAGAGTCAGTCCACTTTCTAGATGAGGCAAAACACCATTCACTAAAATCTTGCCTCGCCTCAAAACCAAGTATCTCATCTCAGGACACAAGTCTCATTACACCTCATTTTGTAAAACTAGTAAATAATTCTACTCACAAAACAAAACAAGTATATCTGAACTTCAAAGTTTGATGATCTAATTCTCAATGTCTCTTTAATCCACAAGGAGATTTTTTCACAATGGTTTGGTGCCAAGTCTTTAAGCAGAAGGGGAAACGGAGGATTCTCTCTGTGTATCAGTTTGTTTCTAAATAGCATATCTGTCCTGTTTGTGTGTGCATGTACACATTGTTGTCCTAATCACAGTGTGCTTAGGAAGGGTCTTAGGCAGCCCTGACCCCTGCTGAGGTCCACATACCTGCAGATAAAATAGATTTTTATTTTCCCCTATACTTCTCTCACCATGGTTCCCACCTCTCCTTTGTTTTCCTTCATCTGCCTGAATCCATCTTCGCTGTCTTTGTATTTTTGTTCTATTTACCCTTTTTCTTACCCTTCCATTTACCTAGCTTCCCTTCACCCATCTCACGTTCCTAGACAGTATCTCTGTCTTATCCTCGTGTGAAATCTTTGTGAAGTCAAGCACAGCTGATGATTTGTGTCACACATAGATCAGCTTTAAGAAAGCTGTAACTCTAATATATTAATACATTGCCATGCTGGATTTTTTAAATTATCTTCTTTAGAGCTGGTGAAATAATTTTAGAAATTACATTTTGCTTTAGAACAATTTCTATGCGTTTCATTCTAAAAATAAATGTCTTTATATTTATCTTTTAGTCCATTAACACAAAACATTTAATAACAACTTCTTTAAACTTGAAACTATTCAGAAAACTTCAGCACATTTACGTGTTTTCTCTTGATGCTTAACTAAACTTAACTAAACAAATATAAATCAATGTTAGAATCGACATTTTGACAGACTTTTGCCACATTCATCATATTATGTTTGACAATTGGAGCTCTCTTAGGTTAAAGTCCAACATCGACCATTTTTTTCATTTTACATATCCAGTAAAATATAAAAGGGACATAACAAGTAAATAGCTACGTTCTGTGACAAATTATTGAAAAGTATCGTAAACTGGTTTCAAAAACAAAGTTTGTGTGATGATTTCAAGCTGTTTCAGCCTCGGTTTTGAGAACAGCTCACAAGTCGACTCCTTTCTGACTGAGGCCCAGAATTATTTGTCAAGTGCCAAAACGTCTACAGGAAGATGACTAACATATTGTGGAAGTTGGAGGAAGTTTGGAGGCTGTAAAAACACAGTGAGATTGCTATGGAGAGAAAATAGTTCCAATACTTTTGCGATCAGAAAAGACACGTTTGAAAAGCAAAAACAAAAAAATCTGAAAAAATGAGTTTCATAAATAAATTTAGAAAAACTTCTCAATGCAATAAAAAAGGTTTCAAGAGTTATCTTGCTATTTTTTTCAGATTTTTTATTTTTCTTTGCAAATATGACTTTATTTTTTTAGATATTACTAGTTCATGTCTCCTGGCTGGCCTGGGAACACCTTGGAATCCTCCCAGAAGAGCTGGAAGAGGAGGCTGGGGACAGAGAGGTCTGGGCCTCCCTGAGCTGCTGCCCCCCAGACCCGGCTCGGATTAAGCGGGAGATAATGGGTGGATGGATTACTGTTTTTTTTCTTTTTAAAAATCATTCATACTTTTTTCAATTATCTTTCAGACGTTTTTTTTTTTCTTTTTTTAGGCCCAGTTTTTATCCGAGTGCACACCAGAAAAGTGTCCAACACTTCCACACTGACCAACAGTAAAGCTGTCATTAGTCACTCTTCAAAGGAAGCTCCGCCCCCAAATCTTAAATTTGATCTGAAAAACTAGTTTTGCAAAAAGTGCCATTCATAATCTGAGCTTCCAAAAGCAAAGAAAATCTGTAAAAACAAAATAAATAACACATGAAACCTTTTGGGGGGGTTGAGACATTCTTCACATTTCATTTTTTCAGATTTCCATTTTTAAGTGTTTTGCTTTTGAGATGTGATTTTTGCTTGTAAAGTTATTGGAACAAATTTTGCTCCATACATTTATTAACATTAACATTATTAACATTTATCATGTTTGAATTTTAGTCAGTTTTAAGGTGTTTGAGTCAAATCACTGAGGTGATTTTTCAACATGAAGCTGAAGCTTCTGTTAGAGCTGGGAGACGGAGCCACAGAGTCGGAACCTTCTCAGACAGAAGAGGGAAAAGAAAAACAGAGTTTGAGATAGAGTGTGGACTTGGACGAGGAAGTGGGAGATCCATTATTTGTGTTAGGAGAGGAAAAAGGAGCGCACCAAGCACCACACTGTGTCTGTGCCCTAACCCTGGTATGTGACCTGCGACGTCATCAGCCTTCAGTAATCATCGGCCGTCTGCTCAAGTGTTTCCTTAACTGGTTTGTTTGAAAAAAAAATAATAATTGCATTTGCGTGGGCAGAATGAAACAAACAAAAACAAACAAAAAACCCTATAACCATTGTATTCTAGGACAGTGATTACACCTGAAGAGCACTTGGGACTACAATGGTGAGTATTTGGCTTTGAACATGTTTTCTCTTTCATTTCTACACTCAACTTTCCACAAAATTAAAACAAAAGGCAGCTAAAGCAGTCACTTCAGCTCAGAGCTGAGTGTCATGAACCAGGGTGAAAACATGTCTGAAGAGTTATTTCTCTGTTACTGGACCGAGGGTGTATAAAAGCTAACATACGGCAACAACCTTAAAGCAACAACAACATAAATCAGATCAAGGCCAATAAACAGATCTGAACATATTTCCCAGCTGCTCTTTCAGTACCTATAGTTTTATATTCTGGATACAACCTTCTAGTAATATAATAGGATCCAGTTGGTGGCTCCCCACTAGGATAGGAGGTGATTTGCCTTTCTATATGTGTGTGTGTGCGCGCATGTGTGTGTATGTGTGTTCTAATAAGAGGCCCTGAGACAATGACAGACACCAAGCCCTAATTAGGTTGTCATGCTGAGAGAGCGAGTGAGAGTGGAAAAGAGAGCTTATTACTGAGAATAGGTGTCAAGCTCTGGCAGGGAAAAAGGTGGGAGGAGAGCAGAGGAGTGGGAGGACGAGGAGGACGGTGACACGGTTGAAGGAGAAGAGGGAACTGGGCAAAGATCGGGAGGAAGGAGAACTGGGAACAGGAGGAAAACTGAGCAAGAAACTGAAGCAAATGAAGGAGAGAAGACGGTGCGGAGGAAAAAAAGGTGCGGAGGACAGAACAGTGAGATGAATGGGAACAGATTAGGAGTGGGAGGGTGAAGACAGTGAAAAAGATGCAAAGAAAAGGAAACAGGAGATCGTGGTGTTGTTGTATCAGACGCAGAGGTAGAACACTGCGTGCTTAGATATAATACTTATAGTTTAGTTGTTAACTGTTGAGACCATGTGAAAACACAGCAGTAATGAAAAAAAAGGTAAAACTGACTGTTCACATACTGACCAGACTTTCAGCTCTTTTATTAGCTACCCTGAAGGATTAATATTGAAAGCCAGAATCATTCACAAAGAGCCAGTTCTGTTCTCAGTTAAAAGTTTATTTTTATCTAAAGACACCATTTCACCCCCAGAAACCGCTGCGTGTGGCTTTCATGTCATGTATCCGAGACATGCTCATAAAAATCATTGGTCGCATCCCAAGGGAGGTCCCTCTTACATCATAAACAAGGACATATGTTCTCTTAAAGCAATGTTTCCACATTATTTAAACCAATACTTGTTATGTCTAAAACTCAATTAAAATACCCAAATGAAAAAGTGTGAGTTTCTATCACTAAAGCCTAAGCTTTGGTACTGGAAAAATGTCAAATTCATACACTTCATATGAAAGTCTGAATTGTCCAAAAGAATCAAACACAACTTATGTGTGTAATTTATAGAAATAACAGATTAAGATTATTTAAAAATGGTGAGTTTTTGTACATTTTTCAGATTAAAAAAACTATGCTTTCTAGTTTTTATCTTGCCAAAAATTATAGTTTCTGCAAATAATTGGGGTCAGTGGGGTGACCACAGATTAATCTATGGTGGGCATCACCCACCCAGATTACCAGACAGGACACTGGTGTAAAAAAAAGAATATCTTGAATGGAAATGATGATGTTTACTTCTAGCTTCATTGAGTGACCAACTCTTCGTGCTACTTCTTCAATCAGTGTGGTGAAACACGACTAACATCAGTGTCGAAAAAAATTACTTTTTTATTTACAACCTGGCAAAAATCTACTTGTGTGCATTTAGATTATTAGAGTGAATGTGCTTGGAAAGTTGAAGGTTCAAAATTAAAATGTGTTTTGTTCAGTGGACCCAGACTCCATCTGGATCAAGAGATACTCACAAATCATTATCAGCAATGCATCTACCTGACCCAGAAATGACCCTGAATTCTACTTCCTTAGAGAGGGTGGACTGTAGCTACAGCATGTTACATCAGGGTAGAGAAAGTTCCTGGTCAGAACGAATTTAGAACAGCTATGTAAAGTTGTGCAGACACAATACCTTAGAACGCAAGTGTAGAATCCATTATCTTCCAATTCAGCGGATCTGAACCAGATGGAGTCATCCTCTTTACTCAGTCTGTGACCTGAGAAGATGATGGGCTCCTAAAAGACACGTTGGAGAGGAATTTAAAGAATATATGGCAGATTTAAATCATCTGTACTAAACAAAATTAAAGCAATTAGTGTAGATATACTGTTGAGATTTTCAATTAAAAAAGAAATGTATTTCTACCAGTCTGACGAAATCCACTCAGTACAAACAGTTTTCATATCTACCTGTGTTTCAGCTCTGCAGTCATTCTGACAGCTGACAACATTAGATGTTGAGGACCTTTACTATCACAGCATGAAATGCCCGTAAAACAAATTTATTTGAAGGTCTGTTTATAAAAGTATATAAAACAAAACAGGCGTAAAAGACCAAGAGACCAGAGGTAAACAGTGACCTACAATACTGAAGAGCCAGGAGCGTGTTTCAGCAGATGGAGTCTGATTTTTACGAAACTTTTAAAAATTGACACCGATTCCAGACCAGTTTTGTTTTAAGGCAGACTGGACCTAAACAGCAACAAGGGATGTTCAGTAAATCTAGAATTAGTTATTCTGGATTAAAAATAAGAAAAAAAAACAAAAACAACTGAAGATGTCAGCAGCTTTAAAAAGAAGCAGTGAATGCAAGAAAAAGGTTCTCTGATTAAGGATTCCATAAGAGAAATAAAAAAATGACATTTTCATCAACATGGACAGAACTTTTAAAACCAGATCAGAACATGTGTTGCTGTGCTGGGTCAGTGATTAAAGCTGCTGTTTTTTATTCATGTGTCTGTGAGGTCAAACGTTTGTTGGAGCTTCAGCCTCATAAGTCGTCATTCCTTTTTTAGATTTTTTTAGAGTTACTTCACAGATTTTCTTTTTTCCATATAACTTTGTTAATCTGAAGTAATATTGCACAAATATTACCTAAAATAAAGTCAAATAGATTTTTTGTGATTTAAGAGGCACAACCTTGACCCTCTAGGAGGGAGAAAGAAAATCCAACAACTTTGTGCACAAATAACTAAATAATTAACTATTAAGCAACATATAGCCTATAATTTTCCACAAAAAAATATACAGCACATTATAACATTTGTTCTGTTACTGATTCAGGATGCAGATATCTGCCCCAATAATATTTATTATATCTCTGGAGTGGTGGTCACAAGCCATACAAATTTAATTTAATTAACAAAGTTGTTAAACTGGATCATAAGAAATATTGCTTTGTCTGGATGCTAAGATATTTTCTCAGGGTGTTCTTCCACTTGTCACAAGATGTTTTCAAGAATGATGCTGCCTTCACTGTCCTACAGACTGTCAAATACAACAATGACAGAAGTTCTGAAAGAAATGAAACTTTTAATAATGAGAAAGTACCTGAATCCAACAGCACTAAGTGAAGCCTTTTCAATTTTAAAAAATACAACTCATTTTCATAACATTCTATGTAGATGATATAGTGATGTGATACAAACGGCTTGTTACCGAAATAATGTAAAAACAAACTCAGACACAGACTAGGATGATTTTGTCTCTCTGTCCATTTAGCCGGCAGGGCAGTCTTTATTTTTACCGTGTCATCACAAGCATTTTCTACAGTACAATGTTTTCTCAAGAGTCCCAAATTATCTTCTCCGACAAACAGCTTTATACAAAACTCAACCTACTGTTGTGTATTGCGTCTCCAGACCAATAGATAAATCTTCATGTGCGTCAACTTTCCTGGCATAACGTAACATTCCTTAGTCTTAGCAGCTGCTTAACTTCCATAAATGGTATCTACTCAGGGTTTGTGTACCAGACATTTGCAGGACATTAGTGCTTACTGTACATAATATCTTCAACTATAGTTCATTCTTAGATCAACAGAACTCGTTTTACCCCTACAATGACTAAAATATTAATGTTCCCTTCCGCCTTTTAGTTGGCAACCCTGCTACACTCCTCACAACTTATATGATCCATAACATGGATGAACCAAAACAAAATTGAAAACATTTTTCATAAAATAAATCTTGATTCCTGTTATTTCCAAAACACCAACAAAACCAGACAAACTGTCATACCTCTGCATCTCCTTTGTTCTTGTACCAGATGAGGCGCAGCTTGGCATTGGTGGCCATGGTGTAGTTGGTTCGTATGTAGCTGTAGAACAAGGCACATTTGACCCGAACAGGCTCACCAGCCAGGACATGGTACGCTTTCAAGTCCACCGACCAGTCAATGCATCCATCCACTGAAAGAGTTAAAAAAAAAACAGACTTAATGAGGCTTTTATCAAGCTTCACCAATTTATTGAATGGTGAAAAAAAAAATATTGTTAATTATGTTATATACATATTTTATGTTGAAAAGGTTCCAATAAAAAAAAGAACTAAAAAAATTACGTAAAAAACTGGTTATTTTTGTAGGTCTTTTGTTGACGGCAAATAGGAATAAAAAAGCATCAAATAAAAAAAACAGCAAAATAACCAACAGTTTGAAGCCAACACACACACACACATAGACACATATATATTTATATATACATGGTACATTTAACAGTACAGTTTACTGCTTGAATTAGAGAGAGGAGGAAACATTAAATGGTAATTAGAGAAAAAGAGGAGGAGGAGAATGTGACTTCTGGGAATCATAGAAAGGGGTGGAAGCCAGCTGAAACAAAAGAAAAGATGAGAGAGGGACGAGAGCTGCGGTGGTCATGGGTGAGACCAGGTCAACCAGAACGAACAGAAAACAAGTTGTAGATGAAAGACAAGAAGAAGCTGCTGGGACGTAAAGGTCAATACTGAAAATGACAAGCAGCATTCCCAGACGGACGCTCCCCTTGTTTCTTCATCCTCGTTCACCCTTTCAGACATTTTCTCTTTTTTTTAATTTTCTATTATTTCTTTTATCCAGGATGGTGTGTGAGTCTGGTGGATGTAACTGCTACAATTGTCACTCCTGGGCGCTTACCATAAGGCTCTTCCTCTAATTTACAGACTCGTCTACTGAAACAGGACCGGAGAATCTGTCACCCCTTTAAAATAAGTCCTTTATCCTTATCCTCATTGTTCTTCTTTAATTTATTACACACCTTTGGAGGAAACCAAAGTGTGTGCTGTCTAGATATGAACACTCAATATAATGTGTAAAAAAAATCAAATAGCACACAGGTTTTTGCTGCAATATTTTTTCCTGTTGTGTTCAGCACCATGGACAGCACACTGAACACAACAAACAACAGGCAATGTTCCCAGTTGTTGCAATTTTCTATGCTGCAAACGTTTGAACTAGAAAATATATACAAGTCTGATTGCTGTAATTGATTTCTGAGACAGTTCAGTCTTCTTTACTACACTAAATGACCACCTTCCCATTTATTATATTTCTTTACTTTTAGCCAATATGACAGCTTTCAAGATGGCGGTCATGTTCTGTACATAGACTAAAAGGTAGGTCCCCTCACCCCATTACATGCTGGGGGATTTAAATATTTCACTTTCATTCTTTTTTAAATGTGATATGGTTTGCATTTACAAAACAATGGGAAAGTACAGAAGGTGATGATATGTTACACACACTCACCGGCCACTTTATGAGATACACCTGTCCAACTGCTTGTTAACGCAAATTTCTAATCAGCCAATCACATGGCAGCTACTCAATGCATTTAGGCATGTAGACATGGTCATAACGATCTGCTGCAG
>JAVKLF010000161.1:2166170-2180964 GCA_034783495.1 Millerichthys robustus | reverse complement strand
ACACACACACACACACACACACACACACACACACACACACACACACACACACACACACACACACACACATATATATTTGTACATTCACAGATTATTGCAAACTCAAGCTGCAAATGAAATTATATTTAGATTATTGATAACAATTATAATAATGATAAACAACAATTAATAAGTTGAAAAATATTGTTTAAAAGCTACAATCCACTACAAACCATTCCACTGGAGAGTTTAATTTTTCCGATGTAAACTCATTTGTTTTGTTTCTGAACCTCATCATTTGTCCCTCACAGGACCACACAGAGACCAAGGATTCAAACATCCATTTCTTATAATTATACAAGCTACAATTTTAAATACTAACCACACATTTTGTACATTTTGTAATTGTAAATACCTTTTTGATCTTTAATTTTCATTAGATTTTTCATTTCCTTTCATTTTTAAGTGTAATATCCCAGTCCGCCTGTTTTTCAGAGTATGAGTGGGACATTCTCTAATTTGACATGGACTGTCTTAACCTTGATAATCTCTTTCAGACTCAGAGGAGTAGGGGGGGATGGACCCCCTAGTGAAAAAATAAAGAAGAAAAACAGACAATTGAGTTGTAGTCTCATGGCTTCATTCTGACTTTGGCACTGTCAGAGTCACCAGAACCCGTGCCAAGATGGACTCATCCGCCAAGACGGAGCTGCAGCTCAGCATCACAATCTTTCAGCTGCAGTCCACATAGCACGACTGTGTGTTTTTGTTTTGTTTTTTTGATTGGGACGGGGGCTTGGACATTCTGCCTAGTTTATTTCAAACTGGATTTTTAAAAAATCATTGTGTTTGTTGAAAACCTTTAAATTCTGTAAACTTTACCAATGAATCCCTTTGAAAGTGTTTAATTCAGCCAAGTGAGACTAAAAACGTGTCGCATCTCTTTCTAATTTTCATTAATAAAGCCATGGCTGATACGAAGCAAGGCTGACCGATATCAATGGAAGACGTGAGAATGAAGAGACCACAAGAACAAAAAATAAAAGAAGAAAAAGACTCAAAGCAGGACGCTTGGGAATGGAAGAAGCCTCCAATGTTTCTTTTTTTTTTGGACAGGCACATGAACACACTATTTTCTTTGTCACAAGGGGAGTGGAAAAGAAAAGTTCCAGAGGACAGAAAGGTTAACCTGTTGTTTTAAAGTCTTCATGCACACGCACACTTGTATGCACACACAGTATCAGCACATTTGTGACTGTGTGAGAGTTGTAGTCAGTGGGAAATGTGTTAGAACCTCTTTGACTCGTGTTCTCGGCCTACAAGACAAATCATGGCCAAACCCAGCAGATTGCCATTTAATTGCTTAAAAATTAAAACATATACCAAGAGTACATTAAATCCCAGAGTAAATACACAGAACAGAATTTGTGATGTTGAATTTATGTCCTGCCACAGGCTGTCAAATCAGCTTGATTTCTGAATAATAAATGTAGCAACGTTGGCACTTAACAGGCTGTGTTGTGCCTGTTGGCTCCAGTTTCTAAGATGTTGATTTAAAGCTGTTTGAACTGGCTGCGACGTGTTTAATCTGATGATTTAAATATAGTTTTAACAGTCTTTGATCAGGAACATGCTTTGACACTTTTCACTGCTAAGTGTGAGCGTCTGTAAAATAAACATGTAAATTAAGCTCTCTTAGAGCCCAATGATTGGGTTTATCACAAAACCACAACCACTGTGTGAGAACTAATGTAAAGTTAAGAAATATGACCATTGAAGAATCCTCTGTCCTTATTGGCTCCTGAGCATAAGTATTAGTAGGGCGGATATTAATTTCCCTAAGAAAAATGGGGTGCAGCAGTAACGGGTCACATGGGTTACACTTTCTTCTCACATTTCATGCTATATTGTTAGATCTTGCAAGATATGTTGACACTCAGATTGAGTATCTGTAAATTTGATTACCTTTTTTTGTGTTGGCTAAAGTCAATTAGCTGAGGAAGTCATTTTGTGTTGTGTTGACTCCAAAAGTTAAACAGTTGTAGATGAACACAGATATAACTTTCTAAAACTGTCATTGAAACCAGTCAAGTGATTAACAAAATATTTTGCTCCCAGACGGACACTGAAACACGTAAAGCTAAAGTTTTAGGGAAAGATGCTAGAGTTGGGGACACTCAGCTACTACCATATATTATTTAGTTCTGTTGCCTATTTGTAAACTGACAAACATTATGGTTACATTTGTTCACTAACAGTGCTTAACAATGGTGGTCATGAATGCAATAACCTTAAATAAAGTCATTTATAGATGGATATCAGCTAGGTGTAACACCTTTGGTGCACGTCTAGCAGGAGTATCCTAATATTTCTACTGGTATAATTGTGTAATGCTAAAAGAAACGTTGATGTGAACGTTTATAAAACAACATTTGCATGAACTGTTAAATCTTCAGATAAGGAACGTTTGAGATTTAGATATTCAACAGTCCAGCTGAATTGAATTATTGAAAGGAATTCAGACACATGTCCGAATATAAGCACTGCCAATTCATCTTGTCTAAACGTGTAACTCTGCAGCCAATGTAACAGAGATTTAGCACCAAATCAACAAAACTCATAAGGATTTAGTTTCCTACCCTTCAGGGTGCATGAAAATAGTCTGTCAGAAAACTTGGCTTCAGATACAAAATCAATACAAGTGAACATTTCATCGTCAGATGAACTTGTTTTGATGGGAGCACAGTTTATAGCCAGGTCAGATATCTAGAGTTTTATTTTTGGTGTACCAGAGACACTACAGGGTCTCTTCATTCTGCTAAAGTACTTGGAGTCATGATGAAGGATCCACCGGCATTACATTCAGGAGCCTTGTTCTGGACTGTTTGTCTCCTTAAAGTGCTTTTAAATTGTCAAAAATTTAAATCTGCCATCCGATTCTTAAAGTGATGTTCTGTGGATCACTCAAAACCTGCGTATAATTAGCTTAACTTTGGTTTTAGACATCACACCCTGCCTGTTAGTCTTAGTCTGTTAGGAAAAGATGTCTCTATGGATGTTATTCTTTTCTGTTCACATGTCACCAGGTTTGCCCTTAGGATCAATTAAGTGAGCAAAGTGACATATTTCCAACAATATTCTCTTTAATTCTGTGTACTTTGGTTCCTCCTGCAGACCAAAGAGATGCATCTTAGTTAATTGGTATCTCTGGACTGTCCCTCAGTGAGCATGATGGTGTGAGTGGATCGTTGTCCAGATGTGGCCCAGGACTAACTTGTAAAGTTTATAGCAAAAATAGAATGGGATTTTATTTTATTTTTACAGAAGATGGTTGCTGCAAAGAAACGTTTTGAACAAAATTTTGTCTCACACACACGCAGCAGATCCAAGTCCAGGAATCCCATCAACGTAAGAATAATATAATATATATGTAGTCTTTAGAAAATAGTTTTAAAATAATTATTAGTGGTAATATAAAAAATATAGTTATTTAAGAAAACAAAAGTCTCTTTGTTCAACATAAATTTAAAGTTTATACCAACCTTGTTTCCTTAAACTTGTTTATGGACAAACATAGACAGCAGATTATTGTGTGGAATCCATTCTGCAGGACGCTGAACTTAGCCATGTTTCAGCTGCTGTTTTAGCAGGCTGGGGCTGCACTGTTGCTGTTGTATACACTATTGCGCTATTTGATCAGAATCCATAGGGATTGTTCTGTCAGATCACGTTAAGTCATCTAAGGACAGGCTACGCACACTGGTGAATGTGCTGAGAGGGAACTTGAGAGTCAGCGTGAGGAAGGAAAAAGAGATGAGGAGCAAGAGGTTAAAGGGAAATATTGTACTTAAAAGGATAAAAAGAGTACAAACTGCTTTATGTTTCTATTTATTTGCCTGTTATTCCATTTCCATGTCCAGCATACAAAAGTTAAATGCTGAACTGAGACACTTAAATGCAACAAGGAACGTCAGTATGGAGGAGAGTGGACTGTAAGAATACAGAGTGAGTCAGAGAGAGAAATGATGCTGGTGGTGAGAAAACTAAAGGAGCAGAGAAGGACAAGTGAAACACCAAAAGATGGAAAAGTGTAAACACTACCTTATTTCTTTAAATATAGATTCCTTAAATGATGCATCATTCATTCTCACCATTATATTCATTGACAGATAAAAGGAATAACAGTAATTATCTCTTTACAGAGTATTTTAACAGACAATAAATGAAACTGATGTGACGGAAATAAAAATGCAAACATGGACAAAGTTTTGAGTGACTTGCTGCAGGTCAAACTATGATAGTGTGGCATCTTTATTAAAACAGCTTCTGCAAAGCAGACACTACAAAATCCTTCAACATCTGGTGAGATTGTTCATCATCAACTGATACTGTTTATGTTGTCTAAATGGAAACAGAAAAACAAAAAAATGACAGTTTGTGTGATTGACTTGAATCAAAGTAATGTATTTCTGAACAAAGCATAAAGTAATTGTGGACATTAATTAAAACTACCAATATAGAGAATGTATTGTCTGATTTAACAATTACCAAGATGTAGTTTTTGGTCCATATGGTGCAGCCTTGGAGCAAATGTTCTGTGGTGGGCCTTGCATGTTAGCTTCGTTGCGATGTGTTCTTTACAGGCACAGAACTGGCCAAGCACCCATCACTACTGATGTGTGTTTTCTGTTTGATGGAGGCAGAATTCCCCCTGGATGCCCCCCCACTGAACTCCCACCAATGGCACGCACACAAGCAGTCAGCAGACACTGAATAAATAATTGCAATTTATAAATGACTGTGTTGTGTAATGCAGCAGCTCTTTAACCCCAAAAGATCTCTTCTGATTTACACAGATATGGGAGAAATCATTATTAGCTGATGGAAATAAGCGTACACACTTAAACTTTGTATTTGTGCCCTACCCGTGTTTAATTAGGCATGGCCTTATAGCAGACGGAGAATTATGTAATATGTGTACACAAAATGTTTTTAAACGCGCTTATAAGTTACAGAGTTTTCAGGATTTTTAAAAATGTATCTGAATGGTAAAATTTTCTCTTTGGTTGCAAATGTTTCACACTTACTCTGAACCAGTTTACCTGACACAGAACTCATCGTGGCAACTAAATCTTCATTGTGCTGAGCATTCACTGTGAAATCGTATTCCTGATTTAGACAGAAGGGTTTGTGTCTCACTAGAACTAAACCATCACTGGTGCAGTTTGTTCAAGTTTTATCAAGTTTTTAAACAAGTAACGTCCAAGAGAGAAAACTCCCACGTAGGCTCTGGACTGGCAGAAAAAGGATCATCTAAAGGAGGTATCTTAATGGGCTGCTACTAGTTTTCAGTCAGCACTAATCTGAGAATGTACAGAATGTCACGTGACATTCACAAGATTTTTAATTTTATTTTATTTTTAATTATATCCATGTGATATACTACTATTAAAGTCATATCGCACACTACTTCAGTTTAGGCCAAAAAATTTGTTGGAACTTTTGCTTTTTTTTCTAAAACTGCAGAAGCTGTGAATCAAAAAATATGGCAGAAACAGAAGATTGGTGAAAAGTACAAAGGGTGCT
Source organism: Millerichthys robustus (assembly GCA_034783495.1). Taxonomy (NCBI): domain Eukaryota; kingdom Metazoa; phylum Chordata; class Actinopteri; order Cyprinodontiformes; family Rivulidae; genus Millerichthys; species Millerichthys robustus. Next base: position 2,175,399 of record JAVKLF010000161.1, on the reverse strand, counting down.
TCAGAGCCTATGTACTGGCACCCATGTTAAGTTGATCCATAAAACTTGATTAAAAACAACTTTAACACATTGGTTGATATTAGACTGTGAGGTCAGCTTGGTTAGCACATCATCATTCAGCCTGAAATCCAAATCCAAGCCTTCGTGTCAGCAGGTCTCCATTATGCTGACTGTGACCAAGACACTGAATCACTGAACCCTTCTGAGCTGCAGGGCTTCTATGTGAGCAGTGGCTGACATCCACAGAGATGAGATCTGACTCAAAGGCATTGTAACAGCTGAGTGGTAATGTGCATCAACAGAAGCAGAAGCAGCAGAAGGGGTGACAGAGGTAGAAGCCCATTCTGGGTGTATTTTGTTGGTGCCTCTTCACAGAAGTGAACCACTGAATGTCTGTTTACTGCTGTTTTTACACAAACTCTAAAAGAAACGATCTGACTAGGTTTTGGAGCACCTTACTGTAAAAGTACAGTTAAATCGACACCTGTTAGGTTGTTTGCAAAGACAGTTTGAAATAAAATTCTTTGCAAATTTAAAAACAATTGGTATTCACATTATAATTGTGAAGTGTTGTCAGGTCAAACTCAAAGGCGAAACAAATTATTTAAACAAAAACACTGGCGAGGCAGCTCAGAAACCACTTACAGCTCAAGGTAAGGTTTACTCAGGGAACACAAAAGAACAGAGAGAACACGGGGAGATGCCCCACTGACTGAGGAAACAGCACATGATCCGACAAGGAGGGAGAAACAAAACACTGAATATAAAGGCAAAATAATTAGAGGACATCTAGGAACACCTGGAGGAGACACAGGAGGAACGTTTGATCAGGGGCGGGGATCCACAGAGGAAAAACACACCAATTCTAACCAAAAACACATCACCAAGGTCACAGACCGCCATCTTAATGGAAACCAAGTGTATTTTTTCTTTTCCTCATAGAAAACATGAATTTTTTTGTAACCATCACTGGACCTGATCAAAGTTCTGGGAGATAAATATGAAATTAAATCTTTGGGAGTCAACCTGATTAAAGATGGCCACCACAGCTAACCAATCTGAGAAAACTTGAAAGTAATTATAACCTAATCAAGTTTGCGGGGTTCAAATTTGGTAGCTGAGAGTTATCGACAAGCCCTGACAGATTGCACAAGATCTCTTTTTTAAACTCTGGCATTACCTTTGAAAGTCAACTTTGTCTGTTAGTATGACGTCATTTGGACCGCGTTCAGAAAATAACCACTGCATGAACATCTACATCCAATTATGTTTTGGAGACATTCCAATTCTGGATTGCTTTCACAGCCAGCTGATCGTGGAAAACACAAAAATGACTACAATTTAATTTTACAAAAACTAAACTTTAATTTGATGTGGTTGTAGCTGAGAGTCATCCCTAACGTAGAGTATTTGTGCTACACATTGTGTGACAAATTTGCTTGAAACTTTGTCATTGACAAAGTCAACTTGGTTTGTCTGTTACTACAATATCGCAGGACAGGACCGATTTTAAAGATTTAAAATTAATAACAGGATATGTTTTTCCAACTGATCTACTGTTGAAGTCAACCTAATTCAAGATGGCTGCCACAGCCATCTCACCTTTGTCAGCTATTTAGCAAAATATTAATTTTGTAGTAGCAGAATGTTTATCTTTATCTTTCAAGCACTAATATGTATATCTTGTGATATCGTGAGACTGTGCTTTTTGTCTTTTTAAGATTTGACCAAAACAATGTAATGTCACAATATAAAATTCTTGCATGAAATATGGTGGTTAGAACGCATTCCTTCAAAGAACGCTAGAACTTTAATTAAAATCTTCTGTCTGTTTTGATGTGATGTACTGTATATGTGAGCTTGGTTGAATTTATTTATTTTTTGTTGTTATAATTCCGCCAAGCAACTTTCTTTGATCATTTTGGCTTGTATGATATTAATTTATCCAGGAGCTCAACAAGAGTGTGAAGATCCCCACGTTGTATGACATCACTTTGATCAAAATTACTCTTTGAAAATTTGCAATCCACAAGTTGTAATATCAATGAGCATGCAATGCCACACGTAGCTGATTAGACAGGAAGGACACAAATGAGACCACAGATAATCACAGCGTTCTAGAGAACTTCAAGTAGATGGGAAAAGTTTTCAAACATGGTCCTTCGATCTGTTTCATTAGAGTTTGCCATAAGAATTTTTAAAAATTATTTTCCAACCAAGAAAACATTTTTTGCGTGTCAATCTCCCAACCCAGAGAATTTGTTAAAACAGCAACAGGACTTAGCACGGTGTAACATCAATAACTAAAATAAAACAACAAAACAGTTGTCTCCAGAAAAAGTACTAGAGTTTTGTCAAGTGAAAGCGTGCATCAGTTCCATCTAACACTAACTTTCTCACTCCCACTTGTAGGTTAAACCTACATTCATGAATGAATTATATTCTTCACACATACAGTACTTCCTATAAGTAAAATTTGACGTGTAAAACTGTCAGACATGTTGACAAACTAGCAAAATCTGCCTCAAGATTTGTATTTGATACGTTTTGCAGACTAGTTTAGAACAATGCTCTATGACTCAATGCAGAAAGGCTTGACTGTTTATTTATTGATTTATTTTAGGACACTCTAATTTTCTTTGTTGCTGCGCTAACTAAATCCCTCAAAGTAAAGATAGCATCATAAGAAATCATTTAAACACTGCCTACTGTATTAAAGACAATAACTTCTCAAACCTGTGACATGAGAGCATGCATAAATTAATTGTGGAACCAGTGAAGGCATGGAGGTTAAATGTAGGGAGCTCCTCGTGTGTCAGATATCTCTCTTTCTAAATCCATGGCAGGCTGATCACACAGATCATTACATCAAACTCTTAAGCTTCACTAAGTAACTCTTACATATATCAACTGTTATAGCTTTGTTACTCCCACCTGAGCCAACTCAGAGGAGAGTAACAGCAGCAGGTTGACCTCAGTCTTTCAATGCTGCCTCAGTCCTTTTATGACTTTATAAAAGTGTATCAATAGTCCATTTCACAAAACACCAAGTTTATCCCCTTTCACACCTGGAGCTAACATCTGTCCTCAGTGGTCAGACTGAGTCTGGATTGTAAAATGTGTGAACAGTTTCAGTGCCTACTGAAAACCTCTTCACACAGACCAGTGATGAAGAACCTACTGAACCGACACAACCCCACACGAGCAGCAGCGTTGCTACCCAGATGTTTATGTTTAAAAATTTAAATATCGGGAAGATTCTAAAAAAAATGACTTTTTTTGTTTTGTTCATATTTTGGATGAAATGTTTAACAAACTCTTTTTCCAAATATATCTTAAGAAAAATGCTCAATTTGTCAGGATTTTATTCAGCAGAGTGAATTACTAAGATGCTAAGCAGCAAGTTTCACTTTAGTTTAAACTTTGTGTGTGTAGGTGTGTATCTTCATATGGAGCAGATATCCATCCATCTATTATATTTTACCCGCTTCTTCCTTTCAGGGTCACGGGGGTCACTGGTGCCCATATCCAGCAGTCACAGGTGCGAGGGGCGGGGTACACCCTGGACAGGTCTCCAGTCCATCACAGGGACACATAAAAACAAACAACCATTAACTTTCTCACTCACACACATAGGGGCAATTTAGAGTTACCAATTAGTTTAAAAGTCATGGTTTTGGTCTGTGGGAGGAAACCGGAGTACTCTGAGAAAACCCACACATGCATGGAGAGAACATGCAAACTTTACCCAGAAATGTCCAAGATTCAATCCAACGACGTTCTTGATGGGAGGTAACAGCTCTACAAACTGAGCCAGCATGCCGCCATCCATTATTTTTCACTTGTTGCAGTCAGGTTGTGAGCAGGGAGCCTCAGACATCTCTTTTCACAGCCACCTCTTGCAGGTATTGTAGGAGGATTCCAAGGCTTTTCCAGTTCAAACAAGAGACAAAGTCTCTCCACCATGCCCTGGATCTCCTCGCAGTCAGAAATGCCTGAAGCACCTCCCTAGAAAGGTGCCCAGGAGGCATCCTTACCAGATGCCCAAACCACCTCAATGGGCTCCTCTGGATGTGGAGGAGTAGTGGCTCTACTCTGAGCCGCTCTCTGATGACTGAACTTCTCACCCTATCTCTAAGGTAAAATACAACTACCTTGCAGAGAAAACTCATTTCAACTGCTTGTATCTGCAATCTTGTTCTTATGGTCACTACCCAAAGTTTGTGGCCATAGGTGAGGGTAGGAATGTAGACCGACCAGTAAACAGACAGCTTTGCCTTACAACAGCTCTCTCTTCACCACAACAGACGATACATAGTCACCAATACTGGGGATTCATTTGTCAATCTCACGCTCCATTCTTCCCTCATTCATGAACAAAACCCCAAGATACTTTAACTCCTCCACTTGAGACAGAAACTCACACCCAAACCTGGGAAAGCAATCCACCCTTTTCCGACCGAGGACCATGAACTCAGATTTAGAGGTGCTGATCCTCATCCCAGCCGCTTCACACTCAACTGCAAACCTCTCCAGTGAGAGCTGCAGATCACGGCACAATAATACCAACATCTTCTGCAGATGGAATCCTGAGGCCACCAAACCGGAGAATCGGTGACAACGGGCAGCCCTGGCATTAAATGCCAATGACATTTTAGGGTATGCATTGAACTGCTCATTGTTGATGCTCTCAGTGCTGTTAGCTTGCAGTCAAATTACCCACGACAGATCTTAGTGTCTGATCTAAACAAGGTATGGTTTATTTACAAATGGGAAGTTGACATTAACTTGATGCCATTGCTCTTCTGGGCCATCAAGGGAGGTAATCACAGAGCTGTGATAATTGAATATGAAAGGCTAAGCCCACATTGCAACTTTAAGATTAGATGGTCTGTGTGACCATCCAAATGTAAGGTTTAAAATAAGCAATATGTGACGTTTAGTGCTCCACATCAACATCGCTGAGTTACATTTCATGCCTCCACTGGTTCCATCATTTATAAAAGTTTATATAGTTGTGGGATGTAGATGGCTAAATTAGTGGTTCTTGAAGACCCAAAGGAACTGTAAAACACAGCCTGACTTTGCTACCATACTGCAGAGCTGTGCTACAACTCATAACAGAGCTTCTGTCTTCCAAGAATCAACTATAAAATAACTACTTGTTTTTCTTACAATGGATTTACAACAAATTGTCTGAAAACCCCAAGGCGTGGCTTTAGCCCGCTGCAATAATGGTTTATAAATTCTAAGCCAAAGAGTTAACATGAATATAAACCCTTCCACTTTGAATTAAGTAAGGACTCATACTGCCACTTTTGGCCTGAACTTAAGAATTAACTTAAAGAGACAATAGCTTCATAATTTGATTTTGTTCTTGTGACCAAAGTTTGAATTTTTATTCTGCAAAAACTGATGTATCGTGTTTTGTTTCACATCCTTGGACATACAACTTGAGTTCAACAAAGTTTATTATTGTTTTTATTCTATTGTCATGTCACATAATTTTTCTTTTTAAAAGTTATGACATCTGTCATCACCTCCTCAGGTTCAGTCATTGTCTTTTTAACCCAGAGGAACGCCCCAAGGGGGTGGGCAGTGGTACTGCAGGCGGGCGTGGCACTGCATGAAACAAATGCTTGGACATGTTGGCATAATGAACAGGTTTTTGACAGGGCTCAAATACAAAGGAGTGAAGATTAAAGGTGGCATTTTTGCTTGAAATTAAATTGTGTTGAGACTGATATTTCTATGCACCTCAGATTCATATAAATCTTATTTCTGAGGGTGGTGCCCAAGGCTCAAAAATTCATGAAATTCAATTAATCATAAATTACTATTTCATATTTTAGACGTATGCCCCTACAATATAAAAATAAAGTCATCATTCTTGCACTGTTTTGTTATTTTTGAAATGTTGTTTTCATTACAATAAGGTGGGACAGAAACATGTTTTAAGGAACAGGATCAGAGAGTTTACACCTTTTTAATCTCCACGTGTTGCTGAACATCATGCAGAGCGACAGGTAGCAGTCACTACACTGAGCTTGTGGTGAAATTGTTGTGTCATTCAGCTTGGTCTGTGGTTTTATCTTAAGCTACCAAGTGGTGGCTCCAGCGAATAGCTGGAGGTGACTGTCAGTAAACCCAACACACTCCTTTTTACCAAGTGTGACGGTTCTGCATGCGATGCTTCATGCAAGAGCAAGAGGGGTCAACCAACAGTAAGTAACACTTGTGAGCCAGTCTTTCCCCTGAGGGATAAGCCTCTTCACTGATGGTTAGGTAACCACTTAGAACTGGGTTACGTTTGAAATAATCTAGAGGTTTTTGTGCTTGTTTCTGAGATGGCTTCATGGTAATGATCATAAACTAAATGAGATGAACAGAAATTCTAAAACAGTATTGTTTTCAATGCTCACTAACAGCCTTTTAAACACATCCTACCTCAATTTCTCTTTCTTGCTCCCTTTGTATAATCTAGGCTGGTCTTCTTGTGCTCGTATTTTTCCTTTGACTCTGTGTGTCCCGTCATCCCGTCCACGATTTATGGAATTCTCCTCTCTCTTCCCCCACACTCACCGTGTCTCTAAATCTGTCCTCCCTTCTTATTTCACAGCATCACCTCTTTTCTCCTTTTATATCTTCTCTTTTACTCTTTCTGTCTTCTGTTTTTTGTTTGCTTGAGATTTGTTACATCTCAACAAGCTTTTATCAACAGTTATTTATTTGAGCTCAGCCCAACAGATAAAACATTTAAAATAACTATTCAACTCTTTCAGGCTTTCTTTCCCTGGCAGGGATTTGATATATCACAGGAGCGCAGGACGATAAAATGACTTAGTTTTAACACAAAGCAACAAAAAATAAGCAACTCATTTTATACTAAGTGCCTCTTCTCATCCTTCTGCTTTTTTGTACCTCATTCCTTATGCTGGTCTCACTAACTAAAGGAATACTAGAAAATGTTGAAGTCCTATTTGTTAAATCTTAATTTTTGATCTTGCTGCCTACAAGCTGACGCAGACCTACTTCACTTCTGTATAATGGTTGTGAAGATCTGGAAGTGTAGCATCCATTGCTAACTAACTGTAATGTTAACTAAGGAGTTAAATTGGGTTGGTAGCACCATGGACCAGGCCCTTCTCAAACATGACAAAAACTTACTTTAGGTCTGAACATTTGATGAAGCTTTAGTAGAAAAAATATTTCAACATACAGACAAATAGTCTAAAATAAACTTATTGGATTAAAACTTAAATTTTCATTATCTAAATGTCAGTCAAATCCCTTGTCGTGTGAGCAAAAATAAACAAAAGTAAGCCATTAAAGCAAAACCATGTGCACTGGTTACTTTGATTTATTCACAGACCCTCAGTTTTAGAAGAAACAGGAAATAAAGATGATGGGGTTCATCAGCAGCAAGGCCAGAGTTAATGGGGAAACCAAAGGTGGATGCAGTTAAATATTCATTATGTTTGAGGTTGGCGGCAACAATCAGACGATGACAGTGAAACATTTCAGGAGACGTCTCTTCTCGCAGAAGGGTCAGAGTATTTCCTGATCCACTGCATATACTAACAATTATTTCAGTCTTATTATTTTATTTAGAAAGATCATGTCGAGTCTGCGAAGCTTGACTAGAATGTAACATTAGCAAACATTGGGTGCTACCATCTTTTAAAAAAAGTGCTAAAGTTGGCTAGCTTTATTAATGCACTAATTACAGTTAGCATTCTCCATTTTAGCACACCACATTGGTTTGAAGCAGGTCAGAATATGTGTACAGAGGTCTTTACCTTGTAGATGAATCTCAAAGTCGTTTATTCATTGGTGAAACTGCATGAAGCACTGGACTGATTTAAGCTAACTCACCACGGTGTTAATACTTTCTATATTATCTCGTGCGTTAACTACACCTGTCCAAATGTTGCTAACTCCCACCCCTTTTTGTTATAATTAGTCAAACACCCAATAGAAAAAAACACAAAGCAAGATTGACACATAGCTCCATCCAATGGTAAGGACTTTTTTTCTTCTTTGATGTAGGCCTACATTTTATTGGCTGGTGTGATTTGTACTCCGAAGCGACTTATAGTCTGAAAATTACGATACTATTCAGCTTTTCCTGACAAACTTGGATGGTTTTTGGCCTTTTTGCTCGTTGGTTCCATCTGTATGATTCCTCTCCTGATATCATTTCTCAGGAACATCTTTGCTGCATCCTGGGCTTGGTGCTGCCCAGGCGCACTGGCAGGCAGTGCAAGGCCATCTATCATGAAACCCCGTTGGGGTTCCGTCAACTATTTTCTTACAAAATGGCAGAGTCCAGATGGGACCCTTTGACACATTTCAGGTGTTTTATTGATAGCTGTTGTAGAAGTTGTCCTGGAGTATTTAGTACTCATTTAAGTTGGTGAATATCTAAGATTGTTTGTTAGATTTGTTTGCCTTGGTGGGATTCAATTACCAGCTTCAGTGTTTGATTTGTATTTTTCTGCATCCACTCTGCTCCTATCTGTGTTGCAGGATTTGGATTTTTTCTGACCTAAACACAAATGTGATATTCAACAAGAGTCAAAGTCTGAGTTTTGCTCATCACAACCATGAATTCTTTAACTTTATTACATTTTAATTACATTTATGTTTTCATTGCACGACCTGAACATTTGTTCTTCCTCGCTGGTTTTTTTTCTGTCCTTTATTTCTGCCGTCATCCTCTCAGCCCCCCACCCCCCACCACCTGCTGTAAACTATCCACCCCCATCTATTTCCTGGTAATAAATGGCTGCTGTTGGTCAATGTGACGTTCTGCAGTCAGTTCATCTACCCACTGGTCAGATCTATACGACACGAGCATCACACAATAAATCAACACACACACACACCTGCAGCCTCTGGTGGATCTCAGTCTCCTGTTCTGACGATTGACGAGCACGTCGTCACTAAACGGCTGAGATAATTAAACCCTATCCGTCCCCACTCTTTCTGTAGAGGTGTGTGTGTGTGTGTGTGTGTGTAAATGCTGTCCTGGTGCATTGAAACTCACACATACAGTTTATCAGAAGGCACACACCTACTCAGTCTTTCCCTCTCTATTCTCAAACATACTGTCAACTCTATAAGCCCACAGTTTCTGTCACTGATTGCTGGCACACACACACGCACACACACACACACACACACACACACACACACACACACACACACACACACACACACACACACA
>JAVKLF010000161.1:1971538-1981552 GCA_034783495.1 Millerichthys robustus | reverse complement strand
GGTGTGGAGCCGTTCTTGTCGGTGGAAAAGCGCCTTCTGAGTCACCCTCCATCTCATTACCTCAGTCAGTCATACTGGTCATCTCTCACCTGTTCCTCATTCACTAATCCGACCAGCTGCATCCTCCTCCTCCAATCTGCACTTATTCTCCTAGTTCTCATTTTATCTTCAGCCTGTCATATTGTTTGTTACCTGCCAGTTTTCATGTGTGTCAGTTTTGTGTTTGCTGAGGTGGATTAGCTGTGGTGATTGTCTTGAATCAGTGTGCCAACAGACACACAAACACAGACAAAACCATCATAGCTCACCTTTTTACCTGTATGAATGGATAAATTGTTATTAACTGTACATATGAAGTAACATTTTTTTTAAATCAAAAGACAACACACACAGGTAAGTCTTACCTGCTCAGCAGCAGACACTGGAGTCAGCAGCATCGTGCACATCATCACAAAACTGTTCTCCATCTCTAAAACACAGGATGATAAATGCTGATTTTAAAGATGAACACACAACCACAAATTATCTTTTAGGAGGATATCAATTAAAAAGTGGATGCAAGAGAAAACACAGTTTAATGATTGCACACAGTAATTCAGCTCAGACATGGATGGAACAAGAACAAAATATATAAAATGTACTTCTCTGCAGAAATAAATTGGGTACAAGGAAAGAAACGCACAAAGACATGAAACGGTAGAGTAAAAAGAGGACACTGAAATGTTTTTACCTTTTTAACACGCAGTTTTCACTGTGTCCTCAAGTCACTTCCTGGTTTGTTGCAGTGGACTTTGGTCCTAAATGACTGCTAACACAGCTAGTTATAGAGTTACCACATTATGGGGCTCACACTGCCATTAATACACACACGTTACCCAGGCTTTAACAGGAAATGGGTTATTTTTAATAAAACTGAAACAGAATCTCTTTTGGTCTATAGTGAAAACTGATGAAGCAGAGGGACTAATCATATCTGACCAGGATGGAAACACTCTTCACGTTATTTCGTTAAATCAGCAAAACAGCTTGACAGAAACAAAAGATCTCCATTTATAAAATGAACAAGAAAACTGCATAAGGCATTTTCTAAATGTCAAACGAGTTGATTTACTCTTCAAAATGTTGACTAAATGCCATCAAATGAATTGAGACCGTTTAGAACAATACTGTTTAAATATTGTTGCTTCGTGTCAAATTAAATTCTGAATTCCATCCATCCTTTATCTCCCGGTTAATCCGAGTCTGGTCTCGGGGACAGCAGCTGGATCAGGGAGGCCCAGACCTCTCTTCCAGCTCTTCTGGGAGGATTCCAAGGCGTTCCCAGGCCAGCTGAGAGACATAGTCTCACCAGCGTGTCCTGGGTCTTCCCCGGGCTCTCCTCCCAGTTGGACATGCCTGGAGAACCTCCCTAGGGAGGCGTCCAGGAGACATCCTTACCAGATGGACCACCTCAGCTGGCTCCTCTGGATGTGGAGGAGCAGTGGCTCTACTCTGAGTTAAATTCAGATTTATTATTCATACAGTTTGATTTTGTTTTAGCTGGTTGGCTATTTGTCCAGCTGCTTTAGAATAATCCATCCAAAAAATAGATCAAAACATGACGAATGTGATGTATGTGCTACATGTTGTGGAGCCGTACATCATACAGGACTGATAAAATTTGTGAAAATAATAATTTAAAAAAAGAAATTCCTCATTGACAGTAATGAGATTTTTCCCCAAACAAACAAAATAAAAGATCTAAGTTATAAACAAACCAACATCCTCTCCTGGCACCAGGAAGAGTCACAACATTTGAACAATAACACTTAAACGTAACACATTGTTTCCAGAATAACTACACTAAAACATGAAAACTGTGTGTTGGTAACTTCTTACACCAACCATCACAAGGAGAAAGAGACGTACACTCAGAAAAGCCTGATGTGTTGGATTTACTTCATTAAATTATATCAGTTATTTCCACTGAACTGAATTGAGTAAATGTAAAGCAAATTTTACATTTACGTTAAAAGTAAATGAGTGGAAATAGTTGACATAATTTATTCAAATAAATCGAACACATCAGTGCCACGCAAAAATAAAGTATCCATAAGTTCTTTTTAACTTTCCAACAATTATCCAATAATCTAATATCCTCAGGCAGCACATTCTTCAGCCATGATAAACTCCACACTGGTTCTAAAACTACATCCAAGTGTTGATCCTTCAGTTTGGTTTCGAACTACAATTTATTCAGATCTTCTCTGTTTGGAGCTTCGTAGCTCAGAAAGAATGTTCAAAGTTTAAAGGCACAGACTTTACATGACTCAGCTGGAATTCTTTTGTTTTTCTTCCTGGGTTATAACATTACTCTGTCTGCCCGTTTTAGTAAAAGTGCTGTCAGAGAGTGAAGGATGTAGATTTGGATAATTACAATAAGTCCCAAATTACTGTTGGGTTTTATTTGAAACAAGTTGAACAAGTTTGTTGTAAATTTTAGCAATAGCTGCATTCAAAATGTCTTCAGAAACTTTCTTGTTCTGGATATTGAAACATAAAATACAAATAAAGGACATCCTGAAAGGTGGTGTTTCAGATCAGTGAAAAGAAAGGCTGAAAATGAAAGGATTTGGAACAAAACACAACTTTGTATTTGAAGAATATAGTTCACATTAATGACTAGAGTCTGATGCTGACTTCACTTCGTACAACACTGCAGCCAGGGATGCTGTCAGTGCCGTCAGCATCTGACAGGAAGCCGCTGCCCGACACCACCGTTGGGACGTTGTGTTCAAGGGCCGTGAGTCGCTGTTTCAGTCGACTCTGGGACGAGTTGAACTCACTCTGCAGACGAGCCAGACAGGTCTGAGAAAAGTCAGAAAGACAGTTGGCGTCGCTGCTGCAGACACAAACAACATTTTTCACTCATGAAGCAGGAGCTCAGAATAAAAACCTCCTTAAAAACAGAGGTGAACGGCGCTCGGAGCCGCACGGACCTGCAGACGATCCAGACTGGTTTCCAGCCTCTCCAGCTTCTCCTCCAGCTCTTCCCCCCCAGACACGTTTGCCTCCTCTAGCAGCCCCTCTTTCTGCAGGATGTCCCGCCCCCTCTGCTCCAGCTGGGCCCTGGCATGGGGGAACTCTTGCAGGGCCTCCATCAGGTCTTGTTTGGAAAGGCAGAACAGGTCCGAGTACCCCAGACTCCTAATGTTTGCTGTGCGTCTGTTCCCCATCTTACTGCCACTGACGTTCAGGATACTGATCTCTCCGAAGCAGCTTCCTGCCGTCAGAACAGCTAATTGGGTGACTCCATCGTCCCCCACCACCGCCAGGCGGCCATCTTTAATTATGTACATCTCCTTTCCCACGTCACCCTTAAAAAATAAACATACAGTTTGTCAAATCAAACTATTGTTTTCCTGTCTTTACTTTTCCAAACATGTTTACAGTTCAAACACTTTGTGCTATTTTACAAAATGTCTCTTTCAGGAAGGGGGTGCTATGACTTTTGTTTTTTGTAACTTTTTTGTACTATTTTCTTTTCAGTTCCTTCGAAAATGTATTCTTTGAAAGTTGTTTCAGCATACTTGTCTTCTTAGGCCACTTTTGGCTTTTATCTACTAACATGTTACATTTTATTTGTGGCTACCCTTTTTTATCTTTAGCTTTCAGACAGTATTTTGCAAACCTTAGCCTTTAGTATTTTGCTACTTTCTGGCTAACATTTTGCTATGTTCATCTTACACTTTGTGTATTTAATTAGTGTTTTGCCATTTTTAGGTACTATTTGTCTTTATTAGCTGGCATTTGGCCAAATTTTGGGTAGCCTTTTGATGGTTTTAACTTTTAGCATTTTGCTGCTTTTAGTTTTTTGTTAGAATATAGCTACTTTTACCTTTTAGCCAGTGAAAAAGTTAGTGAATTGAGAAATTTTGGGTTGAATTTGTAGAAGTAGATCATTAAACATTACTCAGCATCTTTCATGTTACCACATTTGAGTATTTTCTTGCATCTCTTGTTAAATCAAATTTCTAAAATTTCTTAGCTGTGTTTCTTCAGAAAATCCTCTGAGTTCTCCTAGGAGTCAAAGTTGTCAGAAAACATCATGGAAACAAACTACTGGTCGACACTCAATCCTTTCCAAAACCCCAAAAAGTGACAGCTGTAAACGGACAACACGTGGTCACCATCAGAACAGAACTGAACCTTCCCACTTCGTGGTTTCCAGATCACCATGAAGAATGTGACCGCTTGTAATTTGGATTTGTGCTCCTTGTGGTTGTTTTCATTTCAGTCAAAACAAATCATGGGTGTAAAAATCTTACATTTGATGACAACCAGAAAGGGGGACAAGACTATCAGCACTATTGCCTTGGGTAGAAAAGGCAGCTTGACCTAACACCAAACTGTGAAACATATTCTACACAACATTTCTGCTACAGCTGCTAAGGACGTTTCAGAGGAAAATTGTTTTATAGTCAAAATGTTCAAGACATCATGGCTATGTGTTGTTTTTTTATTTTGCAACAGTTACTGCTATTTTTAGCAACTATGGTTTAAATTTTGTGTTTATTTTAGTTTTCAGATGTTGTTTGTCTGATTTTAGGTATACATTTTTGGTCATTATAGCTTTTAGCTTTTGTTTTCATTGTTTTAAGTTTAACAATTCAATTTCAACTTCTTTCAACCAAGTCACTTAGCACCCATCATTCATAATGCATTTTCACTGGAAATTCAAATTTTTGTAGCTGAATCATATTTTCCATCACCTACAAGTAAAAAACAAAATCTCCTTTAGAGTCAAAGATATAAAAAATAAGGACATTGGAAATAATCTGCATTAAACCTTTGCAATACTAATAATCAAATAGGCTTATTTGTGTCATAGTCTGTGTCTTCTGTGCCTTGGTGTGAGTGTCCATATCTAATTGTGTCTACCTGTCACCTGTTGTGTTTCCCAAGCTGTGTCTCATTTCCCCAATCAGCCTTGCCCTATAAATGTTTGTTCCCTGTGTTCCAGTTTTGTCGGTTCATTGTCGGAGTCTTGTCCTGTCAGGTTGGTGGTTCTATGTCCCTGCTCGTGTCTCCTTCATTAAGAGTTTTGTGTCTAGGTTTGCTGTTTTGCCGCCACGTCGGCCTTTTGTTTTTTGTATTAAATAAATATTATTATTATTTTCACTTCGTCGTCATCCTCTGGTCCTATCTGCATCTGAGTCCTCACCTCCACCAGCCGCTCCTCACTGCAATCCTGTCAATTTATTTGTTAAAAAATCCAACTACATGTATAGTTTGGCCCAACTTTAATATTTTGACTATACAATAAGATGACTTGGCTTACATCTTTTACAGTGCTACAGCCGTAGAAACAGATCAGTATTTGATCATACATTATGTTTGTAGTACCTATAAATACATACCAACCTTTCTACAGATGTAGTCACCAGGACTGAAAACTTGAGGTCGAAGTTTTAACACCAACTCTACAAGGAGTCCTGCCTCGCAGTCCTGAAAAATACGCACCTAGTTCCACAGGAACGTTTACAGAAACACACAAAATACTGGAAGAATAATTCAACAGAAATATGGAACAAAAACACAACAAAAGTCTGACAATAGATTAATCTACAACATTAAAAGTCTAATGTCGGTTAAATTGTTTTTACCTTTTTCAGCGTGTCGAGGTGAACATTTATAGCAATTTCTGCTCGCAGTTTACTAGGCAAGCTCCTCAACACTTCCTGCTCATCTATGGTCTTCTGGTTGGTCCAGAGATAATCAAACCAGCGGATGACGCGCTGCTCCAGCACCTTACTGACATGTCTAAAGTGCATATAATGTTTGAGTGCATCTACACGGGTTTGAAAGGTCGCTCTTGTTGCATTCATGTTGGAGATCATGGATCCGACGTTACCAACTATAGATGCAAAGATTAGAACTCCAACCTGAAGGAACACCAGGGGAAGTTGTTTTGACAAAGAACAATTGGAATTGTGTAAGGGCTGCACATGACACTTACTTTAGACAGTGTTCAGGGAACTTACCAGAAAGTCAAATATCAAAAACAGGTATTCCTCATCTCTAACAGGAGGAGGGGTCTCTCCAATGGTGGTCAGTGTCAGAGTGGACCAGTACAGACAGTAAATGTAGCTTCTGGCCAGAGAGCCAAACTCAGGGTCTGATGCATTGGGGTAAACCCATGAGTCAGAGCCCAGTCCCAGGACTTTGGAGAAGCTGTAGTACCCACAGGCGTTCCAGTGAATGATGACCAGGATGTACAGGACCAGCTTCCAGATGCGGAAGGCGTTGGGGTAGCTTGTGCGGGTCTCCGTCCGTTCGAAGAACTCAAACAGGCGTGGCAGTCGTAGAAGTCGGTTAAATCGAAGAAGAGGAGTGTAACTCATGCCGACTGTGAGGTACAGAAGGTCCGTTGGGAGGATGGAGCAGATATCCAGTTTACACTGTGATGTTCGGATGTAGGTTTCTCTCAGACGACGCACATCTTTCACCAACAAACCCTGATCCAAAAACCCTTAACACAGATAATAGTCCTAATATCGTTAAGATTTATAAATAAGAAAAAGAGGACTAATGGAATCATGTCAATGTCAAAAAAATCTTTAAGTACCTGTGTGGACACGAACAGCAGTATCCAGTATATAAACTCCATCACAGACGTAGTCTAGCACAAGCCACACCAGAACATTTGTCATCTGGAGTTCATCAAAACAGGCCCTTTAGTTTAAAAAAAATACAAAATTAAAAAGAGCTAAAGCTGTCGACAATGAAATATTAAAGGTACTTTTTTGTCACCTGACAACTAAAAGGGTCCAATTGTAGAAAACAGCAGTCCCAATCACTATCAGCCAGTGATAGTAGATGTCATCAGATGGGGATAAAACCACAGCTTTCCACTTCCTCTTTCTGACAGAAAAATTTGTTATATCCGTCAGCTCATTTGAAGAAAGTTTGTTTTGATTGTGGTTGTTTTCTTACGTGTGTCTAGAACGTTGGGTTTCATTTTCTATATCGGAGCCAGTGTGGCTGTGACTGAACCTGCTGGGTGGGCCCTGGATGTCCATGTTGGCTGGGCCCCTAAAACGCTCCAAAAAGGAATCTGGTCGCTCCGTCTCCTCAGCCAGACTCTTCTGAGCCCATTCTCTCAGAGTCATCACCATACTAACTATCCTGAAGACAATAATGAGGATCATTTTTAAAAGTCTGACCAGATCAGAATCATTCATGTCACCCTAAACCACTAAAGTACTGATAATTAGCTGAATTATTTCAAAACTAATAAGATAACAAGTCCTTGGACAAACCTGGACAAAGCTCCACGCCCTCGAAACGAATTCTGAGAATTCATATCTCTCCTCTCGATGGCCGCCATTCTTTGCAGCTCTGAAGAAGTGTCCTCACATATTGACTGTCTTCTACAAATGCAAACATATGCCAAAAAAATAATGGTAAAAAATAAACATTAGCTAAAACTTTCTTGGATTTTTGGAGTGGAGCGCTGAAAGAAGCACCATCTTGGAACTCAGTTGTACCACTGAGGGACTCTGTGCCTTTGCAGACAGTCAAACTAAGAGATTGCCCAGGTTGACTCAGAGTGGTGTTTTGTTGTCAGACTTCTGTGCTGGTCATGGTTTGTCCAAATTGAACACTTTGTTCAATATAGGAGTGTCCAAAATCACATGTGATTCCAGGGGACTCTGAATAGTAATTGTGTCATTAGATCTGTGACCTTAAAGGAGCAAACTCCTTGTGTTGGTCTGCGTTCCGATGACAGCAACACAGGTGAGGGAAATGGTGCTTTGCCAACAGTTTACAATGAGGAAGAGATGGAAAAAGTCAGTGAATGTGTGTCACATGCACAACTGAAGGTTGTCCAATGAAATATTAGAGTGTGCCCTTTTTTTGTTGTTGTTGTTGTTTTTCTGGCCAAGCATATAATGAGCGACTCTGGACTGCCACAAACTTGGGAAATCTGTTTCTTGAAAATTAGTCTAGTTGAAAAGTATATTCAAATAAATTCAACAAGCTAGTTCTTTTTACTGTGGTTACAGTTTACACACGTTGAGACTGTTGTATGTTCTTTGTTTCAGTATCCGATCAGTGTAGGGGTGACCTCATGCCAGTTTTTCTCAAACCAAGTACAAGTACTTCAGTTTGGGTACTATCGAGTACTTGTTCAGTATGAACAATGACAAAGACATGACTTTTAAAAAACACATGTCTTTTATTTAGAACAAGGTGTCTCTTCTTTCTCACAGACCTACAGTCCCTCTAACTGGATCAACTCAAATATGCAGCCTGAACAAGCACTTATAAAATAGATGGTATCGGATCACCACAGTGTGTATGAAGGATAATGTGAGCTGAACCTGTTTATAGAAGCCGGATCACAGAATTTTGTCTGCCAGAAAACAAAGAATTAAATTGACCTGATCGGAATAAACCCCACAGACACAGATAGTCCTTTTTATTCAGCATCCATCTCTTTCTGTTGATTAAGAGCCTCTTATTTCATTTATCTGGGTTAGTCGTACTCTGTATACGATGCCATGTAATTCTAGCCCACTTTTCCCACCTATTTGGGAATACAGCCACAGCACAGGATTGAACTGTTTTACATTTACGAAGAATTCAGAGACTGTACATAAAACAAACGTTGCGTGTTGTCTTTCTGCCCACCGGCGAGGTTTTGAATCAGGCAGTCCTGATCTTGACATCACAGTAATCCTCCCTACTCTAGCAGAAATTTTAAAATGTTTCTGTTGAAATAAACGCGTCACAATATAAAAGTTTTAATAATAGCGTTTGGATGAGCTGCTCTGAATGTCATCACTGCTGGTTGTGTAGTTAAATGAACTCAGGATCCAGGCAAGAAACTCAAGAGTAAACAATTAGATCATTTATTAACAGAAATAACTCGCTGTCGTTGCAGCACAGTACTTACAAACGGGTGATGAGAATCCACAGGGATGCTCGGGCGAAACACGAGAAACAATCGTGAATTGTTTTGGGGAAACACAGGGGAGGAGAAGAGAATATACAGGGAAGACTGATGAGCTAAATCACAAACACCTGTGGGAGAGAGGACTAGGAACAGGTGAGTGTGGGCGGGGCCGGAGCAGCAGCAGACAGAGAGAAAACACTGGGGAACACAAACACTAATCAGGTGAACAACACAAGTAACTGAACCAGAAGAACCAGAATTTACACAGATCATCACACTGAAACTGAATGTGTTGCCAGTGTTGTTAGGACAACAGCAAAGTCTGATAAAAACTCAAATTTTCTAAATCTCAAAGCAATTTGTGCAAATTTTTACAACCTAACTTTCCGGTTCAGTCTGAGGTCAATTTGAGCGGGAATGTCGTAATATTTCTGCCAAAACGACCACATGTAAAGGTTGAACTGGAATGTTTACAGCTAGCTGCTGTTTGCATTGGAAGACAAATCTTTACGTAAATAAGCTTGTGTGTGTGGAAACAGGCATGACTTTAAGGCCTGCAGCATTTACATACAACACTCATAACAACATTCCACTACGGCCTTGGCCCTGTTTGGACCGTTAGCTTGTCCGTTCAGTCAGAGAAAACAAAATTCAAAGAGCAACTATCTACAAAAAGTAAAGTATTATTTTTTTCAAAACCTCACTTTAAAACGACCAAAATGTTTGTTTAATTCTGAATGAAACACAAGTGGTCTAAATTTGTGGTTATAAAGCATGTTTGTTGTTTCAAAACATACAAACATGCATACCTCGTTTTTCTGGAACTATTCTGAAGATTGGACATATGCAGTCGCAGAAGTCTGTGACACTTCTAACAAACACCCCCATGGAAGGAGTAACTGGACTGGTTACAGTCAGCCACCACACTCCAGGGCTCCAAACCTGTCAGTAATGGAAGCACCATCTCCAGGGTTGGTATTAAAAGCAATTCTAGTGACATCAGTACACAGCAAGACCCCTAGGATGCTGATTTTTGTGGTTTAGGATTAGGGGTCAGGTGTGTACCTGCTGTG
>JAVKLF010000161.1:1934440-1945574 GCA_034783495.1 Millerichthys robustus | reverse complement strand
ACACAGTGATGTCTTTATTTTTTCTATTATTGATCAGGAAGACAAAAAGAGAACAGAAAAAAGTTAGACAATTTAAAATAGTACATTTGTGTGTACTGCAGTGAGGACTAATGTCTAAAATAACATATTTGTAATTGTTCAGATGCCTCGATAAACAGAATATTGTTTTTTCTTATTCAAAATATTTACCTTCGGAACATAACATGAAAAGGTTTTACATGTTCTTAACAAATTTGTTGAAACAGTTAATTAAATATCTTCTTATTTGGACTTAGGCTGTTTAGGGTTATATTAATTTATGTGACATTTTAACGTTAAAAAGATTCAGAGAATCTGGAAGAACCATTGACTATGAACAACATTTATGATGGTTCCAAATACCTGAGAAGCTGAAGTTCTACAAACATGAATCCTGAAGAAAGTTTTCAAACATACTATAGCATCGAATTCAAGATGAAAAATCTAAATAATAAAACAACAGATTTACAGCCTCTGTGCTGTTGTATTAAAAACAAGTAATGTCAGATTTTACCCAGATTGGAGACAGAGTTTTGACATTTTTTTGAAACTGGATTATATACCTCTGAAGTACAGGCCAGGAGAGATTATGTTGGGTTCTCTTCTCAAGTTAGAATTTCTGAAATGCCCCCAAAAGTCAGAATTTAGACAGTGAGAAGTCCCTGATAAAGTTGAACCTCATCGATGACAGATATATGATAGTCATTGTATTTATATAATAATTCTGGGGTCTACACAATATAGGATAAACAGTTTTTAAGAAGTCCAAATGTACAATTGTTTTGGCATTTCTGTGCAACGAAACAAGAAATTGTTTTTACTCCATCCATCCATTATCTATTACCCGCTTCTTCCTTTCAGGGTCACGGGGGTCACTGGTGCCCATATCCAGCTGCCACAGTGCGAGGGGCGGGGTACACCCTGGACAGGTCGCAAGTCCATCACAGAAAACCTCCAACAACATGGTAAGAAGCTTTTTTTAGATTACCAAAACACATGTGAACTGGGATTCAAACTTCCATGACTCCCCTCGTAAATCTGCAAGAGTGAAGGTCTGATCCACTGGGCCAGAGACTGGATGAGTGGTAAATGGACTGTACTTGTATGGCATTTTTCTGTCCAACCAGGATACTCAAAGCGCTGGACACTACAGTACTCTACTATATCTCTCTACAAAGCTAATCTGAATAAATCATTCTATGGGGAGTGCTGTACATCACATTCATACACTGATGGGATACACATCAGAGGCAGTGGGGGTTCAGGGTCTTGCCAAGGTGACTGAATAGCGATAGAATCGAACTGCTGAAAGTCTCACTGATTTTCCAAACCACTCAGCCACAGCCGCCTTTAATGAAAGCTACTTGGAGCAAAGGTTCTACAAGCATTCGGAGTTACTCTTCCAAAACTCTGGGGTAAACTTGACCATGGATGCTGAAAAATGGAATCCTTCCTTAGTTGGACACTCACTGATCTCCCTTTATAGAAAAATGGACCACCACTCCCTGTTAGGATTCCTGTTTTGGTGCTGTTTCTCCCACTAACCCACTTCAGACAGGATCTGTGTGAGTGGGTGGTGCTGGGTTCTTCCAGTTGTTCTACATACAGCTCATCATGTCCTGCATACATCTTTGTTGAACCGTTGGATACCACACAGTGAAAACCAGCTGACAACCGTCTGAACAAATCTGGAGTAAATGGTTTCTTAAGGAAAAGTAATTGCTTGTTTTTATCTGTGTTTCCTGCATAATTCTCATGTACTCCTAACCAGACTGGTACTTTGTCTTCTCTTGAGCTAATATCCATCGTGAGACTCTCCAAGACCTGTAAGAAACAAATCCAAATATCTTTGACAACTCAGCTTTAAGTCTGCCACCTGCCTGCTCTTTAACAGAAGTCCTTCCAACTCCACATTATCCAGAGCACAAATACTGTTAGGAAATAGGCAATTGTAGAAAGAGGCTCCAATGTACAATTTGACATAAAGCAGGAGTGTAGCAAAGCATTCTGGGCCCCACTTTGATGACCTCCCATGCTCACTTGATCAATAAAACTCATGCATACTTTTAAAATCTTTTTCATTCCAGGCTTTTTGACGGCATTTCATTGCAGTTTGCCCTTAAACAGTACTTTTACCCCCAGTCCTACACTCCTGTCAGTAAGTTGTTCGCCGTCATCTTCACACACTCACTAACAAATGTTAAACAGATAGAAGAACTGGTTTGATCTGTATATTGTTAGTTCCACATGCAAACTCGTGATGAGTATGTAAACGATCAGATTTGCAAGAAGCCGGCACATATAGAGCAAGAACCAGAGGTCATAAGTGTTGGTATCTGACTCCGAGCATCTGTCAGTCAAACATTGAGTGAAGATCACCAGAGACAGGCGACGTCTTGTAGACACAGACAAAATTGCCAGCACTTAGAATGTGATAGGGGTCCAGTTGTGGGTTGCAGGAGTTACATGACCTGATCTTGAAACCAATGGGGATGTCAGAGAGCTCACATGTTACGATGCTTCCAGTTGCATCCAGACACAAATATTGGACTCTTTACAATACTATCACCCTGAGTCATATCTCAACAACTGATATTAGCGAGACTGCAGGCTCATCATCTGGTATTGTCACTGTAGGTATAGTCTGAATGGAAAAATGTCCACGTTACCACACCAATGTATGTTCACTAAGCATAGATCGTGAGCCAAGGCTGATAAATGTATCAATCTACCTGATCAACATGTCATTCGAAAGTTTATTCAGCTCTTGGCGGACTTGTACATTCATCAGCCTCGACACCATCGACATAAACACGTCTATGCTCAGCGTTTGTGAAGGCACGGTGCATTTGTGGGCACATTTGGTAGTACTGTTATGGGAACGTGCTGCTGGTGAGAGTGTAGCAACAGGATGATTGTCTTCACACTGCAGGAAACTTTGAAGCAGTTTGTCGAGCTCATTCTAAAGAAGGGGTCTGTAGATCTCAGCAGTTCATCCAAATGATCATGGGCCTCTTGGCTGGATCTCTGATCAGTATTCTCCTTGTTGGAGATGAAAGTTTAGAGGGACAGCCGGGTCTTGGTAGATTTGCAGTGGTCTGATACTCCTTCCATTTCAATATGATTGCTTGCTCAGTGCTCCTTGGGATGTTTAAAGCTTGGGAAATCTTTTTGTATCCAAATACGGTTTTAAACTTCTCCACAACGATATCTCGGACCTGCCTGGTGTGTTCCTTGGTCTTCATGGTGCGCTTTGAACAGAACCCTGAGACTATCACAGAGCAGGTGCATTGATTACACACAGGTGGATTCTATTTATCATCAGTCATTTGGGACAACGTTGGATCATTCAGAAGTCCTCACTGAACTTCTGTGTGTCCATTTGGAGACTTCGAAGCTCTACGTATAACTTCAGACAAAACTACACGGCATCAACCAAATCAGTAGCAGGTGAGGGATTTAATAAGTCCATGTTTTCATAGAACATGCAAATTTCAAAGGAAACAATGGTAGGCTGAACTTTTGAAGTTTTCAGTGTGTGAGTGAGGCACCAGTCCTGCTCAACTCTCCAACCACACCCATCGTCAACCCCTCCACTCCAAACACAGACTTCAGCCCACTTGTCCTTGTTTGGTCATGCTGGCATCTCAGCTGCTGATTGGTCGAGAGGAAAACAATTTGATTAGGACACACTCACCTGTGCTGGCTTGCTTGCTCACACACACACACACACTCAGCTGTTCCCAGCATCTCCTTTCAGCACACACACACAGGCACAGACACGATGATTCTTTAAAACTATTGCTTCACAAATGTCAAATTACTGTGCTAAAAACTGCCATAAGTGGGTTTTAGTTTAGTTTGACTGGTTCTGTTTTACATGCCGGAGTGGACCCAAAACACAGGTGTCTCACAGAGCCTTCTTGTCCAAACAATAAAAACCTGGTATTTATCTGATAGAGGTCTTTGTGGAGACGCTGGAGTTCAACATGACATTCCAGACCCTCCCCTCATATGTGACTTACTGTCCATGCAGCACTAAGAGGATGTGGCCTTATCAGTAGTCAGAGGAAGTTGGAGAATTATCAGAAGGAGAAATGAGCATCCCCCAGGATACAGAGCTAATTATTCTGGATTCTTCAGAAAACATCTGTGGTTCTGATGGAAACATTTCACAACAAAAAATAAAATGTGCTTAGAATGGTTTTTTTCACATTTGCAATTGTTTTTAATTCTAAAGATATTTTCTCATACTTTCGTTCCTATCGTTTCCCATTCCTGGGCAAGATCACAACAAACACCTTTTATTTCAAAGTAAATCAAGGAAAATGATTTATTGAACACGAAAGATGGTAAACTCCATCTGTGCGAGACAATATAAAATGGATATGATTAAATGAAACTGACAGAACTTACAGTTTAAAAAAGTGTAGCTATCAAAAGTCTATAAAACACAATGGCACACAGTTAATTATTTGTGTGTATCAAATAAAAAGCCTCACTTATACTAAAAAACAACAAAGGCAGTGAATGAACCCCTCAATTTCAAATGCTTCATTATTTAGAAAATAGATTTTTTTTCTTCAACTTTAACCTCCTAATATCAAGCTTTGACAACTGTGAGGCTTTGTAAACAATATTATCATTATGTTTATTTTCTACATCAGAAAATCTTATGCCTGAGTAACAGAGTCAAATGAGGGGAAGCAGTGACCTGTAGTGGACACAGAGAAGAACAACAGATATTGTGCATGTTCAGTTTTTATTACAGACAAGCAAAGCAAGTACAGAGATTTTTGCATCAGTGAACTTTAAATGTACTTTACATGTCTCATTCAGTCAGACAGGTTCTCTGCAGCCTCCAGTTCGGATAAAATGGATCTGAAAGAAACAGAGGAGACATTGGGGTGAATGTGTGGACTCAAAACCAAACCAAGCTACTCTGTCTATTTTTCTGTCTTTAATCGATCCCATCTGTCAACTCCAGATCCACTGATGGGATTCTGGTAAACATTGTGAAAGTGATGTATTGTGTAAAAGCCCAGGAGCAAAACAAAGGCTCAGAGTTGAGACTTGCTCGTACAGAACTGCTCAGTAAATGCTGTACACCTTCTGTGGTCAGTACTGACTCATACTGCCAACACAAGATAGTAGTGATGGTAACAGTAACTGTACTTGTTGTAGTGCTGGTAGTAACAGTACAGTAGTAACAGCTGTAGTGGTAGTAATTGTACAGTAGTACCAGTAGTAGTACAAATATTTGTTTCAGACTGACCTTTGCTCCTCAGGCAGATCGAAGGCAGCCAGCACTCTTGTTGCCAGTCTGGGCGCTGCAGGCAGACAGAAGGCTGCAGACAGCTGCACCAGCTCCACGGCTCTCTGAGACGCACCGCTGCTCTGACACTCTGACAGGAAGTTGTTCACCAGCGCTTCACTGAAGGACAACACACAAACAGAACAGATCTTTATCAAACCAAAGATGATAGATTGTTTCAGTTATTAGCATTTCTTGAAGAGCTTTCAGACACACGTTTAGTGTGAGATGACTCACAGCTACTACCACATTAACATTTAACTCAACACCTGTAAGTGTAACCTGTTTTCGTTTCGGCTGAGGAGGATCAGCTGAGACGGACATCTTACCGTAGATTGGACTGACTCCAAAGGTTAATCAGTTGTAAATCCAGTGGATATTTTGCTAACATACACTTGCCTTCATCTTTGATGGCAGACGATCATTAAGTCATACCTATCTTCTTGTAGAAAGCCAGTTTGAAGATTTAGAATTTAAAAAATATATTTTATTTCTCGTTTGATCTTGCATGATGAGCCAGAAACCATGTTTCGTTTATCTTTAACTACAATTAAAAATACTGTTTTTTCAGACTAAAAGGCAAGCTTCAAATCCTTCAACTTTCTCAAAAATCGACAGTGTTGTGCTTACTGACCTCAAACTCAAACATCTGTCAAAATGTTTTACTACAACGGTAAGATACGAAACCGTAGTCAGAGCGTCGTGGAGTTATACGTACTGATGGATTTGTGGAAGAGGAATGAACTGAAAGGTCGGTACTGTTTTGTATTTTATTTCTTACAACTGAACAATGTTGAGTTATTGTGAATGAGTTAAATAACGTTGGACTTATCTGACTGTTTTGTTTCACTCGGTGCACCATATAGTCCAAAAAAATACAGTAGCCTACTAAAGTTTTAGAACATATGAACTCTGAAGTCACTTCCAAATGTTTGACTGAAACAAAGGATTCTGAGTCTGTTTGGGTGGAAACTTACGAAGGAACCAGATTTTTATCTTTGAAGAGCTGCAGCATCTCCCTGCAGAGAAAACAAAAAGTCAGAAAGGAGGGATGTGTTTGTTTATTTGTTTCAATTTTACAAAAGTAATTTATCAGAAAACGTAAATAAGTGCGAGTTGTTTCTCTCACCAGGCCTGTTCACGCCTGTTGGCTCGCAGCAGCAGCGTGGTGATGTGTGACAGACAGGGGGCGCTCCACTCCGTGGGCTTCTCTTCCAACACGCTCTTTATATCCAGAGCGCAGGCAACAAATGACTCCTGAACCTGCAGACACACACACACACACACAGAGGCTGTGGATGTGGATAATGTTATTTCTACCCCCCTAACGTTTTTCAAGGACAATTTAAAATAACAAAGACAAGTAAAATCTGCTGCAGTAAAAGGTTTTATTCTGCCAGCTTGTCAAACCAGAGAGTAAGGTCCAGAACTGATAACACATCATTATCTGCCAACAATTCCCTTCAAACTTCTGATGACAATCCCCCCAAAATGTCTGCCTCCATTTTGACTTTCAGACATCTACCAGGTCAGATTCTGATTGTGTTGACCTCTAAAGACATAACTGTGACATACTGAGGAAAACAGAATGCAATGATTGGCAAATCTCAAAACTCAACTTTATTTACAAATGTTTAAACCAAGAAATGGTACAATGTAAATTAAAAAAAGAAAGAAACCTACAACAAAATAGAGGCATTTATTTATTTTATTTTATTTTGACAGGTAATCTCACTGACAAGAGAGACCTGTAAAGTAATGGAAGTACCTGTAAGCTAATTTTGGATTTGATGGCAACAACACATCTCTACTTTGAACAACAGTCTGTAATTGTCTAAATACCGAGGAGGTTCTGGAGTTTTCCAAGAGAAATGACCCATTCTTCTCCAATCTAAGATTCTGCTCATCAGTGCTGGACTTTTTTGGTTTGGTGAGAGGTCTGGACTGCAGGCAGGACAGTCCCACACCTGAACTCTTCTATTATGAAGCCACTTAATGGTCTTAGTGAAATATGCAGGGCTTCCCTGAAACAGATGTAACGTAAATAGGAGCAGATGTGGTTCTAAAATCTGTTCTGCATTGATGGTGCCTTTCCAGATGTGTGAGCGGCGTATGCTAGAGGCACCGATGCACCCCCATACCTGCAGAGAGGCCGGCTTTTGTACTGAGAGCAACAGTCTGGACGGTCTGTCTCGTCTTTCATACAGTGGATGGGACATTTGCGGTTTCTGAAAACAAATTTAAATTTGTCTGATCACCGTAACCCCAGATTCTATGACTATAGGCACAAACCTTTGAGCCCATTACTAATGACCAAAAGGCAGGCTGAGCACTTTACAGCACAGGTGTCAAACCCTGGTCCTCGAGGGCCGTTATCCAACGTGTTTTCTTCTTTCCCTGCCCAAAAAAACCTGATTTGCATGAATGGATGATTACCCGCCTTCTACAGCATTTGCAGAGGTAATTGAATCACTGACTCAGGTGTGTTGGAGCAGAGAAACAAGGAAAACCTGCAGGATGGCGGCCCTCGAGGACCTGAGTTTGGCAGCCCTGCTCTACGGTCAAATGCTATTCTCTCCAACAGTGTCTTTGTCTTTGCCACTTTTCCTTAAAGCTCGGATTGGGGTGAAACTCAAACAACAGTTGCAGCTCAGTCTCTCCCGTCTCACCTGCCTGTAACTCCATCAGAGTGGTTTCAGGTGTCTTGGTGGTCTCAGTCTTTCACGGTCACTCAGTTTGTGAGGACGACCTGCTCCTGGTAGATTTCCACATCTTCCCATCTTCCTTCTATTTCTTGATGATGGATTTAACAGAACTCTTGGGGATGTTTAGGGTCGTTGTATCCATTTCACTCAGTGTTCACGTATGGCTTTTCTTTGCATGAAAGAGCTTTACCTGCATTATGGGTGGTATGGTGAATTGTGTTTACAGACAATGATTTCTGGAAGTGTTCCTGAGCACATGCAGTCATGTCCAGAACAGATCCAGACCTGTTTTTAATGCAGTGGCCCGAGGGCCCAAAGATCACAACCAACCAGAATTTAGAGATTACCGATTCTTCAAACCTGTTGAGGAGACTATGAGCCATAGATGATGGATATTCAAAGACTTGCCAATTTCTGGTTGAGAAACATTATTTTGAAATGGTTTCACTATTTTAAAACTAATTTTTGAGGACTGATAAACCTCTGCTAATCTTTACTTCTGAGTGATTCAGCCTCTAAAAAGTTCTTTTTATACCAAGTCCTCCTACTGACCTGTTGTCAGTTAACCTAATTAGTTGAAAAAAAGCCCCTCATTCTGTTTATTTGTACCACTTATGTAATTTGTCTTTTGATGCCCTTTCCCCACTTTTTAGAGACGTCTTGCTGCCATCAAAATCAAATTGATCTCGTTTTTCCTAAAAACTGTATAATTTCTTGGCTTTAATATTTGATATTTTAATGATGTTCCATGGTGAATAAAATATGGCTTCGTGAGGTTTGCAAAACATGCACACTTTTTGTTTGTTTTTGTGTTTGGTAGATTATTTATTTGTTGTAACAACGCTTCTTGGCAATAAATCTTAAACTGTTGGAAAGCCTGTTAATTTCTCTTTTAAATGCCACATTTGTAAGGAACATGCATCAGTAGGATGAGCAGTGGAGCTGAGTATGTGGGTTCTGCACAGGAAAACTTTTTCCAAATCTTCTGTGCCATTGCCAACAATCTGCTGTTGCTATTGACACGTTTTGAGCTTTCAGTACACCCAGATGCTGCCCGGCATAAAATTTATTGCCAAGAAATGTTGTTACGACAAAGAAATAATGTATCAAACACAAATGTCCTTACTTTTTGTGCCAAGTTTAGTTATTTTAAACAGACACATTCCCAGTATACTCTTACTCCAGTGACTTCAAAACGATTTTAGTCACAAATTTAAAGTTTTTTTCCGATGTTTTATGCATTTATATAAAATTAAACATTAATTACTCTAACAACACTGATGAAAACAAAAGAAAGAATTGCGCAGCAGTTCTGACCTCAGGACTGTGTTTGTCTCTGGCCATGAGACCGAGCAGCTCCTCCACCAGCTCCAACTTATCATGACCAAATGTCTTAATATCTGGAGAAACACAACAAATGAAACAGATTCACAGATATTCACACAGCAGAGATAAACTCCAATCATTTGAAGGAGTTTTAACCAGGTTACAGAAAAAAAGTTCACCCTTTGTCATTTTTACGTTTTCGTGTAATGATGCAATTAAAAATGACGAGGGCTTTAGTAGGTTATGAAATGGTGGTGGTGGTGGGGGGGTTGACTGTTAAGAGACTTAAAAACATGCAAAATAATTTGACATTTCATTTGGAAGTAAACTGGAAGCCAGTGATGGGAAACCAAAACTGAGGCAATGTGTTCATGTTTGCCTGTACCAGTTTAAAAATCAAGCTACAGCTTTTGTACAAGTTGTAAACAACCAACAGAAATCAGACTGGTTCTATAAAGAAGTGTATTGAAATAATCAAACTTAAATTTTATAAATTTAACTGTTAAAATATTACTGTCTTAAGATTTCTTTAATGCATGATGACCTTTTTTAGACAGTCATCTCATCTGAAAAAAGCAGGACTTGATTGCGTTAACATGACTGTTCAGTTTTAGGGTAGGATCCAGATTTGTAACAATACTTTTCCCAAAGGGGGCTAGGGCAGAAAGGTCAATTCAGGGGTTCCTGCTGGTGCAGGTAGATAAAAACTATATAACTTCTGTCTTCTTCTCATTGAAATTCATGTCAGGAGATGTTGGTTAGAGCACGCACCAGTGTGATTCAGAAAGAAGTATAATTGACAATCATCTGCATTAAAATGAAACGGGATTCCACATTTGTGAGGGAAATAAGCACTTCAGGGCAGCAGGTATAAAGAAAAACAAAAAGTTCCAACAAGGGAACCTTGCAGAACCCCATTACAGAAGAGCTGGAGAGGAGGAAAAGGAAACCCTTGTTGTTAACAAGCTGATGTAGATTCTCAGTCATCCAGGAGATGGTCAGATCATTTCTAATATTTCTTAATACTTGAAACACAAAATTGAAAAAGAGTGAACTTGTTAATCTTGTAAGAACCATATTTACAAAGAGATGCCAAGATCAGTTATGATCTGCAGCATGAAGCTTAATCCCACCTTTCCAAATCATGGGCAGCAGGTCCAGACGGCTGTCTGTGTCCAGAGCCTGCAGCAGGTCCCTCTGTCCCTGAGAGTTAGGGTAATACAACTGCAAAACAGACAATTTCATGAAAATCAAGAAGGAACTAATGAACACTGAATACTGACATGGTAAAGTTAGAGAGGAGGATGTTAGGATTCACAGCCTCTAGGTCTCATCTCTGCTTTTTTTTTGTGGACGACGTGGTTTTGGTGTCATTTTCAGACCCTGGCCTTCGCAGCAACGTGTGAAGCTGCTGGGATGAGTCAGCTTATCTCAATCTGAAGGCACAGTTCTCACACTTCCACAAAAAAAGTGGGATGCTCAGAAGATGGACCGACAGATTGGGGCCTTCAGGTCTGTCATGGTGAAAAATGATATGAACCAAAAAAGCAAAGCTCTTTTTTATGATCTAAATATAATTTCAAAACCTCACCAACAGCAGAGAGGTATAAAGAATGGCAGAAAAAACAAGATCCTGGATACGATTGGCTAAATTTGGTTTCCTCGGTAGAGTGGCTGGGCTCTGTCACCCTGGGGGGCTTTCAGATTAGAGCTGCTGCTCCTTCACATCTAAAGGAATCAGCAGAGGTGCTTTAAGCATCTGATCAGGATG
>JAVKLF010000161.1:1473504-1485952 GCA_034783495.1 Millerichthys robustus | reverse complement strand
CTGGATCAGTACCAGCAGAACTTGGATCAGTACCAGCAGAACCTGGATCAGTACCAGCAGAACCTGGATCAGTACCAGCAGAACCTGGATCAGTACCAGCAGAGTATTGAGCAGATCTACAACAGCAAATACCGGATTTTTGCCAAGATTAAGATTTTATCTGGAAGTTTTACCAACTGCATCCAGGACTGACAGCATCAGACAGAACCTGATGGGTCAGACAGGAAGAACAGAAGGTCATCAGCATACGTGTTAACCTCAGCTCTGCACCGTTTCTAAATAAGCCAGAAATATCAGGATAAAACTAGAGAACAACAGGGCGTCCCGGCCTTGTAGAGCCATGTAAACAAAAAAAGTTCAGTTTGCTCTGACAGCTGCCTGAGGTGCCACACATATTCTGAACTTTTTCCCCAAAACCAAATTTACCCAAAAGAATATTAACAAACAAATAACCCCACTCTACTCAGACAAACACCTTTTCAGCATCAGGGCACTTAAAAAGCCTCATGTAGTGTGAAGGGTTGTAAACCACATGAAAAACTTCCTGGAGAATAAAAACTGTGTCTACTTTAAATAAACACAATTTGATTTAGGGATATAACTAAGAATAAAACTGATTGTAAGCCCCTAACTAGTAACAGCTTGATGTTGACATTTAACAGGCTGAGGGAACAATAAGAGTGAAGTAATAATGAGTTTTACTCTTTGTCAGAAACAAGACATAAGCCTGGTTTATAGTTTGGGGAAGCATGAGTCAGTAAACGTCTCTAATACAGATAGGGTCAGCTGCTTCCAAAAGACTTCAGTTGGGATGTTTCATTGGCCAGATTCTGATCCTCTTCTCTCCAATTGTATTTTTGGTTTAAGGTTATTACCCACACGTATCATAAATGCCCCTCCATGACAAAACAAGCTTCTGAATGATCTCTCTGATTTACCTGCGGGGGTCCCATGTGTGCCCCGCCGCTGAGACGCCACAGTCAGACGAGGTCGTTGCAGCAGCAGGAAGTGTGCGGTGGAGCAGGACACGATGAAGTTCTCCTCTTCATCATCCTCACTGCCACCCTGAAACAACCGTCTCAGGCTGGGACCGTAGGGGGTGGAGCTCTGTGACCTGATGGGTGCGGCAAGATGCAAACATTGTCATTAACTCATGAACATAAAAGTTAAACAGATCAACCTTCTTACAAATCAAAATAATTACCTTAATAATAATGCACCAATTAATCAGACAGTGACCAGGTCCAAACTATTTAAAGCTTGACCAATGGTTGGCCAATCCCAGCAGGTCACTGAACACACCACGGCTAAGTGATGATCAAAAAGTCCCTGAACGCACCATCACTAAGCAGCTCATCCACACTACTGATGGGATGTGTTCACTGAAGAAGATACTGAGCTGAAAAGACTCGGAGTTAACGATCGGTACCGGCTCTAGCTGTTTAAAAGACACACCAGAAACCAGGAGCTGGGGTGAACCCCGTTCTATCCACAGACACAGGCTGGTCTTGGATCAGAAACAGGTCAACATGAATGATTTATCAACATTTAAAGCTCAAAGGGAAATCAAGTTGTTAAAACAATCAACTTAGTTAGTTTTTTGATCAATAACAACAAACAGCAGTAAGTTATTTTGCTCCGATCAGAGGAGGCGAGTGGTTCCAGTTTATTACTCAAACTTGGATGCAGTGACAGTACTTTAATAACGAAACTGAATAAATAGCAACAAATAAAAACAAAAAAATAAATAAAAATAACATAAAAAAATAAAAACATGGACAAAGTGTTTTACATAACTGTACCAGCTGGTACTGATCCAGGTTCTGCTGGAACAGATACTTCTGATTGGGCTGACTGGGTCATGAAAACAAAATAAACCTGGTAGTTAGTCTGCTCCACAAGACCAGAACCCACAGAACGGGTAAGAACCGCATTATTTAGACAAACATCACCCTGAAGGAGATGGAGGACCTGTCCATCGGACCGCTACAAGCTCCACACAGATGGGCTTCGTTGAAGAGAAAATACACTAAAAGATAAAAAGAGCTGAACTGTTTGAAATGTTTAAATATCTTCTCTGAACATCTGAAACAAAATGAGACCAAACATGTCTGAGGCAAACAGACCACCTCTTATCACCCTGGAGGATGGATGGGTGGATGGATGGATGGATGGATGGATGGACTGGTCTGGACCTCAGGTGGTGTAAAGGTCCAGTTCAATAACTAGAGGCACCATCACCAGACTTCATGGTGGGAGTTGTACAAAAATATTAAAATAAATTGATTCAGTTCATCATCTCATCGTTTCATATATTTCATGTATGAAGGATTTATTAAACATTTCATTTGTTGCTTGTAAAAATACAGACTCATGAGGGTTTTTGCACTGAAGAATGATTTATGGTAATATTTACTGTATTTAATAAGTTGCTATGATTTGTAAACCGGATATAGAAACATACATGTAGAATAAAATGTAAACATCATAGTTTTTAAAGACATTCATTATTATTTTCTTATTCATGAGTATTGTTTTCGTTAGTAAGACAGAAGAATAATGTGTGAACCTAATTTATTTGTCCTAATTAGAAAGTGTTTCTAACGATCATGCAGAACATTAGAAGTGAACATTTGATCTCGACACTATTTTCTCACGCAGCTTGTGATGAGCAGTTTGGATGAAACTCGAATTTCCGTGTACCTCACTGGTCCGGTTCTTACTCAGCAGAAGGAAGTCCGGCTCAGGAGCCTGTTGGACCGGAACAGAACCGGTCAGATACCTGTGGTTCTGTCTCCTAGGCTCTGCTCAGTAATCCCGCCTTCTTCCTGCTCCGGACACCAAACTGGTTCAGCGGCGCCACCCTGACACCTAGCGGACCGGAGGGGAAGCAGCAGCTCTTCGGACAAATAAATACAAACGACCCGCGTGTAATGCGTGTCGCCCGCCACCGTTATTTTCAGAGTTTCAGCTTATGTTGCTGAAAGTTTTGTCCGTTTAGCTCAAACTTCGGAAATGACGTTTAGTCACGTGATTCCACACATAATCAGAACGAGATTTTAAATCATTTTTATTCAAATTAGATTTTTTTTCCAGTTATAGTTGATACGATTATATATAAAAAACAAGGTTATTGGAACAAATAAATGTTTGCGTAAAGCCAGAAAAATAAAATAAAATGCCCTGCAAACCGTGTGAGATAATTGATGTTTTCTTTCAGATCACTAAAAAGGTGCATTTTTCACCAAGTCTTTGGTCAGTGTTTGGAGGTGGGGGTTGGGAAGGTCGTGTACGAGCACATGTAAGTACTATAGATCTGCATTCCTTCAAACGAAGCTAGCTGTCATCAAGTAAATGGATTTGGTTTTTATATTCGAATGTTGACAGATCTCAGGCAGTAGAGCAGCATCGACACTCTGCAGAACATCTTCAGAAACATCCATTGGACGTGTTGCAGGGTTGAAGACAAACACACAGAATTGTTCTTCATGATTTATTTACCATCTGCAGTATTCACAACATTATACATAAGTTAACATAAGAATAAAGTTAGCCTGACGTGTTGGCATGAAGGAAACGGACTGAAATAGAATCATACATTGGTGATCTGAGGTTTAACTTCAAAGGATGCACCACTGAAGAGCATCGACTCGTCATCCCGCCGCTGCACCGCTCAGGTCCAGCTCATGGAGCCTGGGTGGTTCCTAAGCCCACAGCGTTAGCATAAGCAGACAGCAGACTGACCACCTGCCTGGTCTCCAGAGTGAGTCTGGCTTCAGTCAGCCAGTCCTCCGCCACCCTCCGGGCCTCTCCCTGCAACTGGTTCACCAGTTTAGCTGCCAACTCCAGGTCTCCGTGCTCCAGGCAGTAACTCGCGTAGGAGAGCAGCTTAAAGGGGTCTAAATCCTCCCTGCTCAGCTGGCTGGGCGGAGCCTCCTGCTGATCCTCAAACAGCAGCGCGGCTTGAACGTAGGACAGGAAGTACTGGTACAGAGAGTTGTGGGACTCGTCTATGAGGGCGACCCGGCGGGCCAGTGATCGCAGGGAGTTGAAGCGCGCTCGGAGAGAGGCCTCGCTGTACACGCCGCGCTGCAGAGACTCCTCGGGCAGAGCCGACGCCAGAGCTGTGGCGAAATCATTCTCACCACAGCTGGCTCTCACAGCCTCAGCAGCGTCCTCCAGTGGTGCGCTGGGTGAATCAGCGCCGGCGGTCTTTAAGGTGTAGCCGAGAGCTTCTACAGAGAGCCACAGCTGGTGCGCTCTACGGGCCTCCTCCTCTGCCACCACATGACCTGGATTCACACAGAGACCTTCACATCAGCAGGTTCAGCTGTATAAATCATCAGCTCCCCTAAAAATGTCATGTTGTGACGTCAACACGTAAAGCTACTCGATGATGAACATGTGTTCATCATCGATGTGTTCATCATCAATGATGAACACATCAATGATGAACACATCGATGATGAACATGTGTTCATCATTGATGTGTTCATCATCAATGAATGGTGCTTAGCACATGGTGAATGAATGAATGGTGCATAGCACATGGTGCTACAACATCGATGTGTCGTAGCACCATGTGGGTCAATGTGTGACAGACTGAAGAGTTTTGTTTCTCCAGGTGCTGCGTTTACATCCCGCAGTGTAAAACATGCCTGTTGGGTTCATTAGTGATTCTGAACTGACTTTTGTAGTGAATGTGTCTCTGTATTGGACCTGTGACCCGTCCAGGTGTAGTCTTGTTATAAATGCTGCAGTGTTGGAAAACCAAATGGATGGTGGTTCTTACTGTCTATGGCCTCCTCCATCCCCTTGAGCCGTGCATAGGCAGCATTCATATCCAGAGTGAAGTTATCCAGCTGTTCCTGAGTCAGCTGGCGGTATCGTGTCTCCTGTTCCAGCATCTTACTGCTCAGAACCTGAAAAGAATCAGAACGTTACAGAACATGCGGCAGAACCAGCACCTCTGACAGGCAGGCAGCTAAATGATCTGAAATGTTAGGTGCAAATGTAAAGTTTTTTTAAATGACAATTTACTGATCTAAAAAAACATGAAGCATGAAGTAACTGAAATATTTTTTAAAACAAAAATGAAAAGTAAAACCACATTAAAACCAAAGACAAATAAAACAATGTTCTAAAGTTATTTACAGGGACATGTCTCAGTCCTTTTTAACAAACATTTTATTGTTTGGTTCATAACTGTGCTTCGTTGATTTTTTAGATTTTTACAACAATCTATCTCCTACAAGTTAGATATTAACTGTTCAGAAAGTTTCCACAGAACCCCAAATCAGAAGATCTGAACTATAACAACATTAAATGTTCAGCACCGTCTAAAAGGTGTTACACAACAAAAATATTGACCAGTAAACGATGCTTGTGCATCATATTTCATTGTGTGTGTGTGTGTGTACGTGTGTAGACCTGTTCAGCGTCAGCTTTCAGCTCCTGCTCCTGGACTTTAAGAACATCTCGAACATGGTCTGTGTGAGCAGCTGCCTGACGGCGGAGCTGAGTTCTCATTTCCGCCTCCATCACTTCCCTTATCTCAGTAGCCTGAAAACACATTAAATCAGGAGCGGAGCTGATAAACCTGCAGACCTCCATCACCTCACTTAACTCAGTAACCTACAAACAGGTTAAGTAGGCGGTCTGTAGCAGCTCCAGCATGTACGTAGGTGATGCGGAGCAGGCAGTCAGGCGGTACATTGTGAATAATAAAGTGTTGCTAACAGCACACGTACCTTCCTCTCCTGCTCCAGCCTGCCCTCCTCTCTTACATGATGCACTGCCGTTTTTACAGCCTTGTCCAGAATCTTCTGGTCCTCCAGTTTCTGCTGCTCCAGTGCTGTGTCGATGTGGATCTGCTCCCTGACCCGTTGCTCTGCCAGCTCTCTGTTCAACTGGTCGATGCGTCGGTGTGCGTGGGCGATCAGGGCATTCAGATCATCCGCCGACAGTTTACCAGCTCACAGACAAACGTAGAGAGGATTTTAGAGCGGGCCAAAGGTTGTGTGTGAAGCTGGGTTCACAACATCTTTTATTTTCAGTGAGGAACAAATCAAAGACCAGGTGATGCACGTTCTAATAGAGATCAACCGATACAGGTTTTTATAAATCAGTCTAACGGATAGGTGATATGTGCTGCCGATTGTTTTTGGGACAAATCTTGAAGCCCATATCGCTCCTTCCTCCTCCAGTTACATTATAAAAACACAATGATAATAAATCCTACACAAGCTGCAATTTAAACATTAATAAACATGCTAACAATGAATAGCAAACACTGTAGAACATTTAAATATATAACAATAAACACAAAACAATCTCAACTCTTAAACGTGTAAACAGCAGCGTTGCCACACAGGGTTTGATGTTTCAGCAATTTCTTTAAAAATAAGTAACAACATGAATTAAGTATATTTTGTTTAGTGCTACATCTTCTCTTTGATTTGTTTATTAATTTCTTTCTACACAAAATAAAATGACAATGTTTGATTATCCATGTATTATGTGAAGACAACACACTGTCAGACACACACAGCTGTCGTGTTTAGACATTTTTATGTACAGTTAGATGCTGTATGTGTAGTGATTGTTTTCATGTGCATAGATGAGTCTCCATGGCAACGCACGCACATGCAGCGGCAGCACCTTGCCGGCTGGAGATCACACGCGGGTATTTAGACGGCGGGAAAGGAGTCCTGATCCGACTGTAAGCAGCTACAGCTAAATTAGACAATTAAAAGTTGAAAACTTATCCTTTTACTCAGTCTGCCGCTCTCTGCCAGGGAGGGAGCAGCAACACGTGCGCAGCTGAATGCTACTGGATCGGTGAACCTATCAACGTATCGGCTGATGCCGCTATGAGAAAAGAAAACGCAAATATCGGCTGGCTGATGTATCTGTAGACCTCTACTCTCTACCAAACACACAAATCTGCAGAAGAAAAATTATTTCTCTTTCTCCGGTTGACTTCATGTGTCAGAAATAATCAGGAATGTCTTCAGAACTGGAACCTGTGGGTGTTTATTTGTTCTGTTCAGATAAGAAGCTTTGTTCAAAGATGTCTTCCTACATTAAAACAAACGTGTGTGTGTGTGTGTGTGTGTGTGTGTGTGTGTGTGTGTGTGTGTGTGTGTGTGTGTGTGTGTGTGCTCACCGAGGCCTTTCCAGTTGGCCTGGATCTCTGGAGTGAGGCTGCTGACTTCTCTCTGAAACTGTTGCTTGGCCTCATTAACCAGCTCACTGTACTGGGAGACGATCTTTGCTTCAGATTCTGCTGACTGCACCTACAGAGTCAGGGAGCAGATTTAACTACTGATTCTGGACCCAACCAGTCAGGTCTTCCTTGGTGCTCCAGTTTTCTTAAGTCCATCAAGTTAGAAATGTTTTGTTTTCTTTGTTCGGTTGTTGCTTTCATGGTAAAATCTGCTGAGAGCAGCTAAAGTTTCAGTTATTATACTGTAACCTTACCTTGGAGACCACTTTGTCCAAGTCCACCACCATTTTATGGAGATTCTCCTCAGCTGCTAAAATCAGCGGACGTGCTGCACTAATCTTCAGATCTTTGGACTTGTCAATCACTGACTTCAGATCGTCCAAGACTTCACTGAAAGAGGTCCAAAAACACAGAACAATTTTAGAGAGGCTAACCTTTTACATTGCTGCATGTTTTTTTCAATTTGTTTAGCTTTAGCATCTGTTTTGCTACTTTTATTCTTACTAACTTTAACATTTAGTTTCTGTTTGAGGCATTTTAATTTATAAATGTTAAAATTAAACAGTAAACAAGTCATTTGAAGATGAATAATATGAGTCTGGCAGTCAGATCAATTAGTGAGAAAAACTAAAACTACTTTTACAGTGAATGTGTGTGTGTGGGCATGTTTAGCTATTCTTGTGAGGACATTTTAGGACTTTTTTTTGCCTAGTCCACACAAGGGAACATGTCTTACTGTAGGTCAGGGGTTAGGTTTAGAGCTCAGGTATGAACTAAGTTTAGGGTCAGGGTTAGGGTCAGGTATGGACCTGTGGGGTTAGGTTTAGGGTCAGGTATGGACCTGTGGGGTTAGGTTTAGGGTCAGGTATGGACCTGTGAGGTTAGGTTTAGGGTCAGGGGTCAGGTATGGACCTGTGGGGTTAGGTTTAGGGTCAGGGGTCAGGTATGGACCTGTGGGGTTAGGTGTAGGGTCAGGGTTAGGCTGTAGAAATTAATGGAAGTCAATGGTAAGTCCTCACAAAGATACCAAAACATGACTCTGTGTGTGTGTGTGTGCCTGTTACTTGGCTTTCAGACGAGCAGCTCTAGCATCTTTCTCAGCGGTTGTTCTATCAGCGAGAGCAACTTCTAGAGCCTTCCACTGGGCTGACTTCTCTTCAAAGGGAGCCTGAATTTAATCAAACAAATTTATTTTTAACATAATTTTATTTATGGAGCCAACTCTCAAACAGGTTCCTGTCAATTGCTGTCAGAAACATGATCTTAACTCTTATCTACATGCAGATAACAGCTTGATTTCATGTCAAAATTAAAAATAATTCATGTTGATTGTTTTAAAACAAAATTCATGTTTAGACACTTCACTGTCTTTATAGAAATAAATTAAATGTTAACAAATTCTATGACCTATCACTTTCAATAATCTTTCAACAGAATTGTGATGAGTGTTTGTATAATGCAGCAGGCCCACTTTGGTCCCAACACTCTTAGTGCTGGAGGTCTGTCCTCTTCCAACCAAACCAGCAGCTCACGTTTTAGGTACCAAATCATCAACAGGAGCCAAAGTACTCTCACCACCTGACATTACGTTTTCTCATTCCTCTGAATGCATCACATCATTGATACTGTGAGTTATAGCTGCTTATTAAAGAACTGCGGAGGCCAGCACCTCTGCCTCCATGGCCTCCTTCAGTTTGTGTGTGTGCTGGCTGATGGCCTGCAGCGCCGCCTCCTGAGCTCCAATGGCCTGCAGCGTAGCCTGCGCCGAGTTTGCCAGGGACTCCTCCAGACTGGCTGACACAGCTGAAAAACAGAGAATCAAAACGCTGTACTGCACTCGATCGAGCCTAGGTTTAGGTTGTAGAAATGACCAGTAAATGATTGGAATTCAACGCAAAGTCCCCATGAGGATAGAAGAACAAATATTTGTGTGTGTGAGCCTTAACCTTACATGCCAGGATGTCGTTTTCTTCTTGGTCTTGTTGAGCTAGGCGAGCTGCCACTTCTTCTCCTGGACGCTCTTTGATTGGCTGTTCAGGCCCAGCTGATTGTGGGCCATGATGAGCCATGTTTGGTGCAGCAGGATGCTCATGGCACTGCTGACAATCTCCTGTGGAAAACACACACGACGTTACACTCGTACAGCCCAAGGCAGCACAGACTGTGAGGAGGCCAGAATTCCTGCTGCCATCTTGGTAGGTGCTACTTTAGTCACATCAATATCTAAAAAGCAAACCTAAACCGAGCCATAAAACCCGATGTTTTCTTCTAGTTACCATAGCAGCATATCACCTGCTGCCCTCCATGTCAAGGTGTCAGACTAAAATCATCTCATGTTGTAGCTGTTCTGCTCAAACCTTACAAATAATGTTTTGCACAAGATGTCACACTCAGAATGTGTTGTGGATGACTCTCAGCTACTACCACATGTAAAATATATATTTTTTATTTCCATGATAAATTTCTCTCAGTTTTCTCTCCGAGTCTTCTCAGTTGCTCCATAACTTTCTTATAATTCCATGTGCTGTACAGGAACACTGTTTAAATATCTGCATGTTGATGTAAATTGTTATTTTCTCAAATAAAACTGTTTTCATTTTTCCTCTGGCTTTACAATGCATCCTAGGAAGATAAACAGCTACCTCCTGTACGACTGCAATGGGCAGCACAGCAGGCAAGAAGGTCCAGGTCTGGACCTGGAGGTTTTCTGTGTGATGTTTGCTTCACATTTGTTTACACTGGCTTCCTGCCACAGTCTAACATTACAAACATTATGTTCGGTTGCTTCAGCCCTCGATTAAAAACCTGATCTGTGATTTCAATGGGATTTGCTTGGATAACTACGGGTTAATTACAGAAGTAAGATCCTTTCTCCTCCAACGCTGCTCTGTCTGCTTAGTTTTTCAAATGTATACATGTAAATAAAATGTGCGGACAAAATATTTTTATCAGAATCTTACAGATTTCTACCACCCCAAAATGAACGTCTAAATACGATTTTTAAATTCACGCCCATCTTAAATGGAGGTGACTTCAAAAGGTAATCTGCTGTAGGTGCTCATCAGAAGGATTACTTTTTGCTAACACACAGGTGTATATGCAGACTTTAGGCTTGAGATGATGATGATGATAATGAGAACTCATCCAGCAGGATGAGCTGTGAGTGTGGAGGAGAGCGGACCTGCTGCTGCCTCCGTGTCACATGGAGCAGGAATCGATGGAACCTCACCGATGGCTGAGATAATCTGAGTTGCCTCTGCTGAAGCTTCTGTCGGGACACAGATAAGGAAGAGGCCGTTCGTCCGTTAGAAACCCTCAGACACTTACACATGGAGGAAATGTCTGATACGGAGTAGGTTTTGTGTCAAGAATCTGAACAAACACGGTTACTGGAGCTCTATGATGGATGGCAAGATGTTGTGTCATATAATCAAACCAGACTTTTATCTCCATTTACTGTTTAAGATATCACTAATAGCATTTCTCCTGGTCACAATACCATTCTTACACACATGGACCAAATTGTTGGTCCCCCTCAGTTAATGAAAGAAAAACCCACAATGGTCACAGAAAGAACTTGAATCTGACAGAGGGAATAATGAATAAAAATTCTATGAAAATGAACAAATGTTTATTTAGTTTGCACTGATTGTGTGTCACGCAAATAATCAGTGCAAACTAAATAAATTCTCTTCACATTCATTCGTCAACACGACACAGTGGAGCAGATGTTTACGAACATTTTCAATAAAAACGTTTATTGCACATTTGAAAGTACAGATGAAGAAATAAAACCCTGAATTGAACCATTCTTCAAACAATCAATTTGCAATTTATCTGCAAAGTTGCAGCTAGCTTAAGTTTAAAAATGCATCATCTCTAAATAAAAATGTTTTAACTAATTTACAAAAACTCACTACTGTTCAAGATTATATTTATATGTGGTGCAAACAAACAAAACTTTAGCTGAATTTAGCAAAACCATAGCTAAAACCAAAAATTAACAAAACAACAGCTCAAAGCTTAATGTAGCAAAACTGTAGCTAAAAGCCAACAGGAGCTAAGATGACGCAGGTATCAGAGGAGGATGTTTTGAAGACTCTTTGGTGTGTTTCTATGGGGCAGCTTTAGTAAATAATTCAAGAAGAATAAATGGTGGACAAACTAAAAGCTGCAGTCCACTGCTCCTGAACGAGCTGAACGTTTTAATCCACGAAGGTTAAAGTAGCAACGAGCACATGGAACTCCAAACAGGAGCCCAGCAGCGTGAATGCTGAGTCAGCACCATGTTCCAATAAACAAGATGGACTCACCCTGTATGGTCTGAGTGGGCTGTGCTGGTACTGGACCAGATTCTGGAGACGGACTCTCTGCTGCCTCCTTCAGTCTCTTCTCTGTTTTAGCTTTGGACGTTTTTGTTTGTTTCTCCATCATAGAGGGAGGCTGACTGGACTCCACCTGAAACACCATTCAGTTCTTTAAATCATCTTTGACAGTGTTTTCCTGTCTCGTTACAAGCTGGGACTTAAATATGTTTCTGTAACAAAGCAACATGCCCGTCCCTTTGTGGAACCTCTCTACTGCGTACAAAGATGCTGATTTCAGAATCACAGCCTCGTGTTCTGACCTGTTTTTTGAAAGGAAGATGAGTTTCTTGAGAAGCAGGACCCAGAGCCAGGCTGAACAGCTGATCTGAATACGGAACATTCTTCTCCACTGCAGTTCTGAACTTGTGGTCCCATTTGGCATAAAGAACTGTGCCTCCAATGCCACCACCCACTGTCAACAAGCCAGCAGCAACTACTTTGGAAGCACCGCTGTGATGGAGACAGAAAGGAGTTATTCTGTGTCTATGGTGTGTGTCAGGTGTGACACCTGAGTGTTACCTGCTCTGTCCTGTTGTGTAGTGCCTGTAGACCTGTGGATTGGTTAAAGGGTTCCTCCCACAGTTCCTCTGAAACAGAACCGGAAACAACAAGTTTCAGATTTATTCGTTATTAAGTGAACATGAAATGCAGCAAGATACAGCAAACAGGCTTAAATCGGAGGCAACCGGACTTAGATCAATTCATGTTAGAAGACGTTTCGACACCCATCAAGGGAGTCTTTGTCAGTTCTGGTAGCTCGCACTGAGCAACAAACAGTGGAGTTCTGTTTTTAAGGACATGGAGGCCCAGCCTCCTGAGCGCATTCAAATTCAGATGCAGATCAGTGACCCAA
>JAVKLF010000161.1:1333576-1343620 GCA_034783495.1 Millerichthys robustus | reverse complement strand
TGTGTGTGTGTGTGTGTGTGTGTGTGTGTGTGTGTGTGTGTGTGTGTGTGTGTGTGTGTGTGTGTGTGTGTGTAGTATGATGGATGACTGTAAAGTCAACAACAGTCCATTCAGTCGCTTCAGGTTTGTCCAGGAGGAGTGAATGCTGCAAGTCCATGACTCGATGCAATCTTCTGGTTTCCTTACAAACCTTTTGATATACATTGAATAATTATTTGGGCTTACTGTGCTGTTTGATAACTAGGGTCAGATGGAATGTCTGCATGACTTTCTTTTTATTGTTTTTATTCCCTGTAAAGCACCGCAAGACGACATCTGTTGTGAATTGGTGCTAAACTGAATTGAATTGAACTGAAAGAAACCCAACAATTTATAAAGTTCTTCCAGGGCCGTTATAAAAACTATAATCTACCAGGGTTGTAACCAACTTAAAAATTGAGAGTCAAAAAGAATGTGTTGCATGAACTCTAAATACCAGTTTTTCCTCCACAGCGTTAGTCTCAGCAGACATCAGAGCAGCTGAGTTTTAAACACACGGAAACGTCGAGATGAGACAAGTTATAAAACTGTTTCGGAGGCTGAAAAGGTTTAAGCAGGAGGCTTCTGAACTTTCTGTAGGGTTTGGTTGTATTCTACATGTGAAAATGAGGCACATGGAGCTACTGATGAGCCTCCAGATACAAATAATAATTAATTTATTTCACTTACTGCAGCCTATGAAACAAAACAGGTTGTCTGTGTGCAATACTTTCATAAGAACAAATGTTTGAAATCACTTTAAGTCTATAATTTGGCTTTATCTCTGATTTATTAACACTGTTTCTAACCGGTGACGTGCCAAATTATGTTCCCCTGAGATCTGTTCCCCACCAGCTTTTGCTCCATTTTCTTTCTAACCTCTGTTGTTTTAAGCAGCAGCAGTATCTTTAATTAAATGCTAACAGAGAGGATTTTAATTTATTATTTTTCATTATAGCAGAACAAACACGTTCTGGAAATCTGCTGACTTGTGATGTTTTTCTGGCTGTTTGAAGCCCAGTGTAGATATTAGTAGCAAAATGAATAACATTTAAATCAGACACATTCATGCTCTATATTATACTTGCAAATAAATACAACTCATATGTGATGTGAAAAGAGCAGTAAAGTTGTAAAAACATGTAAATGTTAATGTCTCCATTATTCCATTTTAAACAGTTGTGTTGTTTTTCTCTCCTCCTGAGGGTAAAGCCATTTGACCGATTCCTGCAGGAGAATTTCTAACCACAGTTTTCATCACATTTTATCTGTACATACTGAATATTCAGGCTTTCTATTTTTGGCACATGAACCTTTATTTTATCCTACAATTTATTTATTTT
The DNA here is from genome assembly GCA_034783495.1 of Millerichthys robustus. Classification (NCBI taxonomy): domain Eukaryota; kingdom Metazoa; phylum Chordata; class Actinopteri; order Cyprinodontiformes; family Rivulidae; genus Millerichthys; species Millerichthys robustus. The sequence continues at coordinate 1,342,259 of JAVKLF010000161.1, read as the reverse complement.
GTAGGATACTGTAAATGCCAAAGTTAGCTGTTAAAAAACAAAATTAACAAAAAAAAATTGTGAATTCTGATACTTAGAATTAAAATTTAGGTTAACTGTTTCTTCTGTAAAACAGTGGATGGTGAATGGTGAATAAAAAGATCACTACAGGAAAGAAAAAGGTGGAAAGTGGCGAGACCTGAGCTGATTACTGACTGGGAACAGGCTGAGGAGCAGACCGCTAACAAAGACGTAGACCTGAACACAGGAATCGCAGAATAAACCTAATCATAAAACATAAAAGACTATAAACAAATCAATAATAAATGGATCGTGACAATCTGGGCTCCCAAAACTTTTAGATTTGCTGTTCTGGTCCTTCCCCAGTTGGTTTTGCCCATAAATTATGGTATTTAATAAAAGTTTAATGATACATGTATGTGCTCATAACTCTACTTCACACAGAGACTCAGCTGAGGGTCTGAGCCTCTTCCCTTTCAGCTGCAGCACAGCCTGAAGGAGCCAACAGAACCACATCCTCCACAAAAAGCTTCTGTCATCGCGATAAACCAATGGTTCCAAACCCTGGCCCTGCAGCCCCCTATGCTGCACGTTTTAGATGTTTCCCTGTTTTGATTTGAATGAATGAGAGATTAGCAGGCTTCTGAAGAGAGGGAAACAACTAAAACATGCAGGATAGTGGGCCTCCAGGACCAGGGTTTGGAACCACTGCTGTAAAAGATGCCGCTGACCATCTTTCATTCTGCACATATCTCACAGTTGGCAGTTTGTCTGCCAATAAAATGCTTTTCCTGTCTGAGTGATACGAGTGAAGCTGTGCCTTCTGAAATAGCTCGAATCAAACAGAACATTTCTGTTTAGGGGGGTGATGTCAGAAACATTCGAAGCAACTGAAATGGAGGTGATATATACTGTATTGCTAAGGAGACACAGCCCTGCTCCTCTGGGTTGAACCCAGCAGAACGTACTCTACCCTCCTGCCTTGCTCCGTGATCAGTGAGTAACGAACTGTCTGCAGCTCTGAGGTTCTTCTGTCTGCAGAGCGTTGGCTCGACGGTGAGGCAGTGGATCCATTTAATGAGGAAGAACCGTCTCTGTTTAGCAGCACAAAGGTGATGTTTGGAAGAAACAAACGTGCTTGTAGTGTCTTCCTGTTTGGTGACGCGCCACTCGAGCCTCAGGCAGCAGGTTCTGAAACATGGGAGGTTCATCAGCAACTAAAACGACACCCTGTGTGACGAGAACTGTAACACCAAGCTGATAGTGGCTCACACAAACACTCAACATGTAGAGTTTAAAAAAGATGAGGATACAAGGACAAAAAGCAAATCCTTTTCTGGACTGATGACGAAGTGAAACTTTTACTTTGTGTCACATAGATGAGCTCAATAAATTACAGGGCAGTGCTGACTCTCAGTGCAAATATAACAAACACTCTTCAAACCCAGATTTCAGCACGGGAGGATTTTCATTACAATGTTCAAAGCAGATCAGGCTGAAGTCTTCACAAACTGCGGGTGAGTCAAAAAACACAGGCCACCCTTTTATTTTCATCCAATATGGCGTCCATGTTCTAGACTAGACTAAAAGATAGGTCCCCTCAGCCATTACTTGTTGGGATCTTCAGATACGTCATTATCTCATTTCTTCCTGAAATAAAGGGCATCCTGTGACTTTTGACTCACTCTGTATTTCATTTAAAAAATGTTTTAAATTTATACTTGATGTCAAATGAGCAGGTCTCAGCCTCTTAAAACTTATAATGAAACATTAAACCTGATCTCCAGTCATTTGCCCTCCAACGCACACCTTCATGCACGTGACCAAAACATGTCCTGCTGGGACGAGACGGGCGTCCGGTGAAAGTAAACAGAGCCTCTCATGCAGCTCAGAGCTTCACACTCTGCAGGTTGGGACTGAAAAGGCTCCACAGATGGGAGAAGAAGCATCTTCAGCTTCAGAACAGAAGTCCGATTTCTTCACTTCGTTTAAAGAAAACAAGAAAACATGAGTGTCTTTTGTTACAAGTTTACTGAACTCTGTGAAACAAGTCTGGCTTTAATTAAAACAAATTAAGCTCATTATGAACTTAAATTGAAAGATGAGCTTTTGTTCTTGTCTTTTATTTCTTCATTATTTTTTTGGTGCAGGCCTTAACAAATACAATCACCTTGCAGCTTCCCATAGTCTCTCTGAAATGGGCTGCATCATTTCAATGCTGAGTGCAGTAGATGACTCATGCCTTATTTAACAAGACTCTGAATGCACTCGGCTGGCAAAATAGATGAGGAGCTCTCGAGAAAATGAGCACAGAGGAAATGTAAAATGGAGCAGAGTCAGTGGGTTGTTATTTTTTACCAACACCCCCCATCTTCTCCTCTTTTCTTGGCTGTTGAGAGGGCACTCTGAGGCTGGCACTCACATGTTGTAGGGCTCTCTCCTTCCAAGGAGACTTCATTTTGTCCCCTGCTGGAGACGAGGCTTCGGCCAAAATGACACAGAGGAAAATGCGATGTGACAGCAGCTGCAGCATAGGAGCGGGGGTGGAGGGAGGATGTGTGATGCATGCGTTGCAGAGATGGATTAGGAATGTATGGGCTTGTGGAAGGGTGTAAAAAATATCAGATCGGTGGACAGAATGATGCAAAATGTGAGTTAGAAGGTTAGACGCCACAACCTTCAAAGTATTTTTTGTGATAGAACACAAAGACGTGAATTAGTGTGAAGTGGAAGGAAACTAATACACGGGTTTGAGTCACGTGTGCACAGACTGATTCACACGGACAATAAATCTACTCATCTCAAACAGGAAAACGATTCGTTGCACTGAGGGGAAAACAGTTACGATTAACAAATCTCAAACAGGAAACTTTTTTCTTTCTTATTCACACAGAAAACAACTCAGCATGCAAAATTAAATGCTAATATTTATGTGATTTATCTTTTTTCCAATGCTTTTAGTAATGCATAAATAAAAAATATCTGTTTTATCGAGATGAACTTGAAGCATTTTTTTGAAAATATTTATTGAAAGCAATGCTGAATATTGCCACACAGTAAAAAAAAAAACAGTTACACTTAAAATAATGACAATAAAATGTATTTGTTATTTTATTTTTAAAGAGACTGTAGTTTTTTTTATTTAAACCTGTGATTTATTTCAGCTTATTTTTATTAGTTCAGTAATTCTAAACTGCAGTGGAGCTCAAAAACAAAATATCTGTGTGTCTGGTTGAAGATTTTGTGTGTGTGTGTGTGTGTACACCTACCTAGTCAGGACCAGTAGTCCTTATGGGGACCAAAGACCGGTCCTAATACTGTGGAACTCCATTTTTGGGTTGGAGGTTCAGTTTCAGACTGAGTTTAGGTTTAGGGTCAGGGGTCAGGGGTCAGGGGTTAGGCTGTAGAAATGAATGGAAGTCAATGAACGGTCCTTATAGGGATAGGAATACAAACCTGTGTGTGTGTACATGTTTTTGTCACCAGGTGAGGATGATTTCTGACCATTTTCCCGGTACACACAGCCTTGTGAGGACCCACTGTACCTTATCGGTTCCCATCGGGAGAAACACTGTTGGTGGGTCAGGGGTCAGTGTTTGGGACCCCAGGGATTAAGGTGTGAAAAAGTTTGTGAACCTCTGACTTTGTTCATTCTGTTTGGCCGACATTGTCCATTTTTCTTCCTCTTCATCTGTTTCCTGTTGTGTTTACAGTTTGAACATTACAACACAAACAGTCTAAGTTGTGAAAGCTTGATGCTCGTGCTCCACTCCTTGTTTCCTGTTTTTGGTGTATTTTTGTTTTAGTTCCTCATCGTTTCTACAACAGTTTGAATTGTTTGCAGCATTTCCACACAGATGAAAACAGGTTCAGAATTGGTGCCATGATTACAAGGATATTTTCCAAAACAACGAAGACTGTTTTGTGTGGACAAAGCCTAAACTCGTGCAGGAAGGAAGTTATCTTTTCATTTAACAACAAGATGTCTCAGTCTCCTTGTTGTAACGTTCATCCAACAAGTTCATCTGTCACCGTGTGGAGGTGCAGAGAGGGGGAGGGGATTAGAAAAGCTTGTGTTGGTCCACATGAGACGGGAGGGATAAGGTCCGGAGTAGGAAACAGCAGTGTGTTTAAAGGTAATAGTTCCTGTCTCGCTCAGGCTCCAGTGTTGACTGGCTGACTTGTTTCGTTGACACTTCTCCTAATTGAGAACCCTTCTTGGTAGGCTGGCACCCGACTATCCGGAAAGCTTCGACAGAATGTGAGCTTTCCTCCAAGGAGCCTCTGGCACCCCGAGGAGCCCCTCTTGAAAACCCATAAGCCTCAAACCCAATCTGTCTGGATCTGCCAATTACCACTTCCACTGTCACCTCATTTCCCTCTTTTTAGATTTCTCTCAATTTAATCCCCTCATTCTCATTCAGGCACTCGGTTTGTTCTTTTTTCTTCTCCCATCCTTTTTCTGCACGTTGCCCTGTTTATTCAGATTCTCCTTTTTGCCTCCTGGCCTCTTTATTTTGTTTCTTCCTCTGTCTCCTCACAATTTCCATTCTCATTTTCTTTCATTACCCTCGTCAGTTTCAGCACACAGATCTGCCTGCTCCTGTGAGGATGGTGGAGTCCCATCAGCGCCCCAGTGCATCTGCAGACAGGGCTTTTTGTGGCGATGCTGTGTGAAAATCAGTTTTGCAATGACCTCCATTGGTGAGGATTAAAGGGTCTGAACACTAAAACGCAGTCCCTGAGTGTAAATCTTAGCTCAGCGATTCAGCATTTAGATGTTACATAGTTACACTGAACAGCTGATCACTCAAAGGTCAGGCCATATTCATTTTTCAATACGATTAATCCTTTTTCATAACACATCTTGGAGCATCTTAACAGCTTGCAGAAATAAAAAGGTCCAGCATTCCTCAAAGCAACGCATATCACCCGCAGGTCACATGGCAGTTTTAGACTAAAAGCAGAAAACGTGTCTTTTTAAATCATTTGCTGTTTCTAACAATCTTCTTTATAAACACGGCACAATTTTTACAAATGTTTTTAACCACATGGAACCACAAAAAATGACCCAAAATGCTGTTCTATCCCAGGCCTGCATGTTGTGCTGTAACCCTGCTACAGCCATACTGAGGAAACAGAAACAAGACGTGGAGCAGATTATTATTACTGAAAAGTGAAAACAACGATCTGTTCAAACAGATCATTGTTTTCACTTTTACATTTGACTTCTTCCTCCTAAATTCTGCTTTGAGTGGCATCTATAAATGTTATGAGTGTAACCCCCTCTGGAACTGGAACAAGATTTTAACCGGACAGGTAGGGTGTCTGTTTGGGTTCGTTACTTTCTGGTAGATACCACGCAGGTGTACCAATGTTGAGTTAAAGCTTACTCCTCTAAGCACCATTAACCATACAGATAAAAATAACATAAATAGTCCCAGACAACCAGCTACAAAAATTAGCTTCCTTTTAATGAAAACTTGGAAAAACAAAATGCTCAACCACACCAAATTCAGGCTACAAAACACCTTAAAAGTCCAAAAAGTAAATACAAGGGTAAGACCCCTTAATCTGCAAACATAAACGTTTTCCACCTAAATTAAAACAGTTTGGGCTTTTTTCAGTCTCTTATTTCCAGCCCCAATAACCTGGTAATTTTTCTCTGCATTAATAAACAACCAGTTTAACAAGTTTTTCTATAACGAAGATTCACTTTTTTTCATTAACAGAACTTCACACACGTATCGAAAACATTCCGATTTTACAATTTACATGATACCACACATGGGCCCACACTCACACACACACAGTTTGGTACCGCTTAAGGTTTCGTTGCAGGCCTGTTGAAGCTAGGGTGCGATGTAGCAGACGAGAATCCTCTTCTCCTCGTTCGACGTTAACCAGCTCAGACCTGCTCGTTCCACAGGTGTCCGCTCCTCAGATACACAGAAACTTTACTCGTCCAACCATCGTTGCTCCCCTCAGCCATATGAGTGGCGAAGGAACTTCTCCGTAACAATGAAGCTAACGTTGCTATGTTGCCACGTTCATCGCCCCTCCTCTGATCAGTCGCAGATTTTTGGATCAGCCTCCGTGATTTCACCTTCGTCGCACTCCCACACACTCCTCAGACGTCCTAATATCAGCGTTTAGGTTTAACTTGTGCAGAAAGCCTTTGAAACAGTCCAAATCTTCTCCCACCTCAGCCTCGACTCACACAACTGTGTCCTCCATCAGCTTGCTTTTCGATTTTTTTTCTTCTTTTCCCGCGCTCTGGCCTTCTACCTGTTTTTGTTTTCTCCTTGTTGAGTTCACTTGCCCCTCCTTCTTTTATACTGTCCATAGTCTGTACACCAAACAGAATTTAGTCAAACCAGCAAGAATACATTTATGTAAATTCCCACGTCACCTACATAGACACTTCGTATTTCTGCTTTTTGTTTTCACATTATGAACAACAATAATCACTCCCATAAATGTATATAATCACATAGATTACACACTCAAAAACATAATAATACAAGGCCTACAGTTATATTTTACCTGTAAGTAATATCACTCTGTTGTGATTATTTTGTAAATATGTAAAGGCTTTTGATGCATGGTTTTAGCCAGGGCTACATGAGGATCAAATGTAATTTTTCATTTTTATTTAAACTTTTTTTATCTGTTTCAGTAAACTTGCTCTATTTTCTATTTGTGTGCTACTTTTAGGGCCTTTTGATACTTTCTCGTTTTAGCTAGTGCTTTGTAACTTTTAGCTTTTAGGCGGTATGCTGCTTCTTGTTGCTTCAACAACTCAGTTAAAGCAAACACTCAACTGCTGCATTTTCACAGAACAGTCTCTTCAGATTCCATTGAGATTGTGTTCTTTTTAAAAAAATAATTCCTTACTTCCTGTTCTGTCAGGAGGAGTTTTGGGAGTGAAGGGACTAAATAATCAGTCACTTGTAATCTGGCTGTCAGAAACAGCTTGTCTGTTGGTGTGTGTGTTCAGCTTCTTCAGCGCTGCAACATTTTATCAGCTTGTTTTGTATGCATGACGGCCACTCTGAAGCAGGGAATTCTATAATTCACCTGTCTGTGCTTTTAGAGACCTGGGAAAAATACATCAATTTACAGACTAAAAGGCAATGGCTGCCTTTCTGTCTAAGTTTATGTCTAATTCTCATTGATCAATATCTTTTACCACTGCACTTAGAAAACTAGAAGCATAAGAAAAACAAGAGAGGAAGAAATAAACACGGAGCTGTTGCTGCTGTATTATCATCTCTATTTAAACTGGGATTTTAGTTTTGTTTAATCTATTTTATCTGACCTAACTTCTTTAGATATTTTATTATTAGTATTTTATTGTTCTGCAGGATGCTCAAGGAAGAAAGGCCATGAGCTCAAACTCAGCCTCAGGATTACGAGACCATGGCGCTGACCACCAAGCTACCGCGGCCCCTCTCTGTAGCACATTGTATCACTACTAATAACTTAAATGTTATTTGTTAGTATATAACCAGCAAGTGGGTAGAAAACATAAAAGAATGCAAGTGTTGGATTAAGGCCTGGGAAGGACTGATCACTCAGATGAATCTGAAAGGACTTCCCAAAAAATAAATAAACAACAACAACAACAACAATAATATTAATAATAATAGCCTGGGTTAATGGAAGTTCAGCTTGCTTCACAGCAGTTTGTCTCTGACTGGAAACATTGTTGCTCGACTTTTTCTCTGCATACAAACACACACAGGCGTGTTCAGGACAGATGGCAGCTGTTTATGTGGGGAGATTTTCTGTATACCAACAACTTAACTCCTGTCCCGGTGGCTTCTGTTTCCCACAAATGTTGCACATCAAAGAGACAACAGTTTTTAAAATGACAATGATGTGATGAACTCTGTTTCCATAGAAACAGACTCTAACAGGTGCAGCTGTGTGTAAACTCCAAGGTGCGTGCACGTCTCTTTCCTGACCAACTTTCTTGCGTTTAGGAAATACAAACACATCTACAAAGTAATGTCAGGGTTACACTCAGAAAAATAACGAGACAGATGAAGAGAGATGGAAATGGTTGTTTAGAATTGTACAGGAGACAGTTTGTCCCAGCAGGGTTCTGCAGTGCACTGAATATGTTTCCAACAGGTGAGAGTTTTATAAAGCAGTTGAATCATTTTCAGCAAGGATCCTCGTCACTCTGAGCAGCCAGGCTGGGCCCTAAAGCAGGGGTCACTAACACGGTGCGTGCCGACACCTGCGTGGACCTTGTGAGTCACCATGAACATGCTAAAAGCTTAGCCACATGCTAATGTAACGTCCCTCAGCATGCATAAGTCATCTGCGTACTCTTAGAGCCTTTGTTAACAAAACAACCCTAAAAATGGCAACAGGAGCTGCTGTTACAGCTAACTGAAAACAAAACAGGGGAAGGGTTGTGTGTGTGTGTGCGAGCGGGTATTCCTTACTATATGGGGACGATTTTTGGCATACACACCTACTTATGGGGACCAACTGGTACTTGTGGGGACCTAAGCCTATGCTGTTGGTGAGTCAGGGGTTAGGTTTAGGACTAAGGTGAGAATTGAGTTCAGGTTGGATTTAGAGTCAGGTATGTACCTGTGATGTTAGGTTTAGGGTCAGGGGTCAGGGTTAGGCTGTAGAAATGAATGGAAGTCAATGCAATGTCCCC
>JAVKLF010000161.1:1238203-1255323 GCA_034783495.1 Millerichthys robustus | reverse complement strand
ACACACACACACACACACACACACACACACACACACACACACACACACACACACACACACACACACACACACAGTACGTTTCATTAGGTATTAGTTTCCGGGTGGAACGAGCTAATGAAGGCGTTGCTAAGATTCTTTGCTACACAAACATTTCTTTGTCTAATTATTTTACTGAGATCTGGGTCAGAAAGAAGAGGGGAAACTTTCTGAGGGGCACTTTGAGCTGGAAATGACACACTCTACATTTCTGTCTGATTTCCAGCGGAGTCTGACTTTTGTTTCTAGGGTGGTTATAAGCTGAGTGACCTGTATTCAGTGAAAAAATAGGTCAGGATTCCCCGAGGACCAACGGTATTCAACAAATCATTAACATTTTTATCAGTTTTTCTTTCAGGTCACCTCAACCCTACTAACATGTAATAAGGTCTTTCAAAGTGTTTCCATGTGAGAAGAATCTTTGTGCTCTCATCAGTCTGGGGTTCGCTTCAATAAAGTGGTCTGAAACTTTAAAACACTAACCTGAAGACTTCCATTTTTAAAAGATACTGAATTCTTTACAAAACGTCTTTAGGACAAAACATGAGAACAGTAAATTAATATTTTCTCAGCTCCGTCAGTGAAATACTCATCTTCCTCTCAGTCTTCAATGAGGTCCAAACTAAATATCAGGGTATTTCAGACTGGTGTCAGAGGTTCCAGTTAGCAGGAAAACCCAAACTGGTTCTGAAATGAACCTTGTTAAAGCCAGAGATTTGAGTGGAGTCTGACTCTGACAACTATCAAACCAGTTTGTAATGTTTCTTAATGTTTTTAACGTTTGTACAGGTTTTGGAATGATTGGTGTTGATGTTGTGTTTTAAGTAAAACTATCTTAAAGTAAATATTGTATCCAGATGTAAAATCCACCTCTTCTGTCCTGACTGGAAACTCACAGCAAAGAAACTTCTGTTTATTTCCCATCAATATAAAGATCCAACATAAAAACTATTTACTAGAAAAATAGCCTTATTTTTGTCTCAGTTTGAAGTGAATCACTCCTGCTGTGAGTTATTAAATGTTCTGTTAGATAAACTGATTGTATTTTGGATTAAATGTGGATTAAACGTGTCTGCGGTCTGATCACACAGTCCTGAAATATTTCTGAACACTGACTTTTAATGCAGCAGGAGCGCTTTGTGTTTTACTTTTTAAAGTGAAATGTTTAATATTTCTCCTGACATTATGAACAATAACCAACTTCTGGCACTTTTGGAATAAGAATTATTCAAGAGCTCATCTAAATCCACTGTAAAGCAGATGAAACTGTTGTACCTGCCTGTCTGTCCCTCTCTGAAAGTGATCGGGATCTGTTTGTTTGTTTGTTTGAAGGCTTTTGTATTTCATTATTGTGTGTTTACCTTCTGTGATTCTTGTAACGTTTTCATGTTATCAGCTCTGTGTCGTGTCGATATTCTGTTCTGTTCCTGTCAGTTGGCCACGCCCACTCTCACCTGCTCCCAGTCAGCTCAGGTGTCTCCACCTCCTCGTCTGACTGATTACTTTTTCTGCTCTCCTCGGGTTCCTCGTGCTCCTAGTCGTTTCTCCAGAGGTTTTTGGAAGGTTCCCGTCACCCCAGCTTTTTGTTTTGTTTTAAGATAAAGTTTATTTCATTGAGTTTATTTAGTTATTAAGTTTATTTTTATATTTTTGAACTCTTTGAGTCTGTCTACATTCTCGGTCCAATCCCCAGAGAAAAGTTAGAGATGAACTCTTCTGCCATCCAACCTGATGTTAAATAAGAAACTTTTATTTGTAAATTATATCTCCACTCAGTTTTTGGTTCTGGACAGTGTTGAAACGTTGGACCTTTGAACTGTTGCTAACATTTTAAAGCTCTATCAGACAAAATAGCCGTGTTATCATTACAAAAAGCTTTCTCTTTGTCTCTCCTTTTCACCACGAGCACATAGAGCCAGCTCACGCTGTCACACTTCTGTTTCTTCTGATGATGTTTTCATCAGCGTACCGCCTCGTCTCCTCGGACACCTGAACATCAGGAACAGAAGCTTCAAACCACTTCTGAATCAAAGTCAGACTAGAATTCCCTACCCTCATCTCCTGTACTTCTGACCAAACACTCCTGGAAATATGATTATATTATATTAATATTATTCTGTACAGGATTATCCCTTCAGCTGTATTTGTGCCATATTTAAACACCACTGACCTTTAAGGGGTTTGATTCATGGACACAAACGTCACCTTCATGTTTAAAAAAGTGAAATAAAAAGTAATGAACCACTGAGATCTAAAATCTTGGTAAAAAGTTTGTGTTTTTCTGCCTGTCTTGTTTATTTAAAGCTGTTAAAGTCATGAAGTGATTATTTTTATGAAGCAGTTTCCAGTTCATCACAAGCAGCTAAAGTGAAATATGAAGAGAAGCTAATGACCAAGACAATTAATACCACGGTTGAGAGCTTCCTCCCTCCTCCCCTTCTTTCTACTACATTTCTTAAATATGAGTGTTTAATTAAGCAGCAATATTAATTAGAATATTATAGATTGAAGATGTGTGGGGGAGCAGATCTGAGCCTGATTAGAGTAAATGAGTTAAAGACGAATGATGATGTAAGTGGATCTCTACCACACTTAACGACACCAGGACTGTGGTAGAGGAGCTGAATGATGATGATGATGATGATGAGGAGGAGGAGGTAAAACCTCGTTAAAGACAGACGATTAACAATCTGTGCAGGGTAACCGATCCAAGCTAAAGGAAAACACCCAGCTGAGATTTTCCTGTAGAAGCAGCTGAAATGTGTTTGTGAAAAACCCGCCGCTCTTGTTTACCCACAATGCCCTTCATCAGCATTTGCCTTGAGCTGAGGTGTGTGCAGCAAATGAAACAAACGAGCCAAAATATATTTTTTCCTTCTTTCTTAAGAATGGATGCTGTTAATTTTCAGCTGAAAAACGTTTCATCACCAAATTAAACTCTTGCATAAATCCTTGCGTGCACTGAGTGATAAATGAGAGTTCTGTCTCAGCGCTGCAGAACCACCGAACGGAGCTGTGCGTCACTCTCCTGATGTTTACACTGCAGAACAGCTGTAGAGAGGCAGGTTCTGTAGTGTTCTGAGCTGGATATGATGCAGCGGTTCCTGATCAGGTGGGACTCGACGTATCCAATCGTTTTTATTTAAACTCGTGTAAAAAAACTATATTGCATTACTTTGTTTTAATCTCTGATTTAGTTCATTTCAGGGCATTTTGATAAGTTATCAATAAAAGGACAGGTATGCATTTAAAGGTGTTATTACAAAATGTAATATAGGAATATAATAAAATGAACAAAATTAGCCTAAAAAATAAATAAAAATTATTGTCTTCTATCTCAACCTGACTTTAATAGTTATATTAATTAAACAATAATTTAACAAAAAACATTCTGAATTAACCCTTTAAGATCTGAAGGAAAACTTGGAAAATTAGTTCATCTAAAACATAGATTTGTTTATAAAGAATATACACGATTACACATTTTATGTTCATACATGAAAGAGTTTAGACTTTGACAAGGAGAGTTCAGGAGAATATTAATATTTCTGCTGAATTGCCAGTTTAAAACAATCAAGTGTTAAATTAGAAATGTGCATCAGTTTAAAACAGAAGAACTGGTCCATCCGGACTGGGCCGGGCCGGGCCGGGCCTTTTCTGGAGACGATGCTGCGTGGGAGGAATGTTCCTGAGTGGACCAGAGAAGAAACGGAGAACTAGTTGAGGTTAACGGCTTGTTCTGAAGGTCACGGTGACGAGGCAGGTCTGCAGCAGTCAGCTGAGGGAGTCAGGAGTCAACACGTCCATGTTTAAACAAATCCAACTTTACTTTCATATATTTATTCTGATGTTAAACGTGCAGATAAAGAAGGTTACTCTACACGTACGGCAGCTCTGACAGCTGATTGGTTCAGTCAGATTGATAAAAACCAGTTAGTAGGTGTGGTGTTTTATGATTTGAGCACGGCCTTTCATTTTGTTGATCATTAAGTTTTAACTTTCAATAATCAGCTACTAACTGTACATTTAGTGATTTATGTAAAAGGAAACAATGTGTTCAGTTTAATAGTTTTAGTTGTAATATTTTGAGCCTTCCATGTGGAGTCCCACAGGGCAGCTGCCTGGCTCCTTCTATTGTACAGAAACATCCTGCAGTCGAAGCACAAACAGGAGACACCATCAGAACCAGACCTGAACATTTATCCACACAGTACAGAGTCTTACACATCCTCAGCGCTGGTTCAGATCAGACCCGTCCTGTTAAAACACATGTTATGTGTAAAAAGGAGCATCTGCTGGAGACCACCACTGAACATAATTCTGTTTGACATTGGTCGATTTCTGTAATAAGATCTGCTTGAAATGTAAGAAAATAAAAGGCCCATCATGCAGCAGGATTTCAATAAACACAAAAAAATTAGTCTCTGTTCAGGGAACTGGTTTGTTGGGGTTTTATAAATGATTTGATTGGAACTCAATTTGACTGAAAGGCAATAAAATGAGGACATTTTACCATAACTTTGGGCATTTGTCAAAATTTGAATCTTATTGGTATTTGAAAAGTCTTAAATTGCATTTTTTTAAAACTTGCAGAAACCCTGTTTGGACTGTCTGTAGAGAGATAAAGTCAGAGGAGGAACAAAATGTGGAGCTGTTTTCTTTAAAGGAACAATCTTAATGTTCCTGCAGTCAGTTTGGACCTCAGCCAGAAGAATAGACTAAAGATCTGCTTTTACCATTTCAGTTTCCAGCCTGTGTTTGTCATGGACTGAGTTAGGATCTGTTCAGAATCTGTCTCCCTGTTGAGACTCATCAGTGAAATCAAATGAAACTAACGACTCCAAAAGATCCAGCTCCCTTCAAAGAGACATACGTCCCGTCTCGAACCCTGTGAGACGAGCTGGAGACACTTGTAGCAAAATTCTGATGAGTTTGAGGCTAACTGGAGATGCCAGTGATGACTCTGCTTTGGTTCATTAATAATATGGATGAAAATGAAACATTTTATTGTAATCCATTTTTATCGTCACTTCAGACATTTTTTAGATTTAATCAGAAAAAGGATGGACTGTTCTGGGACAAAACAAGCCAGTAGGTCGGACCAGTCTTCACACAAAGACACTTCATGCTGGACTTCCTGCTTCTGGACTCCACTGAAAGACAGATTGTTGGGACGTCTTTATTCCCAGCTCCTCTCCACTTTCTGTAACCTGATCGAAGGAAATGATTCATCCGGGTCTCTTTTATTTGATGCAAGTTGTAACAAACAACAAACTTTTAACCTTTTTATGCAAATATCAGAAACTATGAACTAACAATCCCTCATATTAAACATTAACTGGACTGAGAACGATCTCTGTTGGTTTGTGTGGACATCTGGACACAGACTGACCTAAGCTGTCCTGCTCCTGTGACAGGTCAGACACTGAGCTGAGTTTGGAGGTTCTGCACTTTACAGAAGGTTCCCCTCAGGACTTTTAGAGACGCTCTTCTGTGTTTTGTTGATCCAAGGACTCCGGCTGCATTAAACAGAGGAAGACTTCTCCTTTTCCATCCTGTGTTCCTGGTTTATGCCCAGATAACCTTGTTTTCAATTATTCTGTAGTTGGAAACATTAAAACTTGTATGACGTATGATGTATGTCCCTTCTGTCTTTAATAAAATAATTGCATGTATTTTATTCCCAGTTTTAAATAACATTTTGGGATCTGAGTACCATTTCTATGATTCATCAAACTAATCACATTGTTGCCATAAAATTACTGAAGTTATTCGTTCAAACTTCATCTCTTGACCTGTAAGTAATTTAAATATGTTTTATTTTATATTCTAAGTAAGATTATCTCTCAGTTTGTCTGAAGCAATTTCAGGACCCTTCAACTGACTTTAAACCTGAAGAGAGAACCGAGCTGAGGCTAACGTCTAATTCTAATTAATATTCTTTGTGCATCTTCTATTTCTGCAGTACCCGTGGCAGGTGAAAACAAAATAAAACAAAATAATATTACTACATACATAGAAGTTAAAACAGGCAGATTTGCTATTAGCAGTTTGGTTTTATTTATTTAAATTTGTGTTTGATCCATCTTACAGACTTACAAACTGGTTAAAAACCTTTTGTAGACCTTTTGCCTTTTTAGACCTTTTAAAGGACCAGAACCTCAGAGTGAAAACAGGACGTTGTATTCAGGCGTAGAGCTGAGGAAACACAAACACCTCTGACCCGTCAAAACAAAACACTTTAAACAATAACTCAAAAAATGTTTTGTTTTGACAACATTTATGTCCCGTGCATCTCACAGTAATATTATTAATTTATAGATATGGGAACTACAAAACTCCTGGTAGTTAGTGTGAACAACCAACAATCCCAATAAAACATGTTACTATTAATATAAAACACTGTATATTATTATAATACTGCACACTATTACTGATTGTTCTAAACATTTTTGTTGCATGCTGGTTTTATTATGGACTAAAACAGAGAAAAGAGACAGAAAGCAGAAGAAGTGAAACGGCTTTTTTTTCTCGAATGAGTGGGAGCATTCGATGAACATGGTGGAGAGGAGGTGAAGTGTGTGTGGGTGTTTAAAAAGTGGACATTTGTGTGTTTGGTGGCTAACAGAACTATCCGGATCTATTTGACCCATTTGGAAAGTGTGTGTGGAGGTGGTGGGAGGGAGGTCAGAGGTCAAATACAGACAGCAGTGTGACAGATGAAACAAAAGTCTTCACTTCTAAGTCTAAATAATAAAACAGGACAGACTGAATATTTTCAACTAAATGTCTGGTTATGTTGTCACAACAGACTGATAAACTGTGAACTCCCTGGAACCACAGAACAGGAAAAAAGACGATTTCTAAAGTTTGGAGAAATAGTTTCTGCCACCAGAACAAGCTCACACATTTTCAACTTTTACCAGTTCTTTTAAAAATGGTTTCATTTATTTATTCATTGGTTAAATATTCAAGATTTGCACTGAAAATATCAGTGTCACACAGAC
Organism: Millerichthys robustus; assembly: GCA_034783495.1. NCBI lineage: Eukaryota > Metazoa > Chordata > Actinopteri > Cyprinodontiformes > Rivulidae > Millerichthys > Millerichthys robustus. The sequence goes on along the minus strand of JAVKLF010000161.1, from coordinate 1,248,280 downwards.
TTTGTGATTTGTCTGGAATCTCTTGAACTGATTTAGATGGTTCTAGATAGTTTTATTGCTGTCATAAACCAGGTCACGCTTAATATATATTTGGCTTTTCAGACAAAAATTACCTAAAAAACTAATTTTATTCCCAAAGTGAAATCAAATTTCTACAGAATAATACCAATAAATAAAAACTAGTCTTGTAACATCAGGAATTCTGTTCATTATTCATTATTAATCAATAATCATTGTCAGATTATATGATAAAAATGTCATCAAGTTTAGTTTTTGGACACTTTTGTTTATCTTATTTCTATTTATGTTCAAATGATTTAATGGATTGGAACAGAAAATTTAATGTTTATCAATTATTTTTTTTGTGGTAATAGTTTGTTTGTTAAAAGTAATTCAGAAATTGATTTATTTATTATTTAAAATTTGTCAAATGTCTAAAATAAATTTCATTCATTCATTCATTCATTCATTCATTCATTCATTCATTCATTCATTCATTCATTCATTATATCATCCAGAACTTATCATCCTTCTACCAGGAGCAGACCGTCCTCGCAGTTTTACTCAAATGAATAAATTTATTATGTGTCACGTCTGGGTTTGTATAATAGTTGTTTTATTTTTAACTGTGAGTTTATACTTGTAAGATTTTTCACTCTGAAAACTTGAAGTGGAATCAATAAATTGTTGCATTTTTATTCATTTTATGACTTGTATTCTTACATCACATTAATATTTAGATTATAATAAATATTCCCTGCGTGCAAAATAAAACAATGGAGTAAAATTATTTTTATATAAGTCAATTTATGGAACAACTGGGACCTTTTAATAAAAATAAGCCTTTTAATGTGAATTTTTGAAGAATAAAACTTTATTTAGGGTTTAGTTAGAAAATCAGGAGCAACAAATTCTCATTATTCAAAGATGTTCCCAGTATTTAAATTACAAGAGATAATTTAAGTATTTCATATTGATTTCTCTCCCCTCCTGGTCCTCCAGTTCATCCTGAATCAGATGAAAACACCTCGGAGTATCGACAGGGACCAAAGATTTCTCAGCAGCGGTCATCCTGCCCTTTCCTCAAAGGAATACAATTAATGGATATTTACGAGTCTTTTCTCTGCGAGCTGTTCGGGTGATGGAGATCCACTGAGAGGATCTGAATTATCAGATTTAAATGAGCTCTTCCCAGACACACAGTTACAGGGTCACTTTGTGCTGTAATGGCCCCTGAAGCTACTCACTGGTCAGCAGGAAGAGACAGTAAATCTACAGCCAAGATCTTTTTCACTTTAATGAAGACGCGCCATCTGAGTGGTTCTGTTTTGTGTGAAAGTAAAACCACACAGCTGAGCTCTCAATGGATCCGGTTTCATCATCTGCTGGTTTAAACATATTTACAGCAGACTTTTGGTGCTTTGGAAAAACCAGGACTTACATCAGGCAGCTTTTTGTGCACAGAGAGGCCCTGAGGTTGGACAACTGGGTGGACAGGGAGGTTGGAGTCGATGAGGGAGGACAGAGGAGCTTTTAAAAGAAATAAGCACTTTGTGGACTTTGTAGCGTCCTTGAACTCATGTCAGGGTTGAAGTCTCCCACGTTAACTCTGCTTGGAGGGCGGTAATGAGCAGTCACATAGTATAAGTGTTGTTGAGAAAGTAGGCCACATGGGGTTCGAGGGAGCTCACACCTCACCAACCCCGCTGAAGTGGAGAGATGGCTGACAGCTCGTCCTTCTAGTCTCTGGGCCAAGGTGAGTCACACCACAGAGACCCAAAAAAAAAAAAAAAGGAAAGACAAAGTTTGGGTTTTTGGAAATAGATGTAACAAAAAGCAGGAACCCAAATGGAATGGACAGCCAGAGCTCTTGTTTTGTGTGGAAACAGCCCCTTTGTTGTATAAAATATGAGACGGGGGTTTGCAGTTTTATTTTCTTCTTCTACAGCTGTCATGCCAGAGATTTGGAATTCATGACATGCGTTCACATAATGGAGTGCAAGAAACGTGCAAAATAAAAGGCAGCAAAAAGAAAAGACAAAGAAGACAGAGAGGGGAAAGTGAACTCATTTGCAATGGGGAACTACACTTGTAATTAAATTTCAGGCTAAAAGCCATGTTCATTGTGCGCTCTAATTTGCATCCCTCTTAAATATGCATGAAATTATTTTGCATGAGCAGACATGGTGTCTTCACATGACACCGTTTGACTGGAGAAAAGAGGCGGAGTGGGGAAAAGCAGAGTTATTCAATTAGATCCGACGTGATCTATCAGAAAGGTTTTATGATGTCGGTTCTTTTACATTTCGACCGTTTGTGTCCTTCAGCGTGACTTCAAACCGAAGCTTTCGTCTGGTTCTACTTCTTCATGCTGGGATCCAGCGAGACGCTCCAACACAGAACCAAAGAAACGTCCTCCTATGGAGCAGCACAAAGCTGTGTTGCCATGGTGATTTTTTTACACATTAATGCATCTCACCCAGTGTAATATCAAATAATGTAATTAAATACAATGGATATGAACAGCTGACACATTTTAGTGAACATACATAAATGAGAATAAAAGCTGTTTGAGTGCATCTGTAGAAGTGAGAGATTATTTGAATTTTTACAGCTATGCTACAAAAACAGCCTTTTTTTAAAAAATGTACTTTTCAAAATGATTGGCTCAGAAACATGTTGTAGGCTTCAAATGGCTTCAGGTTTGATTTTATTCTATTTTCCTCATTTTGATGGGCTCTATTAATATGGAAATGTGACTCCGCCCACATCCCTTTCTGCCAGCAGCAGATACCAACGTTTCCTGTCGGCTCGGTCTCCACTCTGCTATTTAACAGCACTTTCAAATATTAGGGTAATTTACTGAGACATCCCGCTACTAAGGAGCAATTCTGAAGAATAATAAGTTATTTTCTGTGTGTCAGAATAATGGAGTTCCTCTTTATTCTGTGCATTTTTTACCAAGACAAAAACTGAAGCAACATACTATGCTGCTCTCCACACAAAGTGTTTTTAAAAACAACATTTCACATTGAATTTGGGGTTAAAAACTGAGGATTCTCCGGTCATAATCAAAGACATTGTCCTCAAGATGGGACAAATAGTTCCAGTTTAATCTCATGCTCGTCTCTAAAGCTCGGAACTCATGCCAGACATTTTGAATTTTAAAAAGTCTTCTGGATGAGAGGCAAAATGTCTTCAGCTTCAGAAGAGAAATCCAGTTGCTGGGTTTTTTTTTTTTTACCTTTGTTCAAATAAAAAAATTAAGTTTTCCTAAATTCTAAAATGCAGAAAAGAAAGTCATCAAACTCCTAAAATGAAGATAATTTAAAAACTGTTTATTTAAGAAGACGTTCAGTTTTAGTTTGATTGAGTTTTTTTGACACACGTTTCAAATGGATGAAAAGAAAATGTGTCCTCCTCCTGCACCACCAGCTGGTTTCATCAGATCCTTTCAGCAGTAACTGTACTCAGAAAATGAAAACCAGCTTTTAATTGTGATTAAAATATAAAGAATAAATACCATATTTATGGGTCCCTTGAATGAAATGTCTGAAAGATAATATGAAGAACTTTTTGTCCTGAGCCGTACAAACTATTAACCTGATTTTCAAATAAAAAAATGAAATTGTCACTATTGTCACAGCAAGCTAACCAACACCTGGTGCCTAAATATGGTTTCATGTTTCCTCTTTCAGATGACATCAGGAAATCCTCATTGGAAAATAAAAAATTTAAACAATTTCCCGGGGTCATCCTGATTACTGAGACAATTCAAACCCAGTAACTGGAACGGCTCATGATATCAGGACGATCCAGGAAAATAAAAACCTTTTGGTTTAATTTGACCAAACAGGATTTAACCCGAGTCACTCTTAGTTGGTTCTAACAAAGTATTGAAATTCTGAAAGCTGAGATAAACAGCAGCACCTGGATTAAAACTGATAAATAATAAACAGAGAGAGATAACTAGAGTGTTTGTTAGAATCAGACGATAGTTGAACATCAGTCTCAGAACGTTGACCCAGTTTTCTTCACAATGTCACTTCAGTTCATTAGGATTTGTGAGGTCAGGTCTATTAAAGGTCCTACAACAGCCTCTCAATTAGACTGAGGTCAGAACTTTTACTGGGTTATTCCACAGGCTTGATTATTTCCCTATTTATACATTTGTTCTAGATTTGCAGCACTTCTTTGGATCATTGTTCTGTTGCATCACGACCCAGTTTGGTCCAAGTTTTAAGGCAGGGGTCTCAAACTCCAGTCCTGGAGGGCCGTGATCCTGCATGTTTTATGGTTTCTCTGCTCCAACACACCTGATTCAGTGATTGAATTAACTCTTTAAATTGTACAGAACCTTGTTAATCACCTGTTCATGCAGATCAGGTGTGTTGGAGCAGAGAAACCTCTGAAACATCCAAACATCCCTCCAGGACTGGAGTTTGACACCCCTGCTTTAAGGGCTGAACAGATGGCCTCACATTTCTCTCTGAAACTCCAACAGGAGTTCCTGTTCTTCTGTTTTTCAGAGTATGAGTTTTTATATATTCTTATGTCTTTTACTGTAAGTGTTTCTGTTCTTCAAGCCAAACATTTGTTGCCCTTGGTGCCATGACCAGTTTCCGCGCTGATGAAAACATCCCCACATCATGATGCTGCCACCACCGTGCTTCACTGCAGGGATGACGTTCCCAGCAAGGGTTCAGGTTTCCTCAGACACGTTTTACTTGATGTTGGTCTTGTCAGCACCTTCTTCCACATGTTTGGAGGAAGACATTCCAAACATTCCAGCTTTTTTATTTTATCGATGTCTTTTTTTTGTCCATGAAGCCCAGCTCTGTGGAGCATCCTGTGGACAGATTGTCCCGTCTCTCAGCTCCAGCCTCCTGGGTCCTCTCCCATTATTATGACTCAAAATGCAGCAGATCAGAATGTGATGTTCTTGGACTTCAGAGTACAGTTTGAAAGTTTTGGATGGTTTCCTAGGCTTTTTTGTCTACTATCCACACTATTTATACAATCTACCTGGGTCTTCATGTCCTCTTGCGTCCACGTCTTTTACTTACTCTACTTTTTAATAATCTTGTCAGCTGTGGTCAGAGGAACATGGAGCTGTTCAGAGATGATTTTGTAGCCTTTAGCTTTAACATCTGAGCTCCTCAGGCAGATCTTAGCTGGTGAGCGGAACCACAACAAACTACTCAGTGGCTGTCACGCTTTGACAATTGGTAAAATCCAGGAAGCAGGCAAAACTCCAAAACGAAAAGAAGCAAAATAAGAAATTATTATTAGTATTATTTTTTTGTTACAAAATACAGGTGCTTTCAGGGCAGCAAAACCTAAAACTTAAAATAATAAGTGACAAGAAAGACGTACCTGGTTCGAGACAACAAGGATCCGGTGTGGGAGGAGCTGGGGAGAGATACTGAGGAGAAATTAAACTGAGACAGGAAGCAAACTGACACAAAAACAACACAGAAAGAAAAATAAAGACAGAATAACCTCCCAGATCCTCACTGAGGTTGGTTCTTTGTCTAAATCATGGGTGATTAGTGTCAGAGTCAACCTGTTTGTTTGTCAGCAAAATCATTTTTAGACCATTTTTTGTGAAACAGTTTTTTGAAACTTTCAGAAGATCACCATTAAATGTACATTTGTACTGATTCTTTTTGGAGTCAGTCAAATTTAAGATGGTCGCAACGGCTAATTAATAACTCAGTCAGTTTTTCATAAACTGAGCTGAGATTTGATGTGACTGAAGCTCCCAGACAACATCTGATCACAACATACGATTCTGTCCCTCCTCAGGTAAAACTCTGACACGACGACCAGAGGGTCAAATGATGGATTACTATTAAACATTGATCACTTTTATAGCTCCTCACACTCATTTACATCTGAAATAAAGTTTATTACATGACTTTGTTTTAGCAAATTCATTTACAAATATTTACATTTCCTGTTTCCTGCAGCTCAGCCACAGGAAGTTGGAACTAATCTCTGGTTCTGTCTAAACTTGAGTTCTGACAACACAGTTAGAAATGTATGTTCCACAGGCAGCCATACGTCTCTGCTTTATAAGTTAGAATTCATCACTTTAGATATCAGGCTGGTATTAAATGCAGAAACTGTGATGCACCTAGTGGTAACTCCAATTCAATATATAAACATGGGATTTCCACGATCTGTCAATTTATATTTGTAGGAGTGGGTGCAAAGAAGATTTTTTCTCAGATGCCCTGCTGTAAAACAGAAATGAAAGAACATTTGATCCAGATGTCTGTAGGCTTCTCAGATTGTTGCTGTTGTCAGAGGAAACAACAGAACACGGAACAATAATAATGAAAAAAGAAGTTAGAGATCAGATTTCTTGTGGTATTCAGATAATCAGGTAAAGTTATTGATAAGGAGTGTTTCCATGCAGGCTCTTCCTGGACAGATTAATGCACATTTGTAGCAGTTGGATAAGGAAAAAGAAACTGCAGCGTGTGTTAATAGTAATAAATGAAGACGTCATTCAGAGCAGCGTTACGGCTCACTGATGTGCTCTAATAGATTCTGAACAATGAGCACACAAAATGTTAGACACTGGATGAATAGCATGTCTTTGTGCAGCCTCTGTGTTTTAATAAATCACCAAAGCAAATGCTTTGTGTTCACTAAATGCTCCACTCTCTTTCTATTAGCATCACATTTAAGTGCGGCGCACTTTGAGGACAAGAGCGTTCAACATGAAAGCATTCTTCTGCATATTTAACACGGCGGGACCTCAGGAAAGAGAATCAGTCTCTGTAAATAAGTAAATAACAGAGAGAAGAAGTGGGCATAGTGGTGGAGGAGATTATCTATAACTAAAGGTGTGACTTTGTTTCTCCTGGTTGCATAATTCAGGAGGCATCTTTGTGCTGTTTGTTTGGTTCTGTTCTGAAGACTGGGTCAGGAAACACGAGCGATGCTCAACCCGATAGACAGGATGGAGGTGTCTCACTCTCTTTTACTTCATGCTTGTTAGAGCAAATCACAGTTCGGAGTTTATGGTCCAGCATTTTTTGCCTTTTCTCATTCCCAGTACGCACTTAGCATTTTAATGAGGACCTGGCCTGCATACTAAGTGCACATTAGGCTCCCTCTGTGGGGGTGAGCGCTGCGATACACCACGGTCAAAGTGAAGAAGCTCTTTTAAAATTTTAAATATGAACAAAAGATAAAGATTTTTTATGGATAGGAGGGGGCTGTGGGAGGAGGGCAGTAAGTAGAGGCTCTGATGGTTTGAAATGAGATTTTGGGAGGTTTATAGTGAGGCTGAGAGCTGGAGTTAAGGGAACGTGCTTTAAAGTAATCACAGCAGGGGTGGAGACGTGGTGATTTTTCAGCTTTCTAAGTAGTTTACTGTGAGAGTGACAACAGCTCAAGTGTTTGGCACATAAGAAAGAGAGACAAATTCTGTTGCTTGTATTGCAAAATGCAGTCTGCTCAGTGCAGACCATGTATAATAGCTGATTAGGAGGGCTGATCCATTTAGCAGCCTTTCACAGCCCTCAGTATGCACACAATACATTTATACTCCTGTACTGAGAGTCTCAGGTCGTTTGGTCTTCCTCTCCATGGATGGTCTCCCCTCATCGTCCCTTCTTGTTGTTTTGTTTACCTAAGTTTTATTTGGATTTGTCCTGGATGACACAGAATCTGCACCCACAATGACCGATGTCAGCACTGGTTCAGTTTGCACCTGCTTTACGTTGCCTTTTGTTAGCAGGTGAGGCTGGTCCATAAGGACTGTGGGATGCAACCCCACCTAAAAAAAATTAGAATTTGTCCCAAAAAACAGTTCCTCCCAATAAAACATGTAAATGACCTAATATTTAGATTGTTTATTCTGTTCTGTTTGTCAGTGTACCATATTTTTCAGACTTTAAGGTGCGCTTAAAAAAAAAAAATATTTTTTTAAATTGACAATGTGCTTTATGTAGTAATTCTAATTGTGCTTACTGACCTTGAACTGATTTCATGTGGCATACGGCACTCTAAAATCTGTCAAAATGTTTTAACTGATTTAATGGAACTGAAATGTTGTTTTTGGCGGGTATGGGGCAGGTCATCAGTAGGGTTATGGTGAATGAACTGGACTCATATGGAGCCTTTCTAACAAACCAGGATACTCAAAGTTCCTCAGAACATCTACTCAGCACCCTGTGCCTCTACAACACTATTCTAGATAAATCGTTCTATAGAGACTGGTCAGTACTTTAAATCACGTTCATGCACCGATGAACACATCAGAGGCGCCGGGTTCGAGGGTCTTACCCAGAGACACTTCAACATGTGACTGAACAGAGGTAGAATCCAACCTCCAACTCAACACCACAAATCTCCTTCACCACTCGGCCGCCCCTCTGCCTCTTTGTCATGTTGGCCCTGCTGGCAGAGAATGGAACTGCAGGCGGCTTCAGTTGAGTCTCACTGAAATAAGGTTTTAGTGTCACGGAAATAATTCCTCCGTATCGACACATTGTGCTGGTTTAGCTTGCTGATACAGCTGAAACCAAACGTCACGTGATCTTTAATGCAGGAATTCCTGCTGTGTCCGTTTAAAGACGGAGGGAAAGCAAGCAGCAAGACATTTTCTCTAACATGGTCTGCTATTTTTATGTATATTGGAGGTGGATCTTATATGTATAATTATGTACCATATGAAAGGATAAAAGGAATCAATATATTCACACACATGATGTAAAACTACATCTGTCACCACCGCCCATTAGTCCACCGCTGGTCCTGTTGGTTAGCTTTCACTTTCCGAATGTAATCAACTGATCCGGGTCAAGATCAACTTCATGTGGGTCTGAAACCAAAGTGAGGTTTGCCATAAGGGAACCTCTAAACTCTGCAGCCTCTGATCTTTTGTTACGTGATGTTTCCACCACCACCAGAGAGAGAAGCATCTTATAAATGCTGCTGTGGACTCTCAGTGAATGTAAAAGTGCTGAGAAGGCTGACGGCCACAGAGCCCCTGTTCCTCTTTTTAAAGTCCCTGTGGTCGAGTGTTGAAGTAAAAAAAAAGATGATGTACTAATGTTGCTGCCAGGTTAACTCTGTGCTCTGACCTTCTGTAATGGGCTCATATCAAGAGCCCCTTTACACCCGCCTTAAACTGCTGACAGCTTTTTATATTTCCTCTTCTCCAACATTTATCTTCCCGCTCTGCTCCTTACAGTTAGTCAGAACCCAGAAAAGACAGGGAAGAAGAGGAAGAAAGGATGAAGGAAAGTGAAAACAAATGTGCTGCTGACCATGCAGGTTCTTGTTCTGTGTACCCCCTGAACCACATTCATCATGCCCTGATGCTAATGGCTGTTCCACACTTGTACCCTACTTCCACACCCACTACGACCCCTTTGAGACCCCCCCTTTCTAACCAGACTGGCAAGGAATTTGACACAGAAATTAGTTGAAACTAATTACTCTAATGACTCCCGTTGCCCCCTGCCAATATCTGCCATCATTACAGCTGCCCTGTAGTGGCTCCAAATGGCTCCGCTTCAGGTCTGGCAAACTGCTGCTCCCCTTCACTGAGCAGGGTCTGGTGTCTGAGGAGGTCTCTGCAGGAATAACAAGTCATTTGATAGTTAATTTATTCAAACACAAATAGATTTTCCAGCCTTTACTGTCTTTGACTTTAATGTTAAATATTTTTCACAATATAACACTTTTCAGCCGTTGTTCAAAGCTTTCAAGGACCAAACTTCTCTGTGTAGCTGGTTGGCTGGTCTCAGGATTCCGTCTCTGCTATTTGCAGATGATGTGGTCTTGTTGGCTTCATCGTCCCGTGATCTTCAGCTCTCACTGGAGGGGTTTGCAGCCGAGTGTGAAGCGGCTGGGATGAGGATCAGCACCTCTAAATCTGAGTCCATGGACAGGTCCATCACAGGATCAACACAATCAGTAACTATTATGTGTTTAAAGAGGTTTAAAAGAAAAATGTGACAAATACTGGGGACTCAAGTGTGTGAAGTCAATAAATCGTGAGGAAGGTGATAATGTGTAATAAAACAAAATCTGGTATCAACTGATAAAAAA
>JAVKLF010000161.1:996670-1007547 GCA_034783495.1 Millerichthys robustus | reverse complement strand
GGGACAAGCACAAGGACCGGGGACAAGCACAAGGACCGGGGACAAGCACAAGGACCGGGGACAAGGACAAGGACTGGAGACAAGCACAAGGACCGGGGACAAGGACAAGGACTGGGGACAAGGACAAGGACTGGGGACAAGGACAAGGACTGGGGACAAGGACAAGGACTGGAGACAAGCACAAGGACCGGGGACAAGCACAAGGACCGGGGACAAGGACAAACTTTCCTGCTCTCATGGATGTAGCTGAGTGATGTCTTTCTAAATCACATACAAACAAAGATAAGAAAGGAAGTGTTGAACACAAACACACTGTGTCCTTATTTACTGTGCAAACTGTAAATAATGTCACGGAGACTGTGCAAAAGTTTTAAACCTGTTTTCTGTCTCTTCCTGACCTATCAGAGTTTTATGTGATCTTCATCAGGTTCTCCAGAATTCCTGATAGTTTGCAAAGATTTTTTTATTCAGTAACATTATTTTTCTGTCCAACCCTTGTACCTGACTATTTTCAGTCTTTTGTTTCCTTGCAAGGCAACTTACGTCTGACTTATGAGTGAAAACACCTGAAGGCTGAACTATTGAACCCGTTCTCAAGAACTTTACTAGTAACTGTTTGTTTTAGACATTTTCAGACAAGCTGTGAGGACAAGCCTGAGAAACAACAAATTGCAGCAGAACTGAGCAGAAGATGTGACTCCAGATACTCTAATGATTTCAGCACAGTCCTGATTTGATTCTTAAATAAATCTCCTGGAACAAATACCATCATTCTGTCTTACCTTTAGCCAAACACATAAGCTGCGTTTCCTTTTTTTTTTTTTTTTTTTTACCTAAAACAAGACTTTGTTGGTTTTGAGGAAACAATTCTGTGTGTTTGTTTGAGTTGGGTCTCAGATCAACTAGCTGGGTTTAGTCATTAGAAGTAATAGTCGGGGGGAAGGGGGGCAGAAATGCAGGCAGGATAAGATTTTAGATGCGTCGCCCCAGAGAAGGGTTGTGGCACCATGTAAAAATGAAAAGTAAACACGATTCTCTGACAGCTAAAGAGTCTCCTGGCATCAGACAGAACCGCTCACAGAGAGTGTACAGGAAGCCTGAGGGCACAGCTCATCTGTGTGTGTGTGTGTGTGTGTGTGTGTGTGTGTGTGTGTGTGTGTGTGTGTGTGTGTGTGTGTGTGTGTGTGTGAGAGATGTGGGCCAGTACCTGTGTGTGTTGATCAGGAGGGACAAATTAAAAGCAGCCGCTGATTCACATTAAGATCCCCGAACCCTCAGCGGCACGCTCCTTCATGAATCATTCAGAAGCCCACCGTGTGGGAGGGGAGTGGGACGGGGAAGGATGAATATTTGCATTAGAAGACTAAAAGCGTTGCAGTCCTCGCAGGAATGATGTCAGAGTGTGTGTTCTGATGTGTTTCCTGTGGACTTTATGCCTCTCATGCTTCCTGCTCTCTCTGCTCATTGATCTCACCTGTCTCCAATCAGCCTCTCCACCAGGTGTTGTTCATTTATCTCTCTACCTCCGTTTGTATTTAACCCCTCCACTTTCACTTCCTCCGTGTTCGTCCATGGCTCTGGCTTCCCTTGTGTTTCTCCCAGAGTTTTTCCTCTTTGTATTTATTTACAGCTGCCACAGTCAAATCAGGACTGTGCTGAAATTATTAGAGTATCTGGAGTCACATCTTCTGACCCTTTCCTTTATTTAATAAATTTATTTTTTTGCCTTTGAGTCCGACTGCTTTTGGGTCTTCCACAAAGCCTGATAAATAACTCTCTTGCATTTCAGCCTTTAATCACAAACAGGGATCGAATCCTCCTTTTTAAATCCAGGAAGCTTTTCAAACCTGTAGCATTGTTTCACTGGAAATCACAATTTAGTTTTCATGCTCGAGGCTCACAGCGCCACCTGGTGACCTGGCATGGAAACAACAGCAGGATTAATGCGTTTTGAGGTCTCGTCTAAACAGAAGTCAGTTATTTCTCAGGGCATAAGTTGAGGATGACTCTCAGCTACTACCACAAAGGTTTTAGCTTAGTATATCTAAGATTAGCAGAGTTTTAGCCAGTTTGGTGAGCGCTAAAATGGCACGCAGAAATGATTATAAAATGGATAAAAGCTGTGCAACATAAAATGAGTAGCCGTACAATAACTTTATGGCAAACTGTAGAAAACTTGCGCCACTAAAATAAATGAGTTCCATCGTGTCCTCCTGGTTTTAATCAAGCAGCGAATGTTTTCTTCTCTTTGTGTCTATAAATGACTGGAGGGGAAAAGTGGTCTTTATTGGCTCAGATTTCTCTCTGACCCCACCCCTGCCCCCCTTCCAGAAGTAAAGATGAAAGTGGGACAAAGGACGATTGTCCTCACAGAGTTTAACAACCAGGAGGTAAAAACCTGTTCAATGTTTCTGGGTTTATTTAAAACGTTTCAAAACATTATGAGAAAGAAAATGTAATGTTTACTGGCTCCTACAATGCTTGTTGTTTTGTAATAACCTATCAGAATAAAAAAAATACATTTAGAAACTTACATTTTCATTGTAGTGGTTTTCTTTTCATAAGAAGCAAAACAAAATAGTTTCCATTTTATTTCAGGAATAAAGAGCTGAAAGAAAATGTCCAGGCAGAACTCATTAGTTTAGAACCACATTTATTCTGTTCAGTTTCTTTTTCTCTGGAGCTGAAAGTTCTTAGAATAATTTCTGAACAACATAATAACGAGGTGTCATTTTACTATTATTTTTACTAGTATGTTTTGAAAAGATGATACATTTATTTGGCTGAGGGGGTTCGGAGATTTCTGAATCTTACATTTAAAGCCTGCAGAACTAATTTACATCCATCTGTTCTGAACACTGAACAAGATGAAATAGACTTGGAAAATGAAGGAATAAATACATTTTTAATAGCTTGGGAAATATTTTAAATGCTTTTTATTTATTTTATTTTATTTAAGCAGGCAAATCCCACTGAGATGACAGATTTCTTCTCAAGGGAGGACTGAAGGAAACCTCAGATCATGTTTTTTGTTTGTGGAAGGAAACCCACACAAACCTGAAGACAACATGTAAACTCCACACAGAAGGTCCAAACCGGGGACAGAACCCAGAACCTCCTTGTTGTGAGGCATTGGTGAGTTTCAGTTTGTGTTTGCTAGAATAGTTTTACTGTAGCAGCCATGTTGATGAGGTTTATTTAACAGTTGATATGTTGTACAACCAAATGTTTACTTTCAGAAACTTTTATTAAATCCATCAAGTGATTGATGAGATATTTTGCTGACAGCACAAACACACCTCAGTAAAATGTGCACAAAGCTCAACACTTAATATTAAACTAAATTTAAGCTCCTCACAACTTTACTTCTGGTCTAAAGGTACTGTAAATTTAAAATTATCCCCCAAAAAAACCCTCCAGTATTTTATCTGTTGCTCATTTAAAACTGAAAATGTGCCACCATTCTTCCACAGCAGCATCAGTTAATCTGTCATCAACCTCATGGTGTTTGACAGGAAACAGTGGGTGGTACTAAGCAGGATTACTTCAACCCTGCTCCTTTTCACGGACCAGGATTTCTTTAAACCAGGCCTCATCGAGACCAGTTCTCTCCTTTTATCCTGGATTGGTCAAATCTCCGTTTGTGAAACGCTTCTTTACACTTTTACTTGTTTGTGTGATGGTATTTATATTAACTCCTAACATGAATGATGATGGTGGTGAGGTTGATTCCCAACACAAGCTGAGAGTTAACGAACGCTAGCAGCAGCAGACGGTCTGGTAGGCTCCAGACGAAACTGATTCCATCAGGCGAAGGTGTGTGTGTGTGTGTGTGTGTGTGTGTGTGTGTGTGTGTGTGTGTGTGTGTGTGTGTGTGTGTGTGTGTGTGGGTTTGTGGTTCAGTGCTATTTCTCTGTCATGTGGTACATTTTTATCTGCTTACCCTGTGAGTGTGTGTGTGTTGGGGCGGGCACATTTCAAAGTAAAGTTACAAACACACTGGGATTCACATTACTAACTAAGCAACCATATGTGGGCAAACACACACAGTTTAGTATAGCTATCTTTATGGGGACTTTGCATCGACTTAATTTCTACAGCCTAACCCTAACCCTAACCCCTGACCCTAACTTAAAGTCAGTTCATACCTTAGTCTTAAACCTAACCTCTAACGCACCAGCAGGACTAGGCTCAGGTCCCCATAAGTAAGTGTGTGTGTGTGCCAAAAACTGTCGCCCACACACACACAAACACACACACACACACACTGTGCCCAGTCCATGCTTCGTGACTAGCCTATACGTGGGGTCTGCCACAAAATGAAGGACCTGAGGAGGTGGGCAAGAAAGCAGACCACTGGTTACAGAATAAGAACAGCTGGATGAGTGGCTGTGATTGACTGAGAACAAATGTGTGAAGACACAAAATCACTCAAAAATGTAAAATTCTACAGTAAAAATTAAAAATATCTAAAAGAGAACAAAGATAATTCTTCACCTATTTGTTGTTACAGCGACAGTTTAAATCTGGCCACAAAAAAACAAACGTTATGATTTTTGTTATGTGATGAGAGACTTCTCTGATGATGACTTTTTACTTTGTTGTCTTGGCAACGAAGTCTTAAGAAGGAAGGAGGTGTATGTCTGCGGCCCTTCATGTCCAGTTTTTTAATATTTTCACTGAGTCACTGTTCAGGGTAACATGTTTAAATTGTTTGGTGCAGGTTGATGAGCAGGGTTATATTGATGGGCGTTGAAGACAATCTACATTATGAATTGCAGCCTTCCAGTAAAATGCCAGCCTAGAGACAAGATGCCATCTTACAAAATCTAATTGTGATCCTAATAAGTTTTAAAGAGCTGGACAAACTTTTCTTTTAGACATTTCCTAGTGATGTTTGTTCCAGATGACTGGAATCCTTGATTTAAAGTGACTGGTCGTCATATTTCCCTGATCCCTCCCTTCAAACAGGAAGCGGGGGTCAATTAGAGGTCAGCGTTGGTTTTCCTTTAATTGATGTAGTCAAAAGTAAAAAAGCCTTTTTTTTATGGAGCATCAATTCTTTTTTAAATAGGTTATCTTCTTTATTATTATTCATTTCCTGTTCTTATTTGTCCTGAACTTTGTGAGAGTTTTGTTTCGTAGGTTCTCAGAGTTCAGAACATTATGTGAGTTAACGCTCCAGGGTATCAATTACCTGATGGTAAGAGTCAAGTCAAGACGGGTTTTATTGTGATTTCAGCTAAATTAAAGTACATATTGAAATGAAACAACATTCCTCCAGGACCAGGGTCCAACAGGAAATAAAAACTTACAGCCATCACAATATACTATGTACACAACGTAGACCACGTAACGTACAAACGTGAAGTAAATGTACCATCTTAATGCTTATTTCCATCACGTGTGTGTGTGTGTGTGTGTGTGTGTGTGTGTGTGTGTGCAGGTTGTCCACCAGGTCCATGTATAGAAACGTAGTACTCCCAACAAGCTCCGCCGTGGAGCCATTCATGTTCAAATGTAATTTGTTCCTGAAAAAGATGAGCTGTTTGGTGGCTTTAAAACATTTTGAGGGTGTGAAAAAAGGCCTTTTGTTTAGTTAACCAAACAGATAATGTGTGTTCTACCTTCAGGTACCTGCAGGCTGATTCATGCTTACCTGGAAGCTGTTAAAATGTTAATAAGTTTAAAATTAGGCCCTGTTCGCATTACATCATTTAAAACAAAACATTTTTGCTGCTCGTGTATAAGACAACAGTGATGGTTTTCTCTGACAACAAAACTTTTTGTTCAACTTTTTGAATCCAAATCAGAGTGAAAGTTCCCAGAAAAGGGAAGAGGATGTAAAATTGCACAGTGTGCGCGACAAACGGCTGCAGTCAGTAGTTTTCCTGCACGTGTGTGAGTGGATGAACAGCAGAGAAGCTGATTGTTCAGCTGACTCGTCTCAGTTCATCAGAGCATCAGACATGGAACATATCTGCTGTGTCATCTGATGGGACAGCGGAGACACATTTCTCACATTCTGCAAAAGTCCTTGGTCCGAACAAACGTTTGTTTACTTGCTATTGTTGCGATCACATCATTACTCTGAATGTTCAACTTTTTCACAGTCAACCTCAGGTTTACCACAGAGGCTACCTAAACTGAGTTAATTTGTCATGTTTTTAAAATGGTACGAGGAAGACGTCCATGTTGTTGCTCTGCTCTTCGAGTTAACGCAGCTGAGTTCTGCCTCTCTTGGTTCTGCGCCGCTCTCATCATTGCTGAAAGCTCACATCTACACAGATCCTGGCATCACTGATGATTTATGAACAGCCAGAGGCAGCATAAAGACAAACATGTCTTTGTGGCCATTTCACAGACATGCTTTGTGAAAGTAAACTGTGTGTGTGTCAGTGAACACCGTTTATTCTGGAGTAAGTTGGGTAAGAGATCCTCTGCTCTGTGTGTTCTGATGAGTCCAACTTTGAGTCTTTACTTTTTATTTTGCTCCTGATGTCACTGTCTGGTCACCCCTCCTTTCTTTATACCTAATTACTGGTGGGGCCGTTTTAATCATAGCATGCTGCACAATAATGACCATCAGGAGGCTTCACCACCCACAAAGAACTTCCAAAAAGAAAGCAAAAGGAGGAGGAGATTAAATCAGTGCATAAATCTCAAGTGTCTGCAGACGTGTGCCTGTGGGTGAAGGACGCTGTGAGAAAGGGTGACCTAAGGCTTAGCTATGTGTCGGGGAGAGGGGGTGGGGGTGTTCCTGGTCCCCTAAAAGGTCAGCGGTCACCTGTGGTCTAACAAAGAAGCTCAAGTCCACCACAAAAAGTCATGTGGCAGGGAGCGGGGGCAGGGTGGAGCGAGATTATTACCATGGGCACTCGCCTGCTGTCCAACAATGAAAGATTAGCATCTGTACATCCCAACACACTGACATTAATTCTCAGGGTGGGGGACTGTGGCTGACAGCCAGAGGGAGGGGAGGGATTGGTGGACATCTGTAGATATGCAACAGCATGTTGCTGTGCCGGCTGTCAAGCACCAGCAGATCAGCCGACTTAGGCTGCCGTCCATCTGCATCTCGTTTCAGCTATTCATTGAGTCCACCTGGAAAAAAGTAACGCTGTCCACAAAGAGGACCAGATTAGCAGAAAACACATAGGTGCAAAGAAGTCACTCTTTGTCCACATGTCAGTTAAATGATGTAAAGTACTGACAGAAGTTTAGCAGACTGAAGACAGTCATTATTTTAAACATATTTTACTTGAACACAAATGAGCTGCTACATTTTTCAGTAACAATATGTAAGGTGGAATAGTACACAATAATCAGGGTTTGGTATTTGTCTTTATTTTGGCGTCATGATAAGAAAAAAAAACAAAAAAAAAACTAATATTTTCCTTTTCTGCTTATTTTAAACAGAAGTTTTCCAGAAGCAGAAAACCAAACCACCCTTGTTAGTGGGGAGGCTCCGACATAGAAAAAAAAAAGGTAAGATTGTTCAACTGGAAACTTCTTTATCATTTAAAAATCTTATACATCTAATTCAAACAATAAACACTGATTTAAACACACCATGCATCAAACAAAGGTTTGATAAACTCCAAAACTAAGAAATCCCACTCTAGTGATGAAAGTTTGCTACTCTTTTCTTAACTTTTAAGTAATTTGTTTTAATTAACTTGGTCTGAAGGTAGTGTCTGCGATTGTTACAGACTAGTTGGTAACTCTAAATTGTGGGGAAATAAGCAACACGATGTCATATACGGACAAATATGGACAACAAAATAATGTCAAAGGTTAGAATACACTAGCCTGAGCTGTGGATTCAAAAAGAAGCAGTGATTTTCAAATGTAAGCAGGACAAAGCCCAACTGCACAGCTTACTCACTGAAAATTTAATAAGACAATTTATTTTCTTGTGCAATTTTAGATCTTCAACACGCCTCCAACAGTTGCAGCCCAGTGTGACCTTTATGGACTATTAGTTAAGGACTGTCCTGATAAAATGAGGTTGGTTTGTTTCTTTGCATGAGGGGGAGAGCTGGATTGGAAACATTTCAAACCACATTTTGCCTCTGCTTTCCTCCTGCTCTGTTCCTTCGACCGCCTCCACTCTCCTGGTGCCTCAGAGGCAAAATGGACTGTTCCGCAGCACTTGAAACATAATACCTTCTCCACCCCCAACCCCCTTTGAGGATATTCTAAACAATAAGATCCTTTATGCTCTCTCTGCGCCTGTCTCTGTCCAGACACCCCACACTCCCCCCTTTCACAGCCCCATCCTCCTTCACCCCTCTTTCTAAACAGAAAAAAGTTCCCCTTTTGAAAATACCTTTATATTCTTACACAAATTATGATAGATTTATAAATTATATATTTAATATTTTATCTGTTTATTAGCCAATACCAAAATTTAGGTTTGAGTGAAACATCTGTTTAAATAATATTAGCGACCCAAAACTCACAATACCACACACAGACCAGCTGCCTTCAGAGCCCAGCTGTTTGGAAGTTCAGTGACTACAAAACCCTGCTGACATGGATCACATCCATGTTTGTCATTTATCAATCCAAGACAAATGATTACAGAGCAACATTTCCTTTCTCTGACTGTGAACGGGCTCTGTAGTGCAAGTTGTTCTGCTCCTTGTAAAAAGACTTTTGAACACACTTATTTGCTGCTCTGCACAAAGACAAAGGAAAAGCTTTGTTCAGAACTTTGGTCCTGAGTAATTCTTTAACAAGTGGACAGTTTTGGATGGAAGTGGCTTCGTCTGGCAGTAGAATCCATCCATTCATTTATTTTGTTTTCTTACTTTGTCCTTTCTGGGTTGCAGGAGACCTCCGTGTGTGCGAGAGGTGGGGTTCATCCTGGACAGGTCGCAAGTTGACAATTAAACCACATCCCATAAAATGTCTTGACAGCGTTGACGCCTGTCGCTGAGTTTCACCCTAAATGATTGTGTTAAATACAGGCGTGAACAACAGCAACGTGCTCTGAGAAAATCCAGAGATGTTCTGGACCATCTTTATCCACACAGAGCTGCTAGTCTGAACAAAGCCCATTCTGAGCCCCAACAGAATGGATGGAACTCCATCGACAGCAGAGTCACCCGGACTTCTCAGCAGGGAAAATAAGCTCAGCTGTCATTTGTCAAGAAACAACAGGATGTAGTGTGATTTGATTCTCTTCAGGTTGTTCTGAGTGGTTTTACAGTTAGTTGTACGCACTCTGGTCACGTTAAGCCAAAACTGCTGCGTCAGTCACAAGACAACACTCTGAGTCACACTCTGTCTGAGACAAAGTAGATCCAGCTATTCTTAACAGAATAAGAAGAATAAAGATAACTGTGAGACTTCCAGAATGATAAACACAGAAAAATTGTGAAGCCTCAAGGCCTCAGTGATGTCATTGGTTCTAACGGATCCCAGGAACAACCGCAGAGATGTTTTCTACTGGAGTACACTTTACGTTTGATTTATTGTTGTCACGAAAATGAACCCTGCATATTTAATGTTGCTCACAAAGATATGTTCTGTGTAAAAACATAAAGACATGTTTGGTGACATTATATAAAGCTGACTAACAAACAGCTCGATTCATCAGAGAATCTCTGTCGATGATAAAGTTGGTTAGTGGATTACTAGGACCAACTATAAACACTGAGCCACTGAAAATGAATGTTTTATTTTGTTATGCTTATATTTGATTATACCCTCTGTGGTCACCATGCTGTACAATGCTGTGTGCCACTGTCATCACATAAATCTGAGGTTTCTAAGGATATTTTGCATGTTTCCATATACACAAAGCAAGGTCAGTGTTACGTGTTTAATTCTTCTATCAAGTAAAACCAACAGTTCTTCAGATTCAGTCTGTTCTGCTGATGCTGACTAATTTAATTTGCTCATTTTGATTGAAATATCATCGTAATGATCATTTGGACAAAGTTCTGTAATATTAGAGTTTGTTTCATATCTGCCTCTTATGACCACAGTCGGACTGTTTTGGTTTAATGCAAGTTGCAAGAAAAAAACTTTTACATTTTCTACAAGTCTTTAATTAAAAACATGAAAAGAAAAAGAACATACGCAGAGGTCATTACAGTCTTACTAAAATCTCATCCAAAACTACATGAAGAAAAGGGGAAATACACCAAGCATGTGTTCAGAGCCACTTTGGGACGGCAGCCATGGTTTAATTAGTCTCAGATTTCTACCCCCTCCCCCGTTTTTTTCCCCTACAACCCCTTTACCTCTAGATCCACACATTCCTTTTGTCTAACCCCAAGACACTGTTTCCAACCACACACTCGAATCCACACACTAAACACAAACATGGAGAGAAACAACAATATTTAAAGTTTATACTTTTTATTGTTCTACTCAGCAGAAAACCCCACTAAGCCCACAGGATTCTTCTGCACGAAACATAAAAAGTTGGCTTGAGAATAAAACAAAAAGCAGTATGAAGACAGAAAAGAGGAGGGAGGGAGGGCAGCGCCGGGAACAGCTCTGGCTCCACCAACGGTCTCAAATTGCAGCCTGTCTCTGTTTTCACACAAACCTTCAGAGCACCATGGAGTTTGGGGACTGCAGCTAGTCAAATATTGGTTTTGAATGATGCAAGGAACATACCATTTAAAAGAGTCAGCCCCAGAGACTGAGGCTCGCACCGGCGATGTGTCTTTAAGCACAGAGTCTAGGCATCGTCTTTTTCTGTACTTGTCAAAACAAAAAGAGAATTCTTTGTCCCAATGTGTAATTGTACAATACAGCTCATCTTTTTGCTGCATGTCCCTCAAAACACACACACACACACACACACACACACACACACACACACACACACACACACACACACACACACACACACA
>JAVKLF010000161.1:534511-548361 GCA_034783495.1 Millerichthys robustus | reverse complement strand
GAAGAAAGATGATTTCCACAAGGCTGGTCTTAGCCCATTTAGGGCCCAGCTTGCCCGGGCCTTCTAGGGCCTCCGCCTCCTGTGCTCCCTAGAGGGTTGACACCTCCGCCTCTTGTTTCCACCTTTCATGCCTCAATCACTCCCCAGATGATTTTCTACATCTTTCATGCCTCCATTGCCTCCAAGAGGGTTTTCAATGTCTTTGACGCCTTCATCAGCGTTCCTCACAAGGCCTATTGTCAACCACTAAATAAATATAAAACCTATGATCATGAAGATAATTGTTTTATTTTGTTTTTTAGAATTTTCTTTTCACAGAGCACTCTTTTAACAAGAGAGCTTTATTTTTAACCTCATGACAATACACTGACACATACACAGTGTCAGATGTTTGAGTTACATTAACCTCCAAACCAGCCATTTATTACTGTAAAAAATGTGTTAAAAGCATAAAAGCCTTTAAAGTATCTGGCTCTGATTCCAATTGCTTCACACTCAGGTGTGACTGTAAACATGTTACTGAGTTGATGTTACAGTTTTAAGGTCTGGTATATTTTTAGCTGTCTCAATGTTAGTATTAAACATACTGTAATTCAATGGTTTACTTAGAAGTGTCAGCGGAGAAAAGCCCCTGCAGCGTGCCAAAGACAGAACCGAGTGGGGTTTAATCATGTTGGTTGTGCACCCTCCTTTGCACGATATAGTCGTATTCTTATATTAAAGTTAAGCCACTTTTTAGATCGCCACCGCAGACTGTTCATTTGCGCACACACTACCTGCAGATTCTTCTTCATTGGTGTTTGGCGGACCACCTGGGCTTTTTCTTTGTTGGTGTTCAGTGGCTTTTTCTTACAGTAGGCGGACTGCATATCGAAATTAGGAATCAAAATTTAAAAATGTGAACGATTTCGGGAAAATTGAAACATTAGTCCAGGTTCTCATTGATACTCGAGACTCGATGCCCAACCCTAATGACAAGAGGGCAGAACTTCTGCTGTCATGATGCTTGTTTAGTTCAGGAGATTTAAGAAGTGTTTGTTGTTGTTTTAGTTTAAATGACATGAAACAATCTTGATCCTAATTCTAACTTTTCATGACATCAACAGTGCAATATCACTGACAACCACATTGCAGAAATGGTGGACAACTTAAAATATCTCAACCTTCTGTCCACATATGGAAATTAAGTTTCCCTAAGGGGACCCTAAACTTAATTAAAAAAAACTTGGTTCCAAGTGGAAATCTTTTTAAATTACTGTTGTGTTCTTGTCTGGACCACCTAAACTTAAATGCAACTAATCATCCATCCATCATTTTTGCACTTTTACCTTTCTGGGTCACAGGGGAGATGGTGCCTTCCTCAAGTGGTCATTGTGCAAGAGGAGGGGTAAACCCTGCACAGGGTGCCAGTCCATCACTTAGAAACAAACAACTATTAACACACTCACTCACACCTAAGGCCAGTTTATAGTTACTAGTAAGCCTAACATACATTAGCAAACAGGCTTAATCGGAGGCAAACGGACTTAGATCAATTCTTCTGAGAAGACATTTCGACACCCATCGACAGTCTTTGTCAGTTCTGGGAGCTCGCACTGAGTGCTGTTACGATGACCCGGATAACTGAGAATTTGCACACCTAACATACATTCTTGTTCCGTGGAAGGAAACTGGAGTACCTGGAGAAAACTCATGTATGCAAAAGGAGAATGTGTAAACTACAATAGGTCTGGGCTGCAACGAGGCATTACAACTTTAATTCTGCCTGCTACATGTTTCAGCCTGGGGGGAAAAAACTTTCACCAATATTGTGCACCACGGTTTGAGAACTACTGAGTTCCTACAGAGTTTTAGTTTTTTGCTGTATGGATTAAGACATTTGCAGAAATTATGAAAAAGGATCACAAGAAAAATATGGTGTTGGAAAAACAACATTCCCATGTGGACAGGGCCTCAAAGCTCTACCCTAAAACATATAAATTAGCTTTATCGATGATTTCATTGTAGAATGAGTCAAACTATAAACACACATCCACCTTGAGGAAGCCAAAGTCTTTGCTGCGCTTGCTTTCTTACTACCTGACGTTACACAGGAGATTTTATCTTACAAAACACAGAGAAAAAGAAACAAGAATGTATAAATAGTGGGTTACCTGTTGGAATGTGTTATTTTTGGGCCACAAACTGACCACTGATCCTCTATCCATCATCTTTGCAATGTCTGACATGTGGATATAGTTGTCCAGCTCTATGACCTTCTCCATCCACTGAATCTTTGTCATACCATGGTCTGAAAATATCATCACATTTAGCTGGTTTATCATGTTGGTGTCCTGCAAGAAACGTATAAAGCAACACAACTGCAACAAATAATTCAACAACAAAAAGCATAAATAATGACTTGTAATTGAAATATTATATGCAATATTACTTTGATTTTTCTGTTGAGTGTCTGCATGGCGAGATCCAGGTGTTGCATAGCCGTTCTGACCTGATGAGAATCTGGACCAAAGTGATGCCCTTCCACATCTATTTTCTCATAATACACAGCAGCGACGTCTGCTTTGCCTGAGCTAAACAAACATACAAGGAAAAAAATGGCGCATATGAAAATTCCCAAGTGAAAAATGCATTTCATAATGTCCAAAATAATGTTTTTAAACCAGGTCTTTGAGAAAAAGAATGCTTTTTACAGTCATTTGGTAAATATTAGTATTTAACCAAAGTATCATGTGACAGACCTTCCAAGCTCCAACAGCTATAGCTAACCAGGTTACAGTAGATGTGAAGTCTACACCCTCTTGTTACACTTTTTTTGCAAATATATGAAATGTTGAGGTAAAATTCTACTCCCTTAAACACCTTTTACTTTACCTTGATCAGAATCTTTGCATTTTGACAAGAAAATGGAGACTCAAGGAGACGAGGACCATCTTTTTATCTTCCTTCAGCTGAGGGAAAAAACTGAGACTTGCACTGTACAAGTACAGGATACCCCGAAAAGTGTCTGACTATTCCGTGTTGCAATCTGTTTTTTAGCATCTTGCCCTCCCCAGTTCTGCCCACCTTTTTTATTTGACAAATACAGCACTTACAGTCTATCTACTCAGCTCTGATTCAGCTTTAGACCTTGACGACTCACCAAATAAGGAACTGTCTTCAGGAATAATATCTGGGAACCTGCGTCAAGGGAGTTCTCCTGTCTTATCAATTCAGATACCAAATTTCTTGTTTCATCATCACAGCTTTTGTTTGCAGGTGCAGGTGTCTCATAAATTCTCACACAAAATATGCTGACTTTTTGGCTGTCCCCCTTTGCACTGTGAAAACCCAACGAGGCAGATTTTCTAAATTTACATTCCAAATTGTTGGGAAAACAGCACAACATCCCACTGCCCCTGGCGATGACCTTTTGTACTACAGGTAGTGGATAGCCAGACCAGAATAGTAATGATTATTAAAGATCGATGTTATAACGACAAGATTATTACATAAAAAGAATACACGGACAGTATTAGCATTAGCTGCTAACAATGCTTATTCTAGACAAAATTAAAATACATATAGCAAAACGTAAAATGCATTCTTCACAGAAACCATGATAGATCATTTCAAAACTTTTCCTAAATTTCTTTTTTGTGAGGAAAAAAGTTAAATTAAAGATTTAGCATTCCTTGATGAAATACATATTACCCTCTGCCTGTCCTGCAGAAGTTTTAGTCTGAAGGCCCAATATGGTCGATTGGCAGCCAACCAGTTGACGTGCCTTCATGTGGCAGCGAGAGGTTCATTTTTGCACACATCTTCCACAGTCCAATGAGATACACAATGCAGAAACCCTGCCAGCTGCAGTACATGTCACTGCAAGGGTTTCTTCCACTTGGGAAAAAATATCTACACTCCAATATCAGCCAATACTTTGGCCACAAATCTGTCATGTTTAAAATGCTACACTTTTTTGCACAATGTCTGCATTATCTTCATCCATTAATTTTGGCCATTTAACTATCTTTATAAATGCTTTCTTGGGGATGCAATAGTTGGCTTCTGGAAGTAGAGTAGTTGAAGCAAAATGCTGTCCTAGCTCTTTTCAGCATTACCAAACACACCCACATATGTCTGACCAATCAAAGACAAATTTTGTTTGCCATGGGGAGGTAAAAAGTTTGGCCTAGGCATTGTGACAAGAGGGGGCAGGCGACAAGAGGCTGAGAATAAAAGTACACAATTTTTGACAGGTAACTTTGCAATGAGAGTGGATTTTGCCAATTCAGATGGACCATGTTTGTGTGTTACAGCTCACAATAATATACAAAAATAATTAATAACAAAAGATTACCAGCTACAAGCAACACTTAAAATTTTAGCTTGACATACTGTATTTAAAATTATTTGAGTTATTACAATATATGATGAGATGATGATGAGATGCTTTTATTAGTCACTCATGATGGGATCGCTCCCCAATGAATGAGATTATATATATGTATATATATATTTATTTATTTTTTTTAGTCTGTTGCTGTGACAGCCATCTTAACTTGAGTTAAGTCCAAAAAATAATCAATTTATGTTACTTTCTGAAAGATTTTATTCCGTTCATCTAGTGGTTGAAATATTTTACAAACAGACAAACAAATAAAGAAAATGAGAAAAACATTATCACTTTGCCTCTGCATTACAGTGGTGGATGATAATTACAACACATTTTTTTGCTGTTTTAACTAAGTAATATTTGTCCAACAAGGCTGCTCACCTCAAGACAGTGAGGGCATCAATAATCGACTCGTTGAGGTTTTCCTCTGATGGGCTGTATTCATATTCCTTACAGAATGCTGGACGAACACCCAGAATTTCCACCTCACAACCTAAAAACATATAAAGAATTACTTCATCTTTTAAAAATAAATTTTAGGATCTGATATGATTTGTGAACAACTGTTGGTAACAGTAATTTAAAATAAGCAGAAAAACCCTGAGAAAGATGAAGAACTTAAGAAATATGTACAATTTAACTTGAATAAAATTACAATATGCTTTTAATTCTCCCAATGAACAGAAACTCAATTTGTAAACAAATTTTTAAACAATTTAAAAAAAAATCACATTATATATTTTTTATTTGTATCCAGACAGGTACAGTATTGTTTTTCTTGTGTTAGAATAAAATAAAAAATTATAAATACATGAATTCATAATCAAGAAGTGTATTCTTCCGTTTTTCTGACTATGATGGATGTAATACAAAAATAATGCTCAAAAAGAGTTGAATAACATGACTCTAAGGCAAAAACACTAAATAAATAAAATGTGAAACACACCAATTCTCAGCAAGTGAGTTCTTGTTTGTGGAAAAAAGTTGCGCCAAATAAAAATAGTAAAATAGTTTTTGACTTCATATTTTTAAGCAATCCTTTTAGTCAATTTTAAGTTCAAACATGTTAGATCTTACACCTTGTGTGTCTCTGACTCTTGCGGTGACGTAACGAATCTCTACTGGGGAGACAAAAAAACCTCTTGAACCTTTTAAACAATATTAACAGAACCAACTAGTCTAGTCTTTTGAAATGCTGAATTGAAACAAACTACAGAAAAACAGTTTGAAAAGATGTAGAAAACCATAACCTAGGGAAAAACCTTTGAGCAATTTCACATGAAAGCTGGTGAAAACAACAGTGTCTTTGTACGACAAATTCTATCAGACTGTCGATCTGAAGTCACTAAAAGGGGCCACATTCACAAACACACACACAAATACTTTCCAATAACATCATATATCCACAGGAACAGAAAATGTGTATTTTTCTATATATACATATAAATAAACATACCCGGTATATATATGTATAGAACGTATTGCACATCTTTTATGACACATGAAGTGACTTGTCAATGAACTGGGGGGGCAAGACAGGTTTCAAGTTTAGCAAGTACCACCCTGGCTGGCTCCACCCCAGAGTTGGAAATTCTGCATAACTGAATGTTAATTTGGATCAATCATTTGAGACAGACTTATTTGCTTCAGGCATGTACACAACCACTAACTACAATTCCCAGAATTTAACAGCTATTGCTGAAACATTAACACCAAAGATCTATCCTTTTTACTATTTAATTGTAAAAATCTCCTTTGTTGTTGATCTTCCAGTTCTATCCAGTTTGGTCAGTTTAAACATCACACTATCCTTTCGTTCCTGTGGAAAGCAGCTGTTTCTATTAGTGATGTGCAAAATCTCTTCATCTCCATCTTCTGCCAGATTTTCCGTTGTCTGGTCGCAGAGGCAACATGTCTAGGAGAAAAACCCAGACATCCTTGTCTCCAGCACATAATCCCTCCAGCGCGATCTGGGTCTTCCCCAGGGCCTCCTACCAGTGGGACATGCCCACACCGCCTCTATAGGGAGGTGTCTGATAGGCATCCTAATAACCATCTCAACTGAGTCATTTCAATGCGGAGAAGCAGTGGCTCTGCTCTATTCTCCCTGGATGAGGGAACTCTGCACCCATATCTAACTGAGACTGGCCACCTTACAAATGAAGCTTATTTTGGCTGCTATTATCTGGGATCTCCTTCTTTCTTTTATGGTCCACACCTCTTGACCATGGGCAAGGACTGAAACATACAGACCAGGAAATCTAGAGCTTGGCCTTTTGACTCAGCTCTTTTTTTTACCGTGACTGACTGAAGCAATGCCCTCCATGTGATGTTGAAGAGACATGTCAAGCATTTGGGTTAACTCTGTGTGTACTCACCAGGCCAGTAGTACATAAAAACCTTCTTTCCCAACTTTTGAAGGGTGACCCAGAGTGGCTCAGATCCATTCCACCACTGAGGTAACTGACTGTCAGGATTGGTACCAATCAGAAACTCTTTATTAAATACTTCATCCCACATGAAGTTTCCAGTCATCTGGTGTGTGTCACAATGACGGCCTAAAACATAAAAAAATAATTATAAATTAAATAATGGACAACTCACGTTAACAACATGTTGTTAATAATAAATAAAGCACAAGATGGAAAATGTATGCAAACATTTGACGTCCCATGAGAATGTGCAGACAGTCAAGCAAAGTTTTCCAGTTGACAGTTTATTTTTGAATTTCTCCTAAATACACAGAAATATGACTATCTTTTGTTTTCTGGATGCAAGGGGCATCTGAACAAAATGTTACTTATTGAGTTTGAGCTTTTATGAAATACTTGAATGTGGTTAACCCGAATAATTAGTGCCACATTTAACCTCAAACAATGTAATACATAACATACTTCAAAAAGTATAACCTCAATCTGATGTAAAGTTTCCTCTCTTTTTGTCACGTGTAAATGTAAACAGGTCAGTGACTGAATACTTGTGAGAGTGGCAGATAGCTGAGGTGCTTAAAATGCTTGTGAAACACTGATGATGTTTAATCCCATCAAATATTTAAAAATTACATCTACAGTACTTAAGTTCTACTAAACCTCTGAGTTCCTGTGTTTACAAGCAGAAATCTGAAAAAGTTTCAGCCTCAGAACTGCGTCAGTGGCAGATCAGCATCCTCGATTCTGTTAATTCAATGGCAACACCAACTTCATGCAATCCCTCCTCCTTTGGGTATGTGTGGCAAATATTTTTAGGGCAAATTTTACACCCCACTACTTATTTATGAGTGTCTCTCACTCACATTCCATTCAATTCATCATTTTCCCTCATCTAGACATAATTTGTGATCGTGCAGAAAGGAGAATTAGACATTCCAGACAAAAATGGTTAAAAACTGCAAAGCGCTTTACACAACTTTCAGTCACTCACCCATTCACCCATTCACTCACTCATTCACACTGATGGTGGTAAGCTACATTGTAGCCATGCTGCTGCTTCCAACAGCGATTCCGATTCACCATGTACTTCACTTGTCTTCAAATGGCACCACTTGTCAAGAGTTTAATCTGTAAGGATGCTGTTTGATTGGCTTTGCATTGCCATCATCACATATGTCTGAATGGGAATATCGGTGAACAATGACTTATATGACTGGATTAAATTTTTATCAGCCTGCTGGAAAAAATCAAGGTGGGATAACAAAGGAGACAGATTTTTTAATATCCCAGAATTAGAAATTTTTCCTTGAGTCACAGCCCTTAAAAAACATCACTTTGAGTTTCAACGCTGGACGGCTCCTCCTATTCGCCCGCATCTAAGCTGACGCATACTTTAGTGTTTTCAGCGTAAACACAACTGACAGATTTGTGCAACAAGGAGGATGTGTGCTCTACATAAGGCTTCACAATATTAATGTGACACAAACAAGACTTCTGTCTTTGATCAGGTGTAGCAACCAAATAATCCTTGTCACCAAGTTTCTTCTTCTGATGGACCACTAAAGCACGCTTGTAAGCTTGAACCAGGGATAGGCAACAACACTAGAACTTTTTCACCAGGTCCAAACACTTTCATTGTCATCTTTTTATTAAAAATAGACTTCATTTTAGCCTGTGCAACTTTAAGATTTTCCTTTGCTATTTCACATGCATGGCGCAGCTTCAATCTAAAGTTACTGACGTAATCCAATAAATTGTGTTCAGAGTTCCCACACAACCACTAATCCTTAAACAGCTTTAAAAGACCACGAACAGTGTGGGCAAAAGTCTGATGGGTGAGAGACTCCTGGACCACCTCCTGTATAGCAAATTCTGTTAAACTCTGAAACCTTTTAAAACTTTTCAACAGTATATGTGAAGCATAGTTTTTAAAATCTGATTGAAACGCTCAAATAGTAAATGGCCTGTACTTTTATAGTGCTTTGTCTAGTACCTACAAACTCCAAAGTGCTTTACACTCACCCATTCACGCACCCATTCACACTGATGGTGGTAAGCTAAATTGTAGCCACAGCTGTCCTGGGACTTGCTGACAGAGCGAGGCTGCCATACACCAGCACCAGCAGGCAAGGTGGGTCAAGTGTCTTGCCTAAGGACACAACAACTGAGAAGGATGGGTAGGGGGATAGAACGGCAACCCAACGGTCACAGGATGACTCCACTAACCATTCTGCCACAGCCACATATGCCCATATTATGACATATGTATGTGCATTTATTTGACATATTTAAAATGTAGGCCTGTCAGGGGAGATGTCTCATATGCACTCAGTTTCATTTTTGTTCGGACGTATTGATAAAAGGAGTGCAGAAACCTGCGTGCACACGATTTCATGCATCAGATTTTTTTTGTGAGCTGCACTTTCTAAAATTTGTTGCTTGAAAACTGATCAGGTTCTCTGTTGCCCAGTACCAGCAACCATTTAAGTTCCTTGTCAACATTTTTCTTCATACGGCCCTAGGCTTGAAAAAATGTGGCGTGAAGCTTAGATCAATGTGAAGCTTCACTGTCATCCCTTTTTAATGCTCCAAGCTCATTTTTATAAACATCCTAGTAACGCTGCAGAATGTCTATACGTAGCGAAGGCATATTTGATTTCAAGCCAAATAAATTATTTTGTGCAGCCAGTAAATTTAGCCCAAATTTAGCCTAAATTAGTTTTCTAATGTACGCAAGGAAACACACTAAAATCACTGTAGAATTGCATCATTATTATTGCCGCACAAAAACCTGTCCAGCAGTATATCGTCTAAACTGGCTGCTGTACTTCAGCCACAAAGTTTCCCACAGACTGACAAGGTTTCATAAGATTGGTTGTCAAATATAAACAACTGCACAATTACTGAAGGCTTCTGCTTAAGATGGTGTCACAAGCAGCACCAGGTCAACATACGGGATCTCTCCAGGTTTTCGCGGCAGGATCAAAGTCTGTATTAGTTTGTGTGTATATATTTGTGTCACAAACACTGAGATAACATTCCTCATTGTTTATGTCATTCACTGTAAAAAGTGTCCAACCATTCCTTGATGTCTGTCCAGTCTTAGGCTCCCTCCACTGATAGCTCAAAAGGTCGCCATCATACCATGGATTCTCCAACTGGGCCATCAATGCAGGTCCTCTCAGCTGACTGCAAACTGTTGCCTAGCTATGCTTACAAAACGAGACAATGGCAAGCAGTCATCCAGTTTACCTCATTGGCAGAAAATGTAGTAACCTGGGGGAATCAAACGAAGATACTGGAGAACGCTGAGATAAGTTATGGCCTGGCCGAGGTACATTTTAAGCCTGAGCTCTGAAGGCTGGATGGAAAAACTAATGGATAAAGCTTTATTTAGAACGTGGCAGACAGGAACAGAACAACTTAGGACAAAAACTATGTGTGGCTCTTATATACTGCATACTCTGGAAAATCACAATGGACACTCCTAGTAGTGTGGATAAACAACAACATACACTGTTTAATCACAATTTTTACACATGGATTGGCCACCATCTAGTCTGGACCTAAACTCTTTTAAGAACCTTTGGGATGTGCTGAAGACTTTGCTCAGTGGGCCAAATCTTCCATCATCAATACAAGATCTTGATGAAACATTAATGCAACACTAGACAGACATAAATGTTGTGACAATCCAACAAAATACTAGTGTGTGACTTTTAACAATGGTTAAATTGTAAAATTCCACTTGCTTAATGTATAAGTGCAATAGGAAATAGAGCCCTCTCTCTGTGTGGCTGGTTATATGCTGCTGGCTCTGGTAATATGCGCCAGTCTATGAAAGCTGCATCAGAGGTGAGTCGCATTTTTCAGCACAGGGCATAGAAAAATATTAGCGATCCATAAAACGTATCTTTATGAACTTGACACCAGCTTTTGCACTTTCAGTTTGTTTAATATAGTAAGACACTCTGCATGCTAAAGCAACATGCTAACATGAAACTCTGTTGTAGTGTGCTGCTGCTGATGCCAATCTGATATGTTCTCATGCTGGTTCACCATTTATTATTATATTCTTTATTGTGCATTGTAAATATTGTTATGGTAATCTGGGTCAGTCTGTGAAAGCTGCACAAAGCTGAACTTGATTGCACTGATGCAAATCTGTTATGTTCTCATGCAGGAAATAAATTGTCTGATCGACCAGAAACTCCTTGTCATCCTTAAAACAAATCAACATAACAGAGTCGAGGGGTTGTTTGGTCTGACCTGATACTGTGGAGTGAAGCATGAATTGGTTACACAGGCAGTAAAGGTTCAAACTTCTTAATGAAACAGACAGCTTCATTGTTGACAGCGGTGAGCCACTGGTTTGTCTTGTAACCAGTGGGTTGCCGCTTCGAACAATCACTTTGTTCGTCTTAGCAACTGAGTCCTTGGGCAAGACATTTCACCCGCCTTGCTTTCTGGTGGTGGTCAAAAGGATCGGTGGCACTAGTGTTTGGCAGCCTCACATCCTCAGTCCGATATTTACCACCGTCGGGGTGTAAATGTGAGTATGAACTGTAGTGTAAAGTCCTTTGGAGTCTTTAGATTTGATAAAATGCTATATTAGTTCAGGCCATTTACTATTTATAAATATAGTAAAATGGTGAAATAGTAAATAGTGCTTCAGCAAGTCCCTATGGACTCCAAAACTCCAGAAATTAATCACTCGGTATATGAAAAATATAATATTTCACACATTAGGTTTAATGTTTCTTTATGAAACATATTTAATGTTAAGTTAAACTCTAAAGTGGTATTATTTTACTAAAGAAAAACCTTTTAATATGAAAATCTATGTTGAACACATGAAGAATGTTTTTTGTTCTTAAATACTTCAAAATAATTTAATGTTCTGCTGAACCACAGCATTTTCTTATATTTGTGAAAATAAAAGAACAGCCAGTAAATGTTGAATTCTGCGGTTGTTTAACTTTTTAGTCCCTTTATTTTTACACCCTTTTTAGGTTATTAAATATGGTGAGAATAAAAATATGATATTCACAAAAAAATGGAAAGAGTGTAAATTATAAAAATAAAAAAGCAAAAACAGAATATGAGGAAAATATAATTCAGATTTTATAGGGCTCTACCAAGCTGAACGGCGTAATTATGCAATTATTTAGTAAGTTCCTCTCAAAGATCTATAAACCTTTAACTTCTAAAGAACATTTAACACTAGAATCCAAAGACATTTAAATCCATCCATTATCTTAACTCACGTAGGCGTACTCCTTTCAGGGTCACGGGGGTCACTGGTGCCCATATGCAGCTGTTACAGTACGAGGGGCGGGGGACACCCTGGACAGGTCGCAGGTCCATCACAGGGACACATAGAGACAAATTCACTCCCTCACTCACAACATTTAAAATGTCCAAAATAAAACAAACAATGTTTTAGGTGCAGATACATGTTTGCTGTATTGCCGCTTTTAGTTGCTACTTTTAAAAAAAATAATAAATGCAACATAAATCCATAAATTCTAACAACGATTTCTGATATAAAGTTCAGTAAACAGGCCAAATGAAGCTGCTACAGTGTGCTGCTGGTGTCACAGCGTCCCCTTCACTTAATGTACTCAGTACTGTCCCTTGGGGATGAGGGGTCAGGCCACAACTCTGGGTAGAGCACTAGGTTCCTACAACTTAGCTACTTCATTTGTCAAATACTCTGCATACATTGTATACATTGTTGTTCAAACCTTAAAAATAAAGTTTATAATTACTGAAAAAAACCTCATGGCGCAGCACAAGGGCTACATCCTATTGAGAGCTGCAGGAGTACTCGTGACAAAAATAAATAAAATAAAAAAGTTACTGATCAGTGGCGGTTCCAGAAATGTTTTTTTTTTTGGGGGGGGGTGTCATGAGGTGGGGGTAGTGTGTGTGTGAGTGTGTGAGGGGGGACGATAAACTAACAGTGTACTAACTAGCCTACAGTACACTATGTTCATGAAGATAAAATATAAAACATAAGGTTTATAATTTCACACAGCATTTGGTTTTATATATTTTACTGTCTGTGGCAAAGTAAGTCCACCAAAACTTGTTTAGGACCCCCAAATCTCTACGGCCGGCCCTGCATGCACACCTAGACCCGGACAAAAACTTTAAACACTTTGACAGCGGGCACAATGACACGCACTGTTATTCAACATGCTGAAGCCATCTTCTTTGTATACAAATAACCAATTACTCGTATCTTACCTGTCATTAAAGTGTAGTAATTAGGGTAAGATAAAGTCGGGAAGTCCGGAGTGAGATACTCGACCTTCACTCCTCTCTCGATCAACTCCCGGAATCCCGATAATTCACCCAAATTATCCGCGTAGTCATAACGAAACCCGTCGATGAGGAACAGCAGTAAACGAGGAGCCTGGAGGCTTTGCTGGGCGGTAAACAAGAGCAGGAAAAAACAAGAGGAAAATGGAGCCATGTTTGAGCTGAGGGTCGGTGGTAATGTCCCCCTCCGAGGGGGGCGGGGGGCTGTCAGCCGGTTGAACGGAGATCTCCTGATGCAGAGAAATGGCAGACTTGTTGTTCAAAGCTTGAAAATAAAGTTGATAATTGTTGAAAAAAAAACTCATGGTTCACCACAAGGGCTACATCCCACTCAGAGCTGAACGAGTTTTCCGTAACAAAAAAGAAAAAATTCAGGGTGACGTCAGATATAATGTAAAGTCACCAGATTTCTGAGATTAAATCTGGGGACATTTTCAGTGTGGGGAATAAAAAAAAAATGTAAAATGAAATGGACTGCGATGGACTGGTGGTACACATTTTGTAGTTCAAATAGCACTTTTTAAATGAACTGAACACGGTTTTCTATATAAAAACACAATGATCTGACACAAAGGTATGTTTTTAATTTCAAAACACAGCTGTTCAAAATGACACTCCATGAGCTCATTGGCCAGTTTATGTTCCACCTGGATGGTTAATTGTGAGCACTTGAATCAGGAAATTACTACAAAAAGATGGCAGCTGAGCACCTCTTTCTT
>JAVKLF010000161.1:475318-489452 GCA_034783495.1 Millerichthys robustus | reverse complement strand
TATGTATATATATATATATATATATATATATATATATATATATATATATAACAGATAAGAATGCTTTAGCAGTCCCCCAGCTTCCCCTCCATCAGTTTTATCTCGCTGGACTCTCTGAGGAGGAGGAGGAGGTGTGGGGAGGATGGAAGCAAAGAGCGCAGACTTTCAGCTCCTCACTTGCACCAACAGCGGACTGAAGGCTGAATAACTGCATTATACAGCTTTTTTCCCCCTTTTTCCCCTCCTTGCTGGGTTTCTGCTGAACAGGCTCTTTACTCTGGTTTGTTTTTGGTTCTGGAAAAGGAGATGTATTCCCAACATCGTTTCCACTGGATGAAAAGAAATGCTGGAGAAAATGACCGGAGAACATAGTCTGTTTCTTTTTTTTTTGCTATTTCAAACAAGATTTTATTCATTCTTTGGATGCTTGATGGTTGCAGCTAATGCTATTTTTTATCCTTCACTCTTTTCATCCTTATCCAATCACAAAGAAATGAAAGCAAAATAAAAAAAAAGGACTTTTTTTTCCCACCTTGCGCTCCTTTTCTTGCTTTGGAATTGAGGGATGCGCCGTCAAGATCTTTGAAATAACCCTTTCTGCCTCACTCTACCTCGTGTCCTGCCTTCCTGTCTCCTCTGAACGCAGATAAAAGCTCTCCCATGGAGGTAGTACAGCCACTCTGGGGGCCTAACGAGCAGAGGGGCAATTTTTCTAAGCAAAAGGAGCCCATCATCAAAAGACGCATTGGATGAAATCGGACCCTCCTTACACCCCTCTTTCCCCTCCTCTGTTTCTTCCCCCCTCACACCCCTCTTTCTTTTGCTCCACTGGTTTTGTGCTTTGGTGAACCTGCACGGAGTCATATAAGGGGGGACACAGGGGGAACCTTGTTGCACCCTGAAACATGTCTGTGTCCAGCTGGGAGGACAGTTTGCGCACATCTCACCAATGCTACCTGGTGTTATCTGAAGGAGCAGCATTTGTTGCCATCCCACTTTTGGGTGAGTCTAATATTCCTGTTTTACAAAAGATAAAATAAAATAGGAAAGAAAAAAAACATCCAGAAAAATCTGTTTTATCAGAGCACTCCCTAAGGTTAGTTTCTACAAAATGTGAGAAACATGCCTAAAACCACCTGAACATGTCAGCAGCAGTAGACAACGTACCACTTCTTCAACCCTCTCCTTTGCTTTCACACTTGGGCTTAATAACCCGATTGATTCTGGCTTCAGATCTTGCAAAAATCTAAAAAGAAAAGCCTTTGTGTTTGATTATGTGAAATAAGCTGAGGAGGAAAGAACATACAGTCACGCTGATGTCTGACATTTTCAATGCGACGCATCAAGCTTCGGATGTCTGATCAGATGCACAGATCTGCAGCAGCTGATGGGTTTGATTAAACAAAGTACTTCAAAGTAATTTGAATGAAAGTTGTCCTGTGAATAGAGAGGATGGCTGCATAAATGCCCAATCAGCACGACTCCAAGGAAAAAGTGAAATAACTGAAAATGAAAACTATTTAACCACAAAATGTGATTTCAATAATTATAAGCTGTAATTTCTGATTTTTTGTATATGCAAAAATGTACTAAAATCAAAGATATATCAGAAATACAAAATAATAAATATGAAATGTGCATTTTAATGGCTTTCTTTATGAAATATTGGTCTGGTCTTGTTCTGCACAGATGTATTTTAATGTGATGGAATATTTGCGCACGAACTTGTCTTTTTTTTTCTCTCCCAAGGTTACTAAATGGTTTTCTGGGGATGGATTTCTAACCGACGAGATGCTGCTCATACACCTGCTGGCAGCTTTTCTTTCTTCCATCTCGAGCTCCCTCTCCTCCTCCATGTCGAATGGACCCCCTATGGCAGACCCGACTGCCTCGGACTTGATGGCCGAAACCTGCAGCGCCTGTTTCTGCATGTCCGTGGAGAACGTGCTGTACGTCAACTGTGAGAAGATCACCGTCTACCGGCCCACGCAGCTCATCCCTCCGGCTTCATCCCTGTACCACCTGAACTTCCAGAACAACTTTTTAATCATCCTTTACCCAAACTCATTCCTCAACTTCACCCACGCTGTGTCTCTGCAGCTGGGGAACAATAAATTGCAGAACATCGAAGGTGGAGCTTTCACTGGGATGAGTGCATTGAAACAACTGCACCTGAACAATAACGAGTTAAAGGTGCTGCGAGCTGACACTTTCCAAGGCATTGAAAACTTGGAATACCTTCAGGCTGACTACAACCTAATAAAATACATTGAAAAGGGAGCTTTTAATAAACTGCACAAGCTTAAAGTGCTAATTCTGAATGATAATCTCATACAGGCATTGCCTGACAACATATTTCGCTTTGCCTCACTCACACACTTGGATATAAGAGGGAACCGGATTCAGAACCTTCCTTATTTAGGGGTTCTGGAACATATTGGGCGCATTGTCGAGCTGCAGCTGGATGACAACCCCTGGAATTGTACCTGTGATTTAGCACCTCTGAAAGCATGGCTTGAAAACATGCCCTATAATATTTTTATAGGCGAGGCCATTTGTGAAACACCAAGTAATTTATATGGGAGGCTCCTGAAAGAAACCAACAGACAAGAGCTTTGTCCCTTGGGAACAGGAAGCGAATTTGATGTTCGGATGCCACCTGCAACATCTGATAATAGACAGATGCCATCCAAAATGTCCCCAACTACTGTGGCTCCCATTGCCACAAAATCTCCAAAAAGTACTGACTCATCTAAAGTTTATGGGAATGGTATTGTGGCTGGTATGCCTCCTTTTGGAAGAAACAGCCAGATTATTTCCTTTCAGACGCGGACGCCTCCGATGTTGTGTCCACAGCCATGCAGCTGTAAAGCCCACCCCTCTGACTTTGGCATTAGTGTAAGCTGTCAGGAGAGAAATATAAGGATTTTAGTTGATCTCATTCCTAAACCTCCAAATGCCAAGAAACTTCACCTAAGTGGAAATTATATTCGGGATATCAGCCCAACTGATTTCCAAGGGTTCGAGGGCTTAGATTTGCTTCATCTTGGCAGCAATCAAATTGCCACATTACAAAAAGGTGTGTTTGCTAACCTCACTAATCTGAGGAGACTGTATCTGAATGGAAACCAGCTTGAACAGTTACACCCAGAGATGTTTTTGGGTCTCACAAACCTTCAGTACCTTTATTTGGAATACAATGCCATAAAAGAAATTTTAGCTGGCACATTTGATTCCATGCCAAATTTACAACTCCTGTATCTCAACAACAATGTTCTTCCGAGTCTCCCGGCCTATATCTTTGCAGGTGTCCCTTTAGCCAGACTCAATCTAAAAAACAACCACTTCATGACCCTGCCAGTGAGTGGCGTCTTGGACCAGTTGCGCTCGCTGAGCCAGATAGACTTAGAGGGAAACCCATGGGAGTGCTCCTGTGATCTGGTTGCACTCAAACTCTGGTTACAGAAGCTAGGTGATGGAGTGGCTGCCAAAGAGGTGAAATGTGCCTCCCCTGTGCAGTTTTCAAACATTGAGCTGCGTCTAATAAAAAATGAAATCCTCTGTCCTAAGCTTGCAAGGCCACCATTTGTTGTCACGAGCGCCACCCCTTTTTTGACCTCACTGTCTCCCGCAGGAGTTGGCAAGGCACCTCCGGGAGGGCCTGTGCCTCTCTCGATTATGATCCTTAGTATCCTTGTTGTTCTTATCCTTACTGTGTTTGTAGCTTTCTGCCTTCTAGTCTTTGTCCTGAGGCGAAATAAAAAGCCAGTAGGCCGGCAGGAGGGGCTGGGGAGTCAGGAGCATGCCTCCATGTCACTACAGCTTCGCCGACACAGCCACAAATCTGGTAAAAAAGGTTCAATTCTAGGGGATGATTTAGGAGGTGAAACGTTCATCCCCCAAACCATCGAGCACATTGGAAAGAGCCACACCTGTGGGATCGGACGCTCCTCAGACATAGATGCTGGTTTCAAGTTTGCGGACTCTCAGAGACAAAAGATCATCTTTCGTTCTTGTGTCGACAAGGATAAAGACGCACTCTCCACCCTGGAGCGCAACAAGCGTCTCAGCACTATTGACGAACTCGAGGAGTTCCTCCCCAACCGGGATCCCAGCATGTTCATCCATAACTTCTTGGACAGCAAAAGAGATTTCAATAGTATAGGGATGGGTGGGTATGAAATCCGCTACCCAGAAAAGACAATGGATAAAAAGATGAAGAAATCATCGCTGATAGGCGGAAACCACAGTAAAATTGTGGTGGAGCAGAGGAAAAGTGAGTATTACGAACTGAAAGCCAAGCTCCAAGGGACGCCTGATTACCTGCAGGTGCTTGAGGAGCAGACTGCCTTGAGTAAAATGTAGGGATTGTTGTGTTTGATGTTCTGCATTGATTACACACACACTTACACAAGAAAGTCAGACACAACCAGACAGACAGTCAAACACATCTCTCTTGCTCTCTCTCTTCTTTTTTTGTCCTTACCTACACAACCAAATCGTTCAACTCTCAGATCTCTGGCCCTTCATTTTCAGCTCTATAGCTACTCACTCACTCTCTCTGTCTCCCCCTCTCTCTTTATATCTCTCTCTTTCGCTCTCTCACACACACATGCACACAAAGCAAAAAAGTGCCTTCTGGAAATCCTTAATGACCAATGCAGAAATAGACAAAATGGCTTCTCACTACAAAGCTATTATTAGAATCAGTGTGGATGTATTTCAAAATCAGAGATCCATGCTACTACCTGTAAGAATCCCGCAAACATACTGCAGCACCCTAAAAAAACCAGCCGAACTCTTGCATTTTTGCTGCTAATGAAAAGGATACTTATTTTATTATTTTTGTTCTTTTCCTCCATGTTTTGTTGTTCCAACCAAATCAAAGGGTCTTGAAAACAGTGCTTGAAAATATATACCTCGCTGCCATCAGTCCCTGTTTTACCACAAGAAAATAAAAGAAAAGGGAGAGCATCAGTTGTTGCTTATTTGATTTGGAGAAAACAATTCAGACCTGCTCATTTTGGAATGAATTAGCAACTCAATGGATGCTACTTTGTTTTGTCTTTTTCTTTCTGCGGAGCGGTCTGCTTCTGGGGATCTTCTATGAAGCCGGCTGAAGACTTTCTGCCATCTTGTCTGGATTACCTTCTGGTAACTGTACACCCACTCTTTGCTGAGAGGAAAATAACTCCTGTTTTGTATTAATCTCAAATGAAGGCACTACAAAACACTTTTTAGTTTTTGGGGGAATGATTTCATGACTTGCTTTCTTTGTGTAAAGAGCCATGTTAAATATAGTGTCTTCTGAATGGAGTTGTGTTTCTCTTCGAAGTTGCTACTTGCAGTAAACATGTTTTTGGGGTGAAACCTAATGGCACATAAACTGTCAAAAGATGTTGTTTCTTGGGAAAAATGGAAAAAATAAGGATTTAAAAAAGTTTCAAAGCTGCTTGCCATGTAAGCGTATCCTGGAATTTATTTTGTAAGTCTTACATTGTTTGTATCTGTGGGACTGGTTTGTAAATCACAAGAAAAGTCTAACATCTCCATATGAACACAATGATACTGTGCGATGAAGCATCTTCAAGAGACTGGCAGTCAAACAAACTGCTAATATAATTCAGTTGGTGCCCAACATCCCCACACCTCCCTTGTCAGCTCTTAATTCAGAATAAAAAAAACATAGTTAATTTATTTTTCTATGCAGGATTATTTAAAAAAATATATATTGGTATTATTTAAAAGAAGAACAATGCATAGAGCAAAGATGAGTTGATGATGGTTTTAGAGCTTATTCAGGCCACAATAAGGTTATTAGGGGGGTTGTTTTCTTCCCTTTTACAGAAAAGCCTGACTTTACATATGAAAGGTTGTAAAATGTGATCTGTAATTTTCTGTTTAAGCGTGTCCCATGCCGAGCTGAGGCCTGATAGTCTGTGAAACCCTGAGCAGGTTCCTTATTCTTCTATTCCCCCCACTCATATCTTGTAAAAGATTTTCTTATCAACATTATGCAACCAAAATAAATGTGCATTAAACTCAATCTGCTTCTGGGATTGTTGGAATGGGTGTAAAGGAGATGTTACAATCACAGGGAAAGGCAACAAATCGAAGCTCTAAATATTAGATCATGAAAGAATCATAAGGGAAAAACACCATGTGCAATAATAGTAAGAAATGGTCAGACACGATGGCTTCAAACCATTTTGTTTATTTTTTTTAGTTCAAGGTTCTATTGTAAAGTTGTTCTGCAAAAATATTTTTAACATTTTAATCACATCTGGTTCTGTTAAGTTAAAACTACGAGTGTTTATGACATTACAAATTAATAGAATGTATCATGGAAAGTATAATAAATACAATTTTCTATTGGTCATAAATTTCCTGTATATTGGTTAATTTTTCTTGTATAATCATGTTGAAATCAAGGTATTAAAATTAGCACCTATTTCCATCTTGTCCCCCATTTTCTTTAATAGAACACCCTTTTTTCCCCGTGATGCTTTATTTTGGAAAAGTTTTGAATCACTTTGAGTTATAAATGTCAGATCTGTGTGGAATAGTTTTCTGTGGTGAATAGAATATAATTCTGTGATGCTATACAGGAACACTTACTGCCCATGACACAATATAATATATAATATTCTATTTAATTCAATAGAAAAGTTTGCGTTTTTCTTCAAATCTAAGCATTTTTAAGTAAATATGTTCAGCTTGAAGATCACTTAAAGAGGGATTGTGCTGTTTTATAACATGCTTGTTTTTGACAGTTTCAGCTTTAACACACTCTTAAATATTCAGAGATGTGGGGACATTTATTCAGCTTTGGGTGGTGTGAGCTAAAATTATACGGCCCTAAACACTCACCAAGAATATCACTAACCCAAATCTTACAGTGAAATGCTTGTCTTTTCTGGAAATGAATTCCGACAATGGGTTGAAGATTTTGTACAAACGTGTAATCGTAACCTAATACTAATCTGATCAATTGTTTGAGGGTATTCAGGTGTTATCAAATGTTGCACATACTGATTACTATTCTGGCCTATAGCCCTATACTAGTTTTACAAAACTCAATAACATAACATTACTA
Source organism: Millerichthys robustus (assembly GCA_034783495.1). Classification (NCBI taxonomy): domain Eukaryota; kingdom Metazoa; phylum Chordata; class Actinopteri; order Cyprinodontiformes; family Rivulidae; genus Millerichthys; species Millerichthys robustus. Next base: position 482,356 of record JAVKLF010000161.1, on the reverse strand, counting down.
TAATTAAAACTGATGAAATCGGCTTTAAAAAAATAATTTTCCTGACTCAGTATTTGGACATGCATGTCCTCTGGCATCATTTAGGGGGGCTGCACCCCAATTTATCTTGGTCTTGCAAACATCCCAGACATTTTCTTCCTTTTGGGGGCTTTTTTAGTCCTCTCCACACTAACTATTACTGAGCTGGCAACAAAGTTCCATCTGTTTTCAGTCACCTATCAAACATTCATGCCTTTTTAGGGATACCATTTTTTTTTCTTCTGTTTCTGTAGTAATCCAACCTTTTGGGCTTTTGAAAACCTAAGCAGCAAAAAGTATGACTCATCCACACACCAGAGAATTGTCCTCATTAATAATTAACACCCATGGCAGTTATGAACTAAAAAGGGATGTGGGGAACTGGCTGAGGGAATCTGATATGTCCACTTTTTACAGAAATGTCTTGTCCTCGGCTTTCCTTCCCATCTGTCTTATTTTTGATCAGATTAATCTGTCAGAGGGCAGGGAAAATAATCTGGAAACTGACAAAAATACATTGCATTTTGGCTGGAAAGCATGTTTTCATCATGACTTGGCTCCTGTGTATTAGGGTGTGTGTGTCTGTGTTGGGAGTGTCTGTTCATGAATGCTTGGGGGGTGGGGGTATTGAGTTCCTGTGGGGCAACAATTGCTTTCACATAAAATGGGGAAATTATCTCCTATTTTATTTCGTTTAACTAATTACACATTAGTTCAGCAAAAAACTGTGCAAAAGCCTTGTGGTTATTTTTCCTACCTCCTCTCTGTTCTTATCATCCCACCTGCTGCAGAAACAGTTACATAACAAATTCCTTGTGTTAAAATCAGGTTTGCTATGACACCAAATACGTTGTTTCCTGTTTTCAGTTTTTAGGGAATTACATTTCTGTTTAATTGGAGCGATTCAAACTAAGAAGAGCTCGTGCTACCCTGAAGGAATGGGCTTTCAGTGCTGCAGTGGGTATAAAACCGGCCACAAGGGGCGCTGTTAGCTTAAAGAACCATAGACTGTAACTGGATGAACAACTGCTGAGCTTTAAAGAGTTCTTGCTAAATAGAAAGCAATTTTTTTATGAAGCCCCAGAATTGTTTATTTTATTCTCTTTCTGTTTCACTGTATGACTTTAATGATCAACATGCAGGAAAAGCTGATGTAGAAGAAGCCTTAGAAATTAGAAAAAAAACTGGACAATGAAATTTATAATATTGTCCTTTTTATGAATGCAATAGGAACATTTTTTGAATTAATTTAAATCACCTGCCATCATGTTGGGTTAGGTTATGGGAGGTTAATTTATATTGGTACATTCTGACCTTGTATTTGTTTTGGTCAAACCTTGAAAATAAGCTCATGTTTCATGCAAAATCACAAGATGTACAAGTTGTGAATTAATCTAAGCTGCTATCACTTCAAATGTTAGCTGTGTAAAAATACACAAGTTAATTACATGTATGTGTTTATTAGCTTTAACATCCATTTTGAATTGAATTGACTCTAACAGTTAATCAGTTATAGATGTACATCCAATATTACCATATTACTATTATTAAGTTTGTCCAGATTGTTTAAAGACTCCTGTTTTGGCTTTTTTGTCACTTTCCCATGGAACTTAGACTGATGACACATCACATATTTTACATTGAATATATATTTTTAAAATTTAATTGGTATTAGTTTGTTGAAATGTGTTTCTTCTTGAAATATTAACAATGAATGGCAAAGAGAATCAGTGTGTGTCAGTTTGCAAGTGATCATGTCTACCTGTTAGCCAAATATCTCCTGAACCACTGCATGTATTTTATTGATGCTTTTGGCAGAGAACCTGTACCTCTACAACTACAACTCTACAACTTTTTAAAGCTAATCCGATGTAAGATGGCTGCCATAGCCAACTGAGTTTAGAAAAGAGAAAAATGACCCTATGTCAGTCAATGCTATATATATATATACTATGCTATACTCATTGCAGATTATCAAAATTGCACTTCCCATTAATTTTAAAGCTTTATTAAAATGACCACAACTCGTTTTTCAACAAGAGATGATTGTTCAAAACTCTGACATAAGTGGGTGATATGCATTTCTTCAAAAATCTTCTAATCCGTCAGCTGTGATAAATTGGTTTGAATTTGGTTTCTGCTTGAGGGATTTGCATGTTTTATTTGCCTCAACTTTGGCAACATAATGAAAACAATTAAACAAATATGCAACATATTCATACAAAACATCATCAAATGGACATTTTCACAATCTTCTCTTTTTGTTTTATTTTAGTGCAGGAGCACAGTGACTGCAGTGACTTCATGCTTGATTTTTTTTTCCATTGCTCCTCCAGGGTCTCTTTGGTCTCTGTCTCAACACTTTTAATTTAATTTAATTTAATTTCTCATTTAAATTATGTGCTTTGAAAAATTTGTTTTACTCTCTCTTGTACTCGGGTGGCCTGAAAAGGACAATGGGATTGTGACCAAAGGGAGATATCCACCTTTTAAAAAAGTGATACCTGCTACCACCAGATAATTCAATGAAACATAATTCTCTTTAGTGAACATAATTCTGTTCTGTGCAAAAAATTATTATTCTGTCATCCTGAGTCAAGCACATTTCCATATTTTCTTTGAGCAGTGCTACATTATATTATCATTGGAATGCCGTTAGATTCTTGCCTTAAACCAAATCGTTTCAGTCCATGAATATAAGGACACATTTAATTCCTGTAGGGGGACCTTTTACTTCTTACCACTGCAGTTGTATTGTTTTGAAAAGGTTGTCACATGTATTTATATCAAAAAATAGATATAACGTTATAAATATAAAACTGTTTAAAGCCCTTTTCGTCTTTTGTAAAATCACATTGATCTTGACGCTCTTTAAATGTTTATTGTTTTAAACCACAAAATGTGATTTGTAAAGTCAGACAATATAAACAGATTGGTTCTTGATTAGATTTTTTTTCTCCAGCATAAACAACATGCCAACAATTAGCTTGAACATCTGGCAATAATTATCAACACAGGATGTAGCATTTAACATAACAATAACAAATTAAAACTGAAATTTTCAATGTCATTATCTAATTCATGATTATAATGCACTTAAAACCCAATCACATGTTGTTTTTCTTAAACATAGCATTTCATTTCATTACCTAAACCTAAAGTTTGTATCCCTAAACAGAACCATATAGTAAAACCTATCAAGTACTTTTGAACATATCCAAATTGGTTTGCTGCATAAACCTAACCAAGTACTTGTGATATCTAAACATCAGCAGGTAGTTGTGATATCGAAATGTAACATAAGGTAACTCTCAACAGAAATAAAGAGTCCATCCATTATCTGTTACCCAGTTCGGGGTAACGGGGGTCACTGGTGCCCATATCCAGTAGTCACAGTGTGAGGAGTGGGGTACACACTGGACAGGTCTCCAGTCCATCACAGGAACGCATAGAGACAAATGAGACAAACAACCATTCACACTCTCACTCACACGAGGGACAATTTAGAGTTACCAATTACCTTAACAGTCATGTTTTTGGACTGTGGGAGGAAACCGGAGTACCTGGAGAAAACCCACACATGCACAGAGAGAACATGCAAACTCAACCCAGAAATAGAAATAAAGAGTGAAATGAAAAAAAAAAGTAATTAACAAATACATAACTAAGGTCTTAAAATGTTCTGTTTGCATGTTTGGTGACTGCTCCGTGTGTTCTTTTAAACTACAAGGGCCTTTTCTTTTGACAATGTCCTCCAAAAAAACATCCTCCGAGTATGTCAGCAATGCCAGGTCCAGGTTGTGTTCACGTAAACGCTTTGCTTCTCTTAAACTGACTCACTCTGTCAGACAGAAACCCTATTTTATGTTTAAGAAGAAAAAAAAAACTAAAATGATTTTTAAAATAAGTCTATAAAATGTAATTTAAAAATGACATATTCTTTTCATGTTACAGGCATATAAAAGTCTTTATTCAAATATGCTCAATGTTTAAAATGCAGAACACAGTAGTTCAGTGGTTTACTGTTGCCTTCCAGCAGGGAGGTACTTTTGTCCATACCTTGGCTGGGGCCTTTCTGTGTGGCTTTTGCATGTTATTTTTGTTTATGTTTGACTTTTCTACAAATACCCCAATTTTCTTCCACAGTTCCAAAACATGCACAAAGCATATTAGGGTAATCAGAGATGGTAAATGTATCTTCTTCAGTTGGTGTGTCTGTGCCTGGTTGGTCACTTCAAGTGTCTTCAAAGGACTGACAACATGTTCAAGCTGTACTCTACCCCGTTTTTTTTTTTGTTTTGTTTTTTTATGATTCTATACCAAGACCACTGAGTACAGGAAATTAGTGGAACATGGGAAACTATTTCATTGTTAAATTTGTCATAAAAATTAAATCTGACTTGTGCAGTACTGGTTTGAAATACCTCATCTTATGATTGACTTTTCATCTGGACACGAGCAATGCTCCATTTAGTATTTAGCTAACAAGATGCATCATTAGTGCTAAAAACCCATAAATTCCAAATTGAAGTTTGTGATTTGTAACAAATTGGTTTCATCTTTATGCCAACAAGATGGTTAAAAAAATCCTTGCCAATTGGCATTGATGGCAGAATTTGTTTAAAGCTGAACCAAGGTGATAATAAAAGAGCACTTTAATACAACATAATTTATGAGTGCCTTACCGAACTGTAGAAGTCCTATGAGGTAAAAAAATATGTGGTAAAGCAAAAAGAGGTAAATCTAAACCTAAATATGTTGTGAGGTAGATGAATTAAAGGACAAAAGGTGTTGAAGTCATGTGTAGTGATTTGGCATTTTATAAGATATTTGTTGATGAATTCCCTCTGGATGAGAGGAAAACAAAGGTCCATATGGAAAACTCAGATTCATGTCCTGGTGTACACACTTAGAGGAGATGGAAATGAATCTAAAGGGGTTAAAGTAAAAAGTTCAAATCACATGTGATATATCAGTGTCAGGGACCTTTAGCTACTTGTACCATCAATATTAGAAAAGTTAACTTCTATATTAAATGTTTTACAAGAACTCTGCATTTTTTACAAGACATAACTCTTTTTCCACTGAGACTTTAAAGCTATGACACATTTCTGAAACAAATCTTCCAACACTGAAAGGCTGTTTTTACTATCCAGGCAATTATGCTGAAACCAATTAGACCTGGATTGGCAACTTATATTCTGCTCAATTAGCACAATTACGAGCCAGGAAGTGAATTTACAAATGACTGAAAATACGACATCAGACTGTCAATGAACCTTCACAAACAACAACCAAATGACTCATTAGGTCCCTGACCACACTGGATAATTTTAAAAATATAGATGTTCTGCTGTGTCTGTTGCTTCCATCCATAAACAGGTTTTAGAGAGAAAAAAACAAAACAAAACTAACAACAACTTGGTTTTATGTGCATATGTATGGACTGGACATATGGATCTGAAAGCATAAGCAGTGTGTTTTTTTACATGCAACAATCACTTTTTGCTCTAGAAATTCAAACAATGGAGCCATTTTTACCTTCTTTTCCCCCAAATCTGTTTCTGTTTACTGTCAAACTTTGTTCTTCTGATGAAATAGTTAAAAATTAAGAAGTAAATGTGAACAAGTATGAAAGAGTTTTACCAAAAGGGTTAGAACCTGTTTCTTAGTGTGTTTATTTAAAGCGAAACCACAGGTTTTCCGTTGCATTTCAGTTGTTCGTATACACAAAAACAGGCCTCATTTCTAAAATTGAAGGTTTTTGGATCCTGGTCTCAGAATGGAGATTGTTGGGAGAAATTCCCACAAAGATGTAGAAGAAACTCTGTAGCTGTGAAATTGCACTTTTGCAGACAGGTGGCTGCAGGCAAAAGTTATGCTGCACAAACAACAGTTACAATAAATTGCAGCGATCAGATTGTTTTTCGTGCTACTTATTGAGGATTTAAGGTTCAAAATGCACCAACACAAAAGCTTTTGAAAATGATGACATCATGGGCCCACCTCTAATGTTACCAATGACCTGAGGGCATCTTCTTTTTCTTGTTGTGTTTGCTAGCTATACCTAGCTTTATGCACATGTCACACTTTGTTTCCAATTTCTGTGGCAGTGGCAGTGTTACAGCACCACAGACAGGCCTGGCATAGTTACTACAGTGTTTTGGGTCATTTTGGTGTTTCCATGTGTCTGAAAACATTTCTACAAACGATGCCATGTTCACAGGAATACTTTTAAAGTGACAAATACAAATATACCATTTTAAAAACACTGCTTCTGACGGCGTGTCTGTCTGCAGAAATAAAACAGAAGCAAAGAGAAGGGGTTAAACAAATCAATTTGTATACATAAAATACATAAAAGCTGATTAGATTATGTTTATCTGAGTTTAGACAGGCAGCACACTCAGAGACATTGTTTTTTAGAAATGACTGAATGAATAAAATTATCTGAATTTAAGTCATTGGTTAGTAACAATTTTACTTCTTAGTTAAACTTGAAAAAGTTTACGATCTATGTAATTTTGTAGTAATATATAGTTTATAAGATTTATGCAGACTTTTTTCACAACCTGATCACATGAAACTGTTTAAATTATGTGTTGAGCCATATGGTGTGACAGTGCGGTGAGAGGTTGGAGAAGGAGTAAGCAATGATGGTTAGCCACTTTAACCCAAAACAGTAGGACGCACTGTTGAAGTATTATTCCACACTTTCACTTTATTTCACTTTGTCCATGTAAAGCCAGATCTCCACTGTACTAACATTTTAATCTCATACATGAGAAAAGTAACGATGGTTTACCGCTCTGCACCTCATTATCACCAATGATCTCCTCGACAACAACGTGAATAAAACGAGTTCTTACTCTGTACAATAGTACAACAAAGGTAAAAGGAACTAGGCACCTCCTTGGGGTGATACCTACTCATCTTTAGGAACTAAGCAGTAAAATCACTGTTACAATGGCATTATGATGTTTTGCTTTTTATTACCTAAGTTCTGTTGTGAATGGCATG
>JAVKLF010000161.1:340821-356266 GCA_034783495.1 Millerichthys robustus | reverse complement strand
TGTTGACATTGTCGATTATTTCTTGACCAATACTATTGTTGTCCATAACTTTTGGTATTTGCTGTGCCAAGTTAGGATTTAACAAACAGCTTATTCTGTAGTAAGTGAAGAAGTACCGAACGAACGTGGTTGATGTGTGAGGGAAGGTGTCACCTAGAAAGACAAAAACGTGAGGACCAATTATGTCCCTAAATACATTATTCACGAGGGCCTGGAAGAATGCAGGAGCATTAGTCAACCCAAATGGCATCACTAAATATTCATAGTGCCCAGTAGGGGCATTGAAGGCAGTCTTCCATTCGTCCCCGAATACGCACCAGATGGTACGCATTCCTTAGGTTTAATTTGGTGAAGATGGTAGAGACTTGGATGCGTTCAAATGCAGTGTTTGTGAGTGGGAGGGGATAACGATTCTTGATGGTGATGTCATTGAGTCCTCTGTAGTCAATGCAGGGGCGAAGTGAACCATCTTTCTTTCCTACAAAGAAAAATCCTGCGCCAGCGGGGGACGAGGAGGGACGAATGATTCCTGCTTGTAGGGCCTCCTTTATGTAATGTCGCATGGCTTGGTCTTCAGGGAATGAAAGTGGAAATAGACAACCCTTGGGTGGGCAGGTGCCCAGGAGCAGGTTGATGGCAAAATCATAGGGACAATGTGGTGGTAGAGAAGTGGCACAATGTTTACTGAAAACCTCTTTGAGGTCATGGTAGTCCATGGGGATCCCCAAAAGGTCAAGGTCCTGAACTGAGGAACCCTGAGTGACTGGCCCAGGTAGGTTGGCAGCTTGAAGACAGGTAGACAGACAATGAGGGCTCCATCCAAGGACCAAACCATGGATTGGCGATGTTGATGGTCCTCATTGCCACAGTAGAAACACAGGCCTTTCTTGAGCCTGCGCTCCCTCTCCTCAGGTGTCAGCCTGGAGCGACCAATCTGCATAGGTTCTGGTTGGTCCTGGGGGGGGAAAGGAAGGTGGTTTGGGCAAAGATGACCTCGCTGTGAGCCTGGAGGGAGGCCCCACGAATAAAGTCGGACATAGTCGGTCAGAAGCCCTCTCAAGCCTTCTTTCATGCATCCGCTGGTCTATCCGAGATGCCATGGTTTCTAGGTCAGCCAAATCCCTTGGGGCATCACGAGTTGAGAGTCCGTCTTTAATATTTTCACTCAGACCTTGATAAAAGGCGTCGCACAAGGCTTCATCATTCCAATTATTGTCAGCAGAAAGGGTGTGAAAATCAATGATATACTCATTAACACGTCTCTTGCCCTGTTTAATTTTCCAGAGCCCTCAAGCTGCCTCTCTCTCAGGGGGGCAGGAATCAAAAACACGAATTAGTTCCTTGGAAAAGTCAACAAAATTGTAACAGACGAGTGAGTTCTTCTGCCATTCAGCTGTGCCCCAAATCTTAGCCTTGCCAGATAATAGTAAAATCACATAAGTAACCTTTGCTCGCTCGGAGGGAAAAGAGCTTGGCTGAAGCTCAAAATGAATCTCACACTGGGTAATAAAGGGGTGACATTGGCTAGGCTCACCACAAAAAACCTCAGGAGAGGACAGACGGGGCTCATGGGGAAGAGGTGAGCACACAAGCTGAGGAGGAGCTGGTGGTGGGCCAGCCGAGGCACCCGGAGGTGCTGTGGTGCCTGTCAACTGAGAGAGCATAGTCATCATTTCCTGCATATTAGCCTCCAGTTTGGTAATGGATTTCTCCACAGTAGTGCACCATTCCTGTGCATGCGATGGGTCCATAGTGGCCAGATTATACTGAAATGATTCACCAGGGACCCAAGAAACAGCCACAACACAGGAGTGAGCAGAAAACTCAGATATTTATTAACTGGCAGCTACGCCGAGCACGCCGGGTCGACAGCTCTAGCACTAGCTAGGTGACCAGACACAGTAGCAATCAGCTGAGGAGCAAGGAGGACCACAGATGCTGTGCAGGTACAGAGCTCAGGAGGAAGTGCCGATGCAGGGCAGCACACCAACCTTGAGGCGCTGCAGAAGAACCAAATCCAGATCCAGTCTCCTAGTCAGACAGGCCAAGGGGCTGAGAGCAGAGTCCGTGGGAGTAGGCGAGAGCAGTGTCACAGAACCAGGCGTGGGTCGAGATCCAGATGGGCGATCAGTAACAGTCTGACAAGGGAAAAGCAGAAGAGGCAGGTCCAGGGAACAAAGCCCAGAGCTGAGTTTTTTTCTTGTAATCTCAAACTGTATCCTGTAAAGCATAAAGTGTGAAATATGCTGTTTTTTCTCCTCTTCTCACCCAATATAATGCTTTTCCTCTCAGAAAGGCGGTGCCTGTAATGGGCTGCAGGGCCTCAGTCACTGGTCCTCCCATCCAATCCCCCCTCCCTCTGTCATTTGTCAAGTATTTGTAATGGACAGGATGTACTGGAACTTAGTGCACTGTGCACTGTTTTTTTTTGTAAAGCACTTTGTGATTTTAAATCTGTGAAAGGTGCTATATAAATAAAATTTACTTACTTACTTACTTACTTACAAAGCGTGGTGATCACAATGAAGGCAAGGTAAGAGTGCTGGAAAACTACTTGCTGAAAGCGTTCGATAATCTGGTAATGTGGTTGTGACAGAGAGGCTTAAGAAGGGAGACCAGTAGGAAGCAACACATGCAAGGAATCATGAACATGAGACACATGACAAAGGTTGACTCAAACACAGAATAATGTGAACAGCATAGTTTGTAGACATTTTCTAAATATGTAAATATGTTTTACATCCAGTGTTTGGTGACATTGTGTACAGTTTCCCAAATTGGAATGAATTGTTACAACCTTAAATTTTAGTTTTTTACAAATTTTTACCCAAACAATCTAGGTCCTGACGTCATTTGTTTCTGGAATTAGACTGCAGCCTGCCATTTGGGTGGTCCAAGCATATGGGCCAACTAAAAACCCACTTATTGAATAAATAACAACTTTCCTTTCCCATAATTTTATTGAACTTGAGCAAAATTCAATTGCAGCAGTTTTTAAATTGGACTTGTCAAAACTTCTTATAAGATTTGTTTTAGGCCACGTTAAATTATGCCATATATTTCAACAGGCTTTTATTAATGATTTACAGCAATTTTAATTGCAGTGTAAAGCCTAAAAGTATTTAAATTGTTCTGTCAGAATTTTAAAAAAACTTTAATTAAGGCTTATTTCAGAAGAAACATAAAAGAACATTGCTGAATGTGTTTGATGTTATGTATTAGAGGTTTTTGTTATTGTAGGTTTGCCTACGGTGCAGGAATTAGACAGATGACACCCATTTTATATGCAGAGAGCTAAACAATTCATTTTTTCCCACCTGCTTTATCTGTTGTTTTGCAGGAGGCTGAAGTCTATTCAAGCTGTCATAGAACAAGAGGGAAGGTACACCATAGACATAGGTACCACACAGTGATAAATAACCATTACTGCTCACACTCACTCAGCTCCAAAATACAGATTAACCTAATGTTTGCTCTCCAGCCCTGTGGCATTTTTAGTTAACTCAAGGAAGTTAATGTTGTACAGTTGTACGCTTGTACAAGGGGCTTCACAAAGTCACGCCAATGTTTTTTGTTCTCGTCAGTGAGTGTACCCAGCATGTTTAATAAGGTTCTATTAAACCTCTCTACTGGGTTTCCCCTGGGGTGGTAGGGTGATGTCCTGACTTTCTGTATTCCAGCTAGGTTACATAGCTCTTTGATAGTTTTTGATTCAAAGTCTGCACCTTGATCGCTGTGCAACTTTTCTGGGAAACCATAGTGGATGATAGAGTTTTCCCACAGGGCTTTGGCTACACTACGAGCCTTTTGGTTCGGTGTAGGAATTGCTACAGCATACTTTGTAAAGAAATCAGTGATGACAAGGACATCTTTAGTATTACTGCAATCTGGTTCGATCGTCAAAAAGTCAATGCACAGTAACTCAAGAGGTCTAGTTACTTGAATGTTCACTAGAGGTGCTGCCTTCTCTGGCAGGGTCTTTCTGCAAACACACCGGCTACAGGTTTTGATATTTTGTTCAATATCTAAGGCCATCTTTGGCCAGAAAAATCTGGATCGGATCAAGTCGAGGGTTCTGTCAAAGCCAAGATGACCCATGTCATCGTGGAGGCTTTTCAACACCATAGATCTTAGGATTTCAGGGAGAATAAGTTGATACTGAATTTCTTCACCTACTTGCCTTTTTCTGTACAAAATCCCATTCTGCAGCTCAAGTTTGTTCAGCTCACGCAGAAGGATGGAAAGGTGTGGGATTTCTTTTCGTACCACAGGAGAAGGTGTTTCACCAGTTTCCAGCTGGTGTATAATTTCGTTGATAGCAGGATCACTTCTTTGACTTTGACTCAATTCTTCTTCTGACATGCTTGGAATGACAGGAAAAGTGCTGCACTGATCAAAACTGTCAGGAACCGCATTAGCAGTCATAGACAGGGATGTTACAAGGGGGCAGGTAAGATCAGAATGATCTGCATCGAAAGACTGAAACACTAGATGTTTATCACAGATCGCATTTACAGCATGAGAAGGAACATGAAAGGAAAGGATCTGTGCCAGGTAAGTGATGTTGTACAAATTGGCGGATTCGCTCTTGTTCTTTCAGGGAGACGAGATCGTTTATTGGTTCAGGATGTGGACGGCGAGACAAGCCGTCTGCATCCATATTCTGTTTTCCAGCTCTATACCGAAGCTGGAACTCAAATGAGGACAAAGCAGACAACCAGCGGTAACTTGTTGCATCTAACTTAGCAGTGGTCAAAATATAAGTTAGAGGATTGCTGTCAGTTATCACTGTGAAAGGACTGCCATACAAGTAGTCAAAACTTTTCCGTCACCGCCCACTTGAGGGCAAGAAACTCAAGTTTGTGAGCGGGGTACCGGCTTTCGCTTCTCGATAAACCTCTGCTCGCGTAGGCGATAACACGCATCTCTCCCTCTTGCTCCTGATACAGAGCTGCCCCTAGTCCAGTTGTACTAGCATCTGTATGTAATACATATGGCAACTTGGGATTGGCAAAACCCAACACTGGGGCAGTAGTTAGTTTGTGTATTACCGTTTCAAATGCTCGTTGACAACTCTCTGTCCATCTCTCCCCAAAAGGAGCTTTTGGCTGAAAATACTGGTCTCTGTTTAGCTTAAAGCTACTTTTCTTGCACAGAGGGGGATATCCTGCAGTTACAGTAAGTTAGTAAGGGTGTTGTGTAAAATTATTTTTCTGAGAACACTGGTTTAAAAATCTTTACTTTAAAATTGGTCAAGTATATTTACCTTAAATCAAGCAATGAAAATACATCCACGTGAGCTCCGAAAATAATAATATCCAGGCGTTGATGCAAGTTAAAGTAAAAGGTTTATTTCCAAACTTCTCCGGCAAAAAAAGAACAGAACAAATCCTGAAATAATCCTGAGTCGAAATAAAAGTCCAGGTCCCGCAGTCCGACTGACCGGAGTGGGGCATGACAGCTCATTATAAAGTGGCGCTTGCCCCTCCTTGATCTTTGATTCAGGCAGTCCGTAGGGGGTAAGGTCATTCCCCTTTCTCCTTTTTTAGGACAATCCTGGGCATGTCCTTCAACTGGTGTCATCTTATCTCCTGCCTCTCTGTGGGGCCCCGTCTGATCATGATGCTGTCATGCCGCTTCATGACTCTTAAAGTTTTACACACTTAAAACCAACCTCTAAACTAAATACATTTTTAAACATACATCAAATTGTAAGTCAATTCATGCATATATTTTCATTATAATATCTTTTGGGTAACATGCATCACTTCAAGATTACATTTCTTGTTTTTTCTTAAACAGGTTTAACTCACATACATCATTATTTTGTATCCAACAGGTTTTATTATCACAGTCCCGTGTCCAAATGGTTTATTACCACACAGTCCCATGGCCGAGTTTGTTCGTAATATATGGCTTTTTGCTGAATAGTCCTTTTGTATAGTCTTCCTGCACCTGGACGTTCCTGAGCTCTCCCCTCCCGTAAATCCACATGGGGGTTTGACAGCCGCCTGCAGGATTGATACGGCTGCATTCAGCTCATATGATGGGGCCCGTTGAAGGCTTGTGATCGCCTCTGAAATCCTTCAGAACATGCCTCTGTAACCCTTCAGACCATGCCTCTGAAACCCTTCAGAACATGCCTCTGGAACCCTTCAGAACATGTCTCTGGAACCCTGCAGTGATCGCCTCTGACTCCAGTAGAGCACGCTTCACCTGTAAATCCCAGTAGGGCAGACAACTTTCCTGCTTTTGTTAACTTTAAGTGATATTAAACAATATTGTACTACTTAAACAAACATTTCCTTGGTGATACTAAATTACTCATCTATATTCCTGTAATGTTTACTTGATTATTTAGTTATAACAACTACAAAACATATTATCTTCTACACTTTGGTTTTTATAAACATGGCTAAAGAATGCATGTCATGACCAACTTTTCGAGCGAGAGATGGTCGTTGATATTGTCCACTTACTTTATTGAATCCAGCTAGATGTCTTGCAGCAGCGACAACTTCAACATACCTTTCAGGCTTTATGAGATCTTTAAGGCTGTTCACAGGAGCCATTTTTCTTGCTTGAAGTAGCAGTCTGCCAAGCTCTCTTAGCTTTTGACGGATGTACATGTGCTGGCTGACTACCTTCTCGTTCTTGTGGAACAATCTGTATCCAAACTCTAGTATGCATTTGTCACTCTTACATGCAACTGTGACCTCATCTTGATGCATCTCACTTAAGAACTTCCAGTATGAATCACTGAACTGTGGTGGAATTGGTTCAGCAAATGCACACAATGCTTGAACTCTAGTTGTCCCCTTTCTGGAAGACAGATCTTGAGGCTTGAATTTGCAATTCTGGAAATGTCGCCACATGGTCTTTTTTTTAACAGCCCATAACAGTACAAACAATGTTTGAATATTTCTCCTTCTGTTTTCTCCTTTGGTTGTTTCCATGTTATAAGCTTGCCTTGGTTACTTTCCAAAACTTCAATGTTGTGCTCAACGTTTCCCTTATGTTTTATATAATCCAACTGGAATCATCTTTCTTTTGAGTTTTTTTGGCAAACTATAAGCCTTTGCAACCTCTACTTTATCTGTGTGTTTGCGCAGCAGATGTCTTGACAATTTTTGAACACTTATACCACAATACACACAGTGGTGTTTTTTGTTATATGTTTTGGATCCATCTTCCTTCTTCAAAGTGGGCATAACATAAACAGATTCTTTCTTTAGGGATGCCCTTCCATTTCTACATGTAGTGGATCTGGAATCATGACTTTCAAAGCTTGTACTTTGACTGGACTCACCCTTGCCTTGCCTGCAAAACGTGCTTCTGTTTTGACTAAATGACATAGTTTCTCTCTTCAGACCTTTTTCCAGAGATAATTCCACGCTGGCTTCACTGTCTGTGCTTTCTCCACAGGTTTCTGGAATATATTCTTCCTCACTATCTTCACTTGCCTCATCTAACCCTGCAAAGCTCCTCTAAATCATTTGGAGAAAAAAGATGGAGGAAATTAGAATTTCTTGCACTATTAGAAATTACAAACAAAAAAAGAGACTAACTTAAAGCCTACCTTAAAAAAAATATGTTAACACTACAGGTACATCTCAAAAAACAAAGAAATTACACATAAGTGAAATATTTGCCAGTCATCTCAAAGTGAAACTCATATCTTATATAGAATCATTACACAGATATTCCATGGCTTTGTTTCCCATAATTTTGATGATTATTGGTTACTGATAAAGCAAACCACAAATTCAGAATACTGTGACAAAGTTCATCGTTTGAAACTCATAGTGTCACACTTTAATCAGCTAACTTCAAACACCTCCAAAGGTGTCCTAAGCCTTAAAACGGACTTTCCGTCTGAGTCAGTAAAGACAATCATGGCAAGACTGCTGACTTCACAGATGGCTAGAAGACAGTCATCTACACCCTCCTTAAGGAGGGTAAGCCACAAAATGGCAATGCTGAAGAAGCTGATTGCGCACAAAGTTCTGAATCAAAGCACAATACCAGAAAATTAAGTGTGAAAAAAGAAGCTTGGTAAAAGGTGCAAACGCAATAGTGAGAACAGCAGCCTTAAGAGGGTTGTCAAAGTGAAATGCATTACAGAATTTGGTGGAGCTTGACAATGAGTAGACTGAGGCTGGACTTGGTACACCAAGAGCCACCACACAAATAAATACCAGACAAATGTCGCAATCCTAGTGTCTAGCTACTCCTGAACCAGTGACATCAGAGTCATCACACCTGGGCTAAGAAAAAAAGGAACTGCACTCAATGGTTGAAAGTCCTGTTTTTAGCTGAAAGTAAATTCTGTATTTCAATTGGAAATCAAGGTCCCAGAGTCTAGTGGATGAATGAAGAGACACATAATCCATGTTGCTTTAAGTCCACAGTGAAGTTTCCACAGTCAGTGATGGTTTGGAGGGCCATGTCATCCGCTGGTTCTGGTCCACTGGGTTTGAAGTCCATAGTCAATGCAGTCATCTACTAGGAAGTTCTAGAGCACTTCATGCTTCACTCTGCTGACAAGCTATATGGAGATGCTGAGTTTATTTTCCAACAGGACTTGGCACATGCCCACACTGCCAAAAGTACCAGAACCTGGTCCAATGACCATGGTATTCCTGTTCTTGATTGGCCAGCAAACTCACCTGACCCTTAACCCCATCAAAAATCTCTGGGCTGTTATCAAGAGAAAGCTGTGAGACACCAGACCCCAACAATGCAGATGACCTGAAGGCAGCTATCAAAACAATCTGGGCTTTCATTACACCTATGCATAATGACCGGCTGATGGCCTCTATGCCATGGCGCCTTTATGAAATCATTCATACAAGAGGAGCCCAACCAGGTTCTGAGTGCATAGAAAATAACATGCTGTTGAAAAGAATGGCATTGGTGTTAAAAACATCATTTTGTGACTGGTCTAATATGATATTCTAGAATTCTGAGACACTAAGTTTTGGGCTTTCTTTAACTGTAAGCCATAATAATCAATAATCATATTAGTCTAAAGTACAAAAAACAAAAGCTTGAAATTGTCTGCTCAATGTGCAATAAATCAAAAAACAATAAAAAACAATTGTTCCTTTTTTTGAAATGACTGGCAAGAAAAATCTAACTTTTAAGGAATTTTTTTTAGCTGCACCTGTATAAGAGTGCTTGGTCAAATTTAAGATATTCTTGTTTTGAGTAAATTTAGATCCAAACCGATACAGTAAAATGCAATGTTAAAGAAAATATCTAATTCTAAGAAGAAAAAACTATATATATATGGAAAAAAAATGAGGCCAATTATAAATAATGTGTCAACTGAACAACCCTGCCCCTCGCACTGTGACAGCTGGATATGGGCACCAGTGACCCCCGTGACCCTGAACAGGAAGAAGCGGGTAAAAGATAATGGATGGATGGATGGATGGATGGTGTCAACTGAACAAGACAGTGTTAAATTAAATATTAGTAAACATGCTATAGCAATGAACACTAGCCCTTGATTAAAACCAACTGAATCAAAAGTCTTCTCTGGCATTATTCTTAAATAACACAGATTCATGGGGCTTACAGAGAAGTAGGTTCCTCTTTTAGGCCTTTGTGAATTCATCGCCAACGGGGTTGAAGGGTTTTGCACACAGTCATTACTGGAATCGCAGATGGCATCGGACAAACTTGGAACTTTAGTCATCTGTTAAAACATTACATTAAGCCATAAGTATTCAATTCCTGAGAGTGGACTTGCAGAGAGGCAGGTATTTAAAAAAATCTTATGAAACCATTGTATTTCTTTACCATTATTCTTTTTCTTTTCAACTCTTTTTGTAGAGGTGCAGAGAAGTCTTTTTGGGAATTACTGTCAGTATCATCACTGTCTGAATATTCCACAAGATAAACTCCTCTGGTAATTGATAGCTATATGGGGGTATGAAAATAAATGTGTTGTTAAACTTTATATAAGCGAATATGGAATTTCATTACTCTATATAATTGAATTTGCTGTCTACTATCTTAACAGGTAAATGACCTTTGCTGCAAACATGATCCGGAATATGACAAAACTTTGGATCAATGCAGGGGATCCCTGCAAGGACACATATACTGCACTGAAAATTGTTATTGATAAAACAAGAAAAAGCTCCAAAGTTCAAAATGAAAAAAAAAAAATAGTTTGAGTGCTGTTTGAGGTACCCAACTTTATACTGAGCAAAAGGAGTACACACAAAACAAGGCTGTGAAATTACTTCCTTAAACATCAGCTGAACAAATGAAATAAAATCTAACTAACCAAATAACAGCTTCCCAACTAAAAGTAAACTACATGTACAAGCATGTGAACTAAGAACAAGAACAGGTCCCCAAAGTTTATTTCTCACAAAAAAGTCTATTTGGATATTACCTGTAGGCTGCCATCTTGTTGGATGTGGTCATCAGGGTCAGAGTCACACAATGTTCTGGCTGGCTCAACTACAGCAGCAGCAGCAGCAGGAGCCTGACAGATAGTCACCTAGAGTTAAAACCACAAATAACTTACCAACATCAGACAGACAACATGAATGACAAACTCAACACCAGTACTTGTACAGTTAAATCATGTGAAGTTAGCCTCAGAAACCAAACGAGCACTTCTAACTTAAGTGTTTCAGTCAGCTCTGGATGCGTCCTCAGGTCCTAGAACAGCATCTTTATGGATGTAATGGAGCATCCTTCAACATGACACTTTAGCTGTTTAGCTGTTGAAAATGTGTGGAACTATAGCTGTAATAAAATGGGCTTCCATATTGTCAGGTACTACAACTATGATCTAAAAAAATAATAAAACCTTAGATCCATACGGGAGGGCCCCACAAGTACCCCTATTTCAGAATTACATTGTGTGTGTGTGTGTGTGTGTGTGTGAGGGTGGGTAGGTGAATGATTGGACCCCACATGGTAGCAAGATTCAACAATCTATCCGTAGGTGTGTGTGCCACTGGTATGGGCTGTGTGAGGACAACCACTAACATTGTGTGATCAAATGATTGGTTGCTGTTTAGAGTACCTTCTGACTAAACACCAGCTTCCTAACCCAAAGTAAACTACATGTACAAGCATGTGAACTAAGAACAAGAACAGGTCCCCAAAGTGTATTTCTCACAAAAAAGTCTATTTGGATATTACCTGTAGGCTGCCATCTTGTTGGATGTGGTCGTCAGGGTCAGTGTCACACAATGTTCTGGCTGGCTCAACTACAGCAGCAGCAGCATGACCCTGAGATTAATTTGAGTAAGAGACAAAATTAATCTTTTTACACTAAATTAACAATTCAACTTGCATACTTGATCTTATTAACTTACTTTTTTTACGCCACGGCCATTTAGAATCACCATAGTTTAATCAATTTCAGTTCCAATTTCTATTTTTTTGATGGCAAACAGACACAAATGGGGCTTATCATTTACTACTATTTTTTTAATGGTGCAATTTGGAGACTTGTGGTTGTCATTCACTAATCTTCCAAGAGAGCCATCCTCAAATGACGCATCAATACTAGGAAAGAAATTAAAGAAATCAAACATTTTGGAAAATATAACTAGTCTTTGAGAAAAATAAAAGTTAGCTTACAGAAGTAAAAATCTATAACATTTCAAAAGAAATGTGAGGCAGACAAAACATCTTTTTGATAGTCATAACGCCAAACCAATAATTTTTCAATGTCAATCCTGATGTGTTATTGAGATATTGCTTCTGGGTGACTATCCCCAAATTACAGTTTCTTATTTCAGTCTCTTTCAAGAGTTCATAATTCCTCTTTAGAAGACATTTGGACATACATACCACCAGAGACGATTCTGCCATTCAAAGTCAAAAAGAAATGTACTCTCCTTTTCAGAGTACTTTCTTGTTTGGCATTGTTCTGCTGATAGAAGTTGACCCCTGTATTCTAAGACAAAATCTCCTTGTTCAATGGGCTGGGTAGCAAGCACGCCTCTTCCTGCAAGGGTATTTTATATAAACACATTGGTTATGAGAAATGAAACTATTTTATTTTTTTTAGATAAACCATTAACCAAATAAATGTAGTTTGATGTCAATACTACATTCTTCCTCAGAAACAGAAATACAACCACAACGTTGAAATTGATTATTTTGGGGTCATTTTACAATACAAATATATCAATAACTACAATAAACAGTCCAAAAATGAGTTTATTACCTTTGTGACTGTCAATAAATCTTTCCACTAGTCCTGGTTTGTCCTTTGAAGATTGAATGTAAAAGGTTGCTTCATCAACAGGCTTTTTTCTTGCCTTCCTTTTGGACATTTTTGGCTCTAAAAATAATTCAAAACATGGGACAGACAACTTTAATAAAGACTTCAAACTCATTTTAAAACATTTTTAATCATGCACTGTATAGAGTCTGAAGGAATAAACCTGGCCAGATGGAGATCTAACAGAACAAGAGTGACTAAAGAAATAAATAAAAAAATTCATATACTTTGTTTCAAAAAATATTGATAGATCAATGAAAATGTTTGCCATTTTGAGGTTTCTTTTACTTTTAACCAGTCACAGTTTATACCAGATCCCCAAAAGCTGGGTGAAAACATGCACTTTATAAGTCATGTGAACAACACTGACATGCTGCTGAGTCACATGCAGGGATGTCAACAGACAGCTGTTGACGTCAGCTCCTGTTTAAATCCAGGCTTAAAACCCATCTAATCAAGACTGCTTACTCCTTGTAAATCCAACATTACATTTAATATTTTTATCTGGTTTGTTGTTTTACTATAATTGTAAGGTGACAATTTGTCTTTTGAATGGTGCCTGTAAATTGCTGTCAGGCTTGCCCAGGTGTCTTGTTGTAAAAGAGGTTTTTAATCTCAGTGAGTCATACCTGGTTAAATAAACGTTGCATACATACATATGTATTATAACTCTAACGTATGACGGCACTTCGCTGCTGATTTAAAGGTCTGAACATGTCAACAGCTTGAGTATAGTTATGTCAATATCAACAGCCTAAGTAAAGTTATTTCAAGTTTTACTAATATAACTCGTT
Source organism: Millerichthys robustus (assembly GCA_034783495.1). Lineage (NCBI taxonomy): Eukaryota > Metazoa > Chordata > Actinopteri > Cyprinodontiformes > Rivulidae > Millerichthys > Millerichthys robustus. Next base: position 343,207 of record JAVKLF010000161.1, on the reverse strand, counting down.
ATAATTTTGAGTAGCTACAAACTCATTTTAATCACACGTCTGCCTCAAAAGTTAAGTAATTTTATGTAGCGTCTAGCCTAGCGCTAGGCTTCGCGATAGTTTTATTAGCGTCAAAATGCTTGTTTTATTTAAATGCTGCATTCTTCCACATGCAAAGAGAAAACTATTGAAAGATACAGACACACACCAACATTATAACATTGAGCTTTAACAAGTATTTGGCGAGTTTTGAAGAAGTTTCGGCGAGCAACTGCAACCGGACTTCGGTTCGGTGATCAACAGCAATGAAACATTAGCACATCGAAATCACACCGAATATAACACGGAGCAATTACGCATTCCGTCGTTTTGTTTTACACCATCGTGTTTAAAACCACAGCAAGCTAAAATGAATAACAATTTAAAAAGCCGGACTTTCTCGGGAAATTATTACGCCACCTCAGTGACAGTATACCGAACGCGAAGCCTAAATCATTCCGTATAAACCCCTCGGCGTCTGGATAAAAAGCATTTCCACATCAGTTTTTTGTATTTAGTATTTACATGCAGTTAATTTACTCACCGTTTATGTTGTGTTTTGTTCTGAGCAGCTTGTCTACTTCATTTGCAGCGTCTCCTCCACACGTGAAGCAATTACTGCTTGGCGCCGTCAATCGTTATGAAGTGGCCTGTGTTTTTAGCCGCATGAAGCTAACATACATGCAATACCTGCACATTAAAATAGTAAGTAAACTGCCTGAAAATATTAAATGACTATTTAAGTAAGTAAGTAAGTAAATTTTATTTATATAGCACCTTTCACAGATATGACATCACAAAGTGCTTTACAAAAAAAAGCATTTTTATTTATAGCTTTATTTTTCTTATGTTCAGAACATGAAAAATGCACAAGATATTTTTTTTCAAAATAAGCCTAAAAGAATGTGTATTTTTAAAAGTTAAAAAGTGTAGTGAATATTAAATAACGTAGATTAATTACAATTGGATGTGACTGAATGTAATAAAGTTGTCACGAGCCGTGTGTCGGCGTTGTAGTGGAGAACCCAGGATGACTCTTGACGTGGTTGTTAGTGCAAAATAATGATTTATTATCAAACGGAAAACAAAAACACTGACGTGGCAGCACACAAAACAACAAGGCGCTCCGTAGAGGAGGAATCCAAAGTACAAAAACATAAAACTACAAAACTCAAAAAACTCACTGGTACAAACAGGGCAGGCTGGGTGACAAACAAGCAAGCAGACGAAGACTATGACCAAGGACGCAGACACCAACGACATGTAGACACAATGTAGACTATGACCCGACAAAACAGGAACGCAGGGAACAAACATTTATAGGGCAGAACTGATCAGGGAAATGAGACACAGCTTGGGAAACACAGCAGGTGACAGGTAGACACAATCAGCACTAGACAGACACTTAGACAGGGACACAGGAGACACAGACTATGACAAAAGTAATAAAGAAAATTACAGTAAATTCTCACATTAGCTTATGCATATGTTAGCACTATTATTGCAGTTGCTAAGAAAACAATCCTCATGAATTGGAAAATAAAAAAATAGTCTCAGTATTAATCAGCATAGAGATCCTTTATTAGATTATATAAGTCTTGAGACAGCATCTGCCTCCATATCAGATCAATCCTTCTGGGCTCCTTTGATAGGCCCAATCACCTAGTGGAGGTGGCTGGCTGCTCGATTTGTCTTGTGGGCCCATTGTGGCTGATGTGTAGGGGGTCTTGGGGGCCTTGTTCGTTGGGTCGGGAGTTCCTGTCGGCAGACAGAGGTTACTGGCCTGGTAGCTGTGCTCCTGGGTGGGTCTGGGGTGGGATTGGGGGTGTTGGGGATGTGCCGCCCCTGGGCTGGGATCCTGGTTGGGCTTTTGGGGCTTCAGTTCCTGGTGGCGAGTCGCTGGGGCTTTGGGCTGGTGCGTGCTCAGGTGTCTGGCCCTGCCCAAGGACCTGGGATGTGCTGGCTGGTCTGTAGGCCTTCCAGGCTGGTGGGAGATTATGGTTCTTAACATCTCACTTTAGATGCTCTTCCCTTTGGGGAGTGCATCCTGCAGGTGGAGTGAGTTGTGTGGATGTTGTGTGGTCCCCCTCTCATTCTCCCACTTCTCTTGAGGAGAGTGGGGGTTAATGTCTGGCTCTGGCCCTTTGTCTCGGCCTTGGATTATGGCGACTCTCAGTGCCTGTTCTCGCCGGGGAATAAGGGGTCGGGTGGGCTGGCTGATTGGAGCTGTTTGGGGTGTGGGAGGAGTGTTCCGGGAGGAGCTGGGATTCTGGTTCCGGTTGTGGTTGACCCTTGAACCTTGATGCTCCTCCCTGGCCTCAGGCCCCGCAGATTTTGGTGGACTTGCTGGTGAAACCCTCCTCTCTGT